>VDFB02353493.1:88622658-88726747 GCA_007258455.2 Sequoia sempervirens | reverse complement strand
CTGTTTGATAAAATTTGGTAGACATGTATGAAAAATGTGGTAGCATAGACAACTGTCACCATCTGATATTTATGCAGTTGTAGTATGTTTTGTGCAATGTAATCGGCGATATGAATATAACCAACAAAAATCTATTTTCTATAATTCATGGATTGAACTCTGTATTTTATTTGCTCTCAATGTTTGTATGCTATGGAAATGCCATTACATTTTAAAAAAAAGTAGTTTCTTACTATTTTTCTTCAATTTTTTATGTTTTTTTGCAAATCTACCAAAAAACCCTAGTTTTTTCTACCAAAAAACAATATTTTGAAAAAAATCAATTAAAAATAAACAAATCTAATTGAAAATTTGATTAAAAATTAAAAATTTTACCTGATAGAGGTGGATTCCAAATCGGATATTGGATTTCACTCTCCACTATGCACCCCCCGCCGATGAGCCGAAAATAAAAATGAATGAGTTTTGGTCGCGGCTTTTTTTATATATACAGTTGACCAAAATCGGATATCCGATTTGAATCGGATATCCGATTTGGATCGGATATCCGATTCCTTTTGCTTGTGTCGGAATGAGATTTAGCCTTTTGCTTGGGTCGGAATGAGATTTGTTTATACACTGAACAAAATCGGATATCCGATCCAAATCGGATATCCGATTTGGATCGGATATTCGATTCCTAAAACTAAGTTTTCCCTCTGCCTCGGTAGTCACCCCAGCTCCAAAAAGTCAACTCACCATTTTCGCGTTTTTGAGTCGTAGAAACACGTATTTTTTCCTCCATTGCCACTTTTTGGCATACCATGATCCTGCACATGCCCAAATACTCCTATCAATATAGAAGGGGCATATGTAAAAGGATTCATTATTTTAAGTAAACAAGGATGTGATACAACAAGTGAACATAAAATTCATCAACTCCTAGAGAAAATACCAATTGAAGATACCAAAGGGTTAGGATATCAAGATCCTCCTCTCAACATAAGTGTCCTCCTTCCCAAAGAACAACCAATGCCTCATAATGATGATAAAGAAGACAAGGTTGTTTCGAGTCCTCTTACTCTATATCCACCTAGAGAAGGTGAATCTAGCAATCAAATTGAAGGCCTTACAAACTAAAGAAACTACAATTCCCTTGTCCACCATTTGAAACTAAAATAAATTTACACATACTTCTAAGCCAAGGAATTATTACATTACCACCTATAAGAGAAAATCAAAAACCAAATCCTAAGAATACAAATACATCACATTATCAATACCATATAGCCATTGGACATAGTACTGATAGTTGTTTTGCTTTAAAAAAAATATTTAAAAATTTTGATATCATAAAGATAGTTCCTTAAACATGCATTCTGCTCCTTTCCATGTAATATTTGTAGGGTCTCAAACATTCTCACTATTACATATTATGGGTATGTGCAGGATCATCATGGAAAAAAAAGCCCTTAAGTGGCAAAAAATTCAGAAAAATCAATGTTAGGCAACTTGATGTAAAAATTTGAATAAGTTATCTATATTATTTCAAAAAATTGTAACAATAAAATCTATAGAAAATTGAATTTAGTTTCTAAGCTACTAGGGTTTTTTTTTAAAATAAATCTATTTGGTAAAATTTGAAATTTCAATGAAGTAGTACTTAAATTTCAAGGAAAAAAAATAAGAAGTAGGTGTATGTCTGACCAACCTAACCATAATAAAATGATAATATTTTTTTTATAATATTTTATATATAACTAGACGACTCATGTCTGGATGTGATGCATATTTTTTTGTAATTTTTTTCCAAGTAAATGATTAATTATAATTTTTTTATTACAACTTTTTAAAAATATAAAAACTCGTATGTCTAACCACCTTAACCTGGTCAAAATTCCATGATTTTTTTTTTTTTTTAATCCTATAGTGTGTGAACCATAGAATGTGACACATGTTTTAGATTCAAAAAATATGATATTTTTCGAAAGCTATAGATGTTTTTCAATCAGCTTATCGATCAAGACTTTAGTCATAATTCTAATAGAAAATGAATAATAATTATTTATTAAATTCAAAGTAAAGCATAATTTATATTGGTGGAAAGCTAAGAATCTCCTCTAAAAACCCTTTTCATTTCATCAATTTTGGGTATAAAAATGGTTGTGAGCCACATACCCTAAAAATACCCATAATATTGCCATTTTTGGCCCATCATGATCTTGCACATACCCTTATATAGTTATTGTAAATCATATTGTTTATTGTAAGGAGCCCATTTTCATCACCTATCTCAACTCATCCTTTTCTTGCACTTAGTGCGGGCATGGGTTAGTTAGCCTTGTCCTAGTTTGGGCATGTGTGTGATTCAATCCCATGTAATGTTTCATTTGATGTATCTTTCTCTCTTTTTGTGCATTCCTCTATATGTACCTGAAAGGAATAATTTTATTTGGATTCTATGCTTGGGAGATAGAATAACAATTGTCTACACTCTCATTCAAGGAAAACCCAAGAGATCTTAATACAAAGGTGAAAGAGATCTTGCAATAGGGTTGTCTGAAGGCTTGAGTGTAAACTAAAGACGGGTTCACCACCAAGCTAGGGATTGGAAAGACAAATGAAATACAAGACCTAATGCTTAAACATAATGTAATGTAAACTTTCGCTAAATGACCTACAAAAGTATGAAAAATAGAATAGAAAGCTATGAGATGAAAGGTTTGCACTTGGACACCTAAAGAGGACTAGATGAAGCTTTAAAACACTAAAAATAATAATTTTAATGCTGATTGGGACTCATACAACATACTTGGCAATTTAGTCCCAAATTAGGGTTTTTGGGTAGGAACTTGTTTCTGCGCAAGAACTGGTTTCTAGCATTGTAGATTCTGAATCTACAAAAATCTAGAAAATGACCTATACTAGGACTCATATGGTAGAACTAGTGTATCAGTCCAATTGGGATTTTCTAGAAATTCAAGGTCTAAATATACCCTTTAATGTTTTTTATATCCTTTCCAATTGATTTCTGAATTAGAAACCTTGTTTTGTAACCTATAGAAGTCATCCAATGATCTCTAATGCAAGGTGAAAATTTTGACAACTTTTAACACTTTGGCAACTTTCTCCAAGCTTTCTCTTCAATATTTCTTCAACCTAGATCTACAAATCACATGCCAAAGAGAGAGGAAAATGTTGTTTTCTTAGTAGAAAGGGGTTTGCCTTGGTCAAACCACATTTTAGTAATCAAACCTTGTAATGAAGTGAAATATGAAAAGAGAATGATGAATGAAGAACATGCAATGTTACAACTCATCAAACCCTATTAATAAAGTGTTACAGTCAATCTTTCTATCTCTTCTTCAGTAAAGAATTCTGAAATCTTTACTCCTACACTTTAGGTTCTGTGGGACTAGGGAGGGTATTTCCTAATTATGTTCATTTTAATTTGTTAAATAGAGAACACTTCTCCATAGATGGGTTCCTATTATAGGAAAATAAGGAAAACCCACTAAGGATTTGGTTGATATTTGAGTAAATAATTGTTCATTTGCTAGGAACAAGGATGTATTTTGAACTCGCATTTCAGAATTGACATGGTTTTAATAAGCATTGTTCTTATTTTGAACCTATTGCTAGGCATATTGCGATTTTTTTTTAATACATGAATTCTTGACAAAAAGATGAGTGCCTCATCAATCCGGTAAATGGAGTCAAATATGAAATACTCAGAAGTACACAAATGATTTTATTTTGAAGTAGATGGACTATTTTCATAATGCCTTACAATACAAAAACTCACAATATCCAAAACATGACTTCTTATGAAATCCTTTACAAATTATCACAAACCTATGACTCCCCTTAAGCATTTAATTAACTAGTTGAGCTAAAGAAAAAAGTACAGCCATACATTCAATTAACCCATTAATGACGAATGAAAATATCCTTGATAATTTTATTTATAATTTGAAAAAGTGTACAAAAGAGAGTACATGCTTTGGAATTTACATTTGTTTCAATATCGGTCATTCAAGTAGAACTATTTAAGATTAGAATATATAAAACCTATACCTGAGATGATTAAGTAGAAAATTCATCAAGCTTTCTACATTACATTTTGTTTTATGCATTCTACCTAGACCATCCTAGACTCAAAATTTTGACTTCTGTAATGAGCCTTGAAATCCCTTTTATAAATCAAGGGAGGAACAAGCATCAAGCTCGTTAAAATTACATTTCATAATTATTTCAAGATTAATTTCATTTCATTTTGGATATTTCCTAAACCATTACATTTAATCATTCATACACCACGTGAAAGAAAAAATACAAAAAAGGTGCCAAGCAATTGGTCAGAGCAGCCCACACAAGCCTTCCAAAAGGGTTTGTTATAAAAAATTAATACATTCACCAATACAGGGGAAGTCACCATCAGTACCACTATAGCAAACCAATGACAAGCCACAACAAGGTTGAATCACCACAAACATCCAAAAAACTATACACCATTCAATAGAAGAACACGGGTGCTACCCGACCTTGTCAGCAGTTGAATAGACACCTTCAGGATAGAAATCGGAGTTACAACAATCACCTCATGAACTGGGTCATCATAGGGCACAATGGAAATATGACAATGGCTAGAATCAGGGCCACCTCCTCCCTCCTCACTTGAATAACTATCAAAAATTATAATAGGAACATTGGGATTTCCTCAATAGACCTAAGGACCCTTACTTGACCTCGTTAATTCTTTCACAAACTCAATCGGCTCTATTTCTCCAAACCTGACTAATTCTTATGAACTAGTCCTATTTCTAAGATTGTAAGTACTCTTAATATTTGAAGCACCCCTAAATCTATAAATTATTAATGGCCAACACTCATTAGTTGGGTTAGTTCATACACATGCAAACCTATGAATACTCCTATGAAATAACATATCAATGCTCCAAAATGCAACAAATAACAAAGATGACCAAAGGACATATAGAAGCATGACATGTACCTATTCCATAGTGGATTGGTGTCACTTGTGGAAAGTGACCCTTTCCCAATCCTTGCCAAGCTCAATGATAGATGCCTTGAAGATGGAGTGAAATTAACAAAATTAGCTCTGAATTGAAGAGAGTAACTTTGTATGAAGGTTGTGGATGGATTTTTAAAGAATGAGGCTTCTACTTATAGACTCTCAAGTTGAAAGAGTGCTCAAAATGGAGCAATGTGGGATAAAGATTTGGCCAATGAGAAGGAGCCACTTCTCACCTTGTGAATGGATGAGGATGTGCAAGTTTTGGTGAATGTGTTAATAAATGAGATTGCTTGGCCATTTTCAAATTCAAATTTGGCTTGTTGGAGGGAGAAAAAGAGATTTAAATGCCAAGTGGGGGACATGTAAGAGGGGAGTTATAGCCATGTTGGAAGGGACAAGTCAACTTGTTTTCAAATTCAAACTTGAGGAATATTCTCCAAAGATGCCTTGTTAAGGGAAAATGAGCATTTTAATAAATGAATTAAAATGTTTTATTTGTGGAAGTGGGAAATGCTAGACGATGTAGTGATGGGTGGTTGGATTAGATTTAATCAGGATTAGATTAATTAAGATGATGTTAGATGCTTTTGACCCATTTGACTTAAATACTTGGATTTAATTAAATAAAAAATGAGGAATATGAATTTGAGATTTAATTAAATAAAGTTTGGTTTATTTAATTAAAATGATGATGCAAAATAAAGGTTAATTAATTTGAAGGAGATGAATCTATGAGACAATTTATGAAAGATGGAATGTAAAGATGTGATTAAAATTGATTTATTTAAATGAGGTAATGGTAAAGTGAATTTATTTAATTGAATGATGAAATGATAGATTTAATTAAATGAAGGTTATTTAATTAAACTAGTGGATTGAAATGCATGCATATTTTGCATGTCTACATTTTTCCCCTCTTTGAAGCAATGTACTTGTTGTGTTGGTTAAAAAAATAAAGGTGTTAGGAAAAAAAAAGCAGGCCCTTAAGTGGCAAAAAAATCAGAAAAATCAATGTTAGGCAACTTGATGTAAAAATTTGAATAAGTTATCTATATTACTTCAAAAAATATGTAAGAATAGAATCTATAGAAAATTGAATTTAGTTTCTAAACTACTAGGTTTATTTATTTTTTAAATAAATCTATTTGGTAAAAATTTGAAATTTCAATGAAGTAGTACTTAAATTTCAGGGAAAAATAAGAAGTAGGTGTATGTCTGACCACCCTAACCATAATAAAATGATAATATATTTTTTATAATATTTTATATATAACTAGATGACTCATGTCCGGATGTGATGCATAATTTTTTGTAAGTTTTTTCCAAGTAAATAATTAATTATAATTTTTTTATTACAACTTTTGAAAAATATAAAAACTCGTATGTCTAACCACCTTAACCTAGTCAAAACTCTATGAAATTTATTTTTTATTTTTTTAATCCTATAGTATGTTAACCATAGAATGTGCCAAATGTTTTAGATTCAAAAAATATGATATTTTTTGAAAGTTCTAGATTTTTTTCACTCAGCCTATTGATCAGGACTTTAGTGATAATTCTAATAGAAAATGAATAATAATTATTTATTAAATTCAAAGTAAAGCATAATTTATATTGGTGGAAAGCTAAGAATCTCCTCTTAAAATCCTTTTCATTTCATCAATTTTAGGTATAAAAAAGGTTTTCAGCCACATACCCTACAAATACCCATAATATTGCCATGTTTTAGCCCATCATGATCTTGCACATACCCTTATATAGTTATTGTAAATCATATTGTTTATTGTAAGGATCCCATTTTCATCACCTATCTCAACTCATCCTTTTCTTGCACTTAGTGGGGGCATGGGTTAGTTAGCCTTGTCCTAGTCTGGGCATGTGTGTGATGCAATCCCCTGTAATGTTTCATTTGATGTATCTTTCTCTCTTTTTGTGCATTCCTCTATATGTACCTGAAAGGAATAATTTTATTTGGATTCTATGCTTGGGAGATAGAATAACAATTTTCTACACTCTCATTCAAGGAAAACCCAAGAGATCTTAATACAAAGGCAAAAGAGATCTTGTAATAGGTTTGTTTGAGGGCTTGAGTGTAAACTAAAGAGAGGTTCACCACCAAGCTAGGGCTTGGAAAGACAAATGAAATACAAGACCTAATGCTTAAACCTAATTTAATGTAAACTTTCACTAAATGACCTACAAAAGCATGAAAAATATAATAGAAAGCTATGAGATGAAAGGTTTGCACTTGGACACCTAAAGAGGACTAGATGAAGCTCTGAAACACTAAAAATAATAATTTTAATGCTGATTGGGACTCATACAACAGACTTGGCAATTTAGTCCCAAATTAGAGTTTTTGGGTAGGAACTTGTTTTTGCGCAAGAACTGGTTTCTAGCATTGTAGATTCTGAATCTACCAAATATGGAAAATGACCTATACTAGGACTCATATGGTAGAACTAGTGTATCAGTCCAATTAGGATTTTCTAGAAAGTCAAGGTCTAAATATACCCTTCAATGTTTTTTATATCCTTTCCAATTGATTTCTAAATCTGAAACCTTGTTTTTTAACCTATAGAAGTCATCTAATGATCTTTAATGCAAGGTGACAAATTTGACAACTTTTAACACTTTAACAACTTTCTTCAAGATTTCTCTTCAATATTTATTCAACCTAGATCTACAAATCACATGCTAAAGAGAGAGGAAAATGTTGTTTTGTTAGTGGAAAGGGGTTTGCCTTGGTCAAACCACATTTTAGTAATCAAACCTTGTAATGAAGTGGAATATGAAAAGAGAATGATGAATGAACAACATGCAATGTTACAACTCATCAAACCCTATTAATAAAGTGTTACAAAAATGTATGAAGTGGCTCCAATGGATGTAGATCTTAACTATTGCTTGAATAGGATAGATCTTAAATTGATTGCTAGATTGAATCATGAAACCCTACATCACAATTGTTAGCTCAAAGAAAAACATGATGCATGAGGACTTTAACATGATGATTGATGCTTGAATAATGATCTAAAACAATTAATAATCTTCCCTTGTAGACTATCGAATGCTCTCATAAACTCGTCAATGCTCTTAAGAAATAAAATTTTCTATATGGATGAATACTTGAATGCTTGGGGTGAAAATGAGTGAAATAACCTTTTATTTATACTTGTTTATGCCAAATTTCCCAAAATTACAACACTACAAGCTAACATCAGATCTAGGAGGATAAAATCCCACCAAAAATTTGAATTAATTTTAATTTTGGGCCACATGAGACTCATATGCCACAAGTGGCGTATGAGTCCCATTAGGCTAGGATATGAGACATATTTTTCAAGAAATGCTTAGATTCATGTGAAATCCAACTTGGGGTCATGAAAAGGAGGTGGGACTTGTTAGCTCTCAAAAATGCAGGCGTAAAACCTCAAGAGGCTGCCAATCTCTTGGTACATTTTAGGGTAACAGACAAGGTCAAATGAATTGAACCTTCTACTCTTTAGGTGCTGCTAAACCTAGGCAGGTGTGCCTATATGAATGGAGCAGACTTAATGTGCTTATTTCTCCTAAAAAAATTTGTCCACAATTGTAGATGGGAGTGAACAAATTAAATCAACATTGGTATAAATCATATAGAAATACTTAAAGCTAAATCCTAATATGTTTAGTTAGTAGATGTAAAGAAGATGAATGAATCTAAATGGTGAAATTGCAAAGAGTAGCACCTTATTAGGTATGCGGAGTCAAAAGAAGTAGAAATGGGAAACTTATTTCTAGAAAACACTCAAATTGTTTGGCATATGTTTTGTTTATAACTTTTATAAACATGAAAGATTGTGATTACTAAGCTCTTCTTAATGATCCAGATGAATTTCCCTGATTACTGTGATCAACCCAAAGGATTTAATCTTTTCTTGAAAGAACCAATCAATTAACCACATAGATACAACAAATGTGCATTGATAAACTAAATATAAACTTGATACATCAATTTAAATAACCAAAAAGCATCAATCATGGAGACAACTTTAGTAATACTTTCAATAAATTTAACAGACAATTGACACTAGAAATATGGAGCAACATCAACTAATTTTTCATAAATATCTCCATTTTGAAATCATGCAACTGTAGTCTCTATTCTATGGAAATTTTATCCAACTATATATTATCTACCCTATCTACTGTATATCCTATCTAAAATCTAATATCTCATGTCCTTTTTTACAATCGAGAATAGATATTTATACATCTATGTTTGAAAAGACACATTGTTTCATATTCCAATGTCGGTAAGCAATAGTTTTTGGGATTTTGTTAACATTCGCTAAGCACTCATCAAGACATTTTGTAGTTATACCGAAGTCAAAAGTCTCGTCGATAGATATTCTTTCATCTCATGTGTGTCGTTGTAACATTCTATTGTCGGGGAGATGTCCCATATACTATACTTTTCCTCACCGAAATGTGTTCCTTAATGTATTTTCCAGTCACTGAGACACAAGCATTTTCTCACCGAGATGTGTCCTTTTGTCTCATTCACTTCATTGTGACTTTATGATGTTAGGGAGATGTTTCATAGAATGTTGTGACAATATCGTTCTCACACCAAACAGCATTGATAGAATTCATTTTTTGTTTTTTCAGAAAGACTGGAGCCACTTGCCAAGACTTAACTCTAATGCACTTGAGTCTTACCGAGATGGTATTTTTTTTTGGTTGGTAAGACACTACGTATTCGCTAGGACCTCATCCCAAATATCTTTAGTCTTGTCGTAATGTACATGCTTATCGTCAATCAGAAAGACACGCCCCATTCAGTGAGACGTTATTCTGAAGCTTTCACTCTTGTCAATATGTATATCCTCATCGGTGTGACATATGGGTCGCTGTGACTTACTTCGATGAAAAGATATTTTTGTGCCAGTCGACGAGACATGATGTACTCGGCAAGACCACACTCTGAAGACTTGTGGTTTGGTGGAAATGTGTTGGTTGGCGAGACATTACAACTTCACTATGACTTCACACAGATGAAAGATTTCTCACCAAGATGTTCATTCCATCACCAGTCGGCAAGACATGAAGCGTTCAGTATGACTTCACCCCAAGACCCCTTAGTTTATCCAATAAGCCTCCTCATGAATTGGTTGGTGAGATATGACTCATTCGGTGAGACCACATACAGAAGACATAACTCTTGCCGATACATTGTTCTATGTGCTAATCGCTGAGACAAAGAGTTCGCCAAGACCTCATTTTGATAGTGGCTTTCACACTGATGGGAATCTCTATGTTGCTGCAACAATGAAAATGTCTTGCCAATAAGTGTCTACATATGAATTTTGATTTTTGTGACACCAAAGAAGTCTTGCCGATAGACAACAATAGATGTATATTAGCAAAAATACTCAATGGGTCGGGAATACCTTGATGTCCTCATGCCGATAGGAACTATAATATGAAATATTCAAACTTCATGGGTTTTATGGGACTACATGGCCAAATATGGGAAAATATGATCATGGTAAGACTTATTTGGAAACTTATGAGTATGGACAACATGTAAAATCATAAGTTTTTTATAGTTCCAATAGTGGCTCCATCTGGGGATGAGTGATTGTGAGATCATTACAAGGATCCAGATCTTTGGGTGAGTGGACCAGACATAAGATGATGAACAGTGAGCAAAATGGGAATGGAAATGAAATGGAGATGAACAAAACCATAAACCACTATGCATGGAGAATAATTTTTAAGAGGACCACCAAGTGTTGTCCATGCATTGGAAACCCTTAATCCTCTATGTTGCTCAAGAGAAAAAATGCTTTAGAAATTTCCCATGAACAGGCAACTCCTGACCTTCACTAGTCATGTTGTACAGGTAATATGAATCTTCACCTTTCTTTCCAACAACCAAAAAAGGTCCTAGCCACAAAGCTTCAAATTTTCCATGCTTGCCCTTCTCCTAAAACCTTACATTCCACATCAACACCAAGTCATTTTCTTCAAATTTCATATCTCTTTCCTTTTTATCAAATAGATACTTCATCTGTGTCTATAACTTCATGTTTTGGTTTTGGGAAACTCTCCTTATTTCATCAAGTTCAGCTAGTTGCTCCATTCTTTCCTCCATAGGTCCAGGAATATCCAAATCTTCCTAAAGGACAAACTTGAAGAATGGTAACAAATTCTACAAAGGCATCCTAGCTTGTGCTCCGTACACCAATTCAAATGGAGATTTTCCAATTCCCTTTTTACAGTAATCCTATCATCCCACACAACCAAATTTACTTTTGAATACCAAGCTTTCTTGTTCTGACATAACATCGTCCTTATAATCTTCAAAAGACTCTTATTTCTAGACTTTGGTTGACCATTAGCTTGTGATGGTAAGGGGCTGCATAAGAAATGGTAATACCATATGTGCTACAAAATTTTCTAAATTCATCTGATCTGAAACACATCCCATTATCCGTGATCAACCTCAATGGTGTACCAAATCTGGTAATGATGTTATCCATTAGGAAATTTGTCACAACTCTACTTATAGCTTGTTTAGTTGGGATTGCTTCTACCCATTTGGTAAAATAATCAGTGGCCACCAGTATCCACCTATGTCCACCACATGATTTTTCTTGTATCTGTCCAATGGAATCAATTCCCCATTGATGAAAAGGGGCATCAACCTACAAGGGTTGAAGTGACAAAGTTCCTTGATACTTCAATTTTTTAGAGAACTTTTGGCAGGCTTCACATTTTCTTGCATGTGAAAAAGAGTCATTAAAAACCTTTGGCCAATAGTAACCTACCATGAGAATTTTATGTGCAGTTGTCTTTGCAAAGTAATTCCCTCCACAAACTCCTCATGCATTTCACTTAAGACATGCCTCGCTTGAGACTCATCCAGACATAAGAACAGTACACCATCCCTATTCTTCCAAAATAGATCTCCATCCATGAAAACATACTTAGATGCCTGCAACCTCAGAGTTCTTTTCTAGCTGTCACTCAATCCCTCTGGATACTTCATGTATACCTCAAAGTTCTCTTTTGGCTATTGCTCAATCCCTCATGATACTTCATGTATTTAAGGTAATGCATGATATCTGCATACCAAGGAGTATGCTCAATGCTCGCAATTACAATCCTTTCTTCTACATTGCAAACTTGATTTGCTTCAATATTCAATTTTTCCATTAACCTAGCCAAGCCTTGACCTCTTACTAGTTTAGTAATTTGTATCTCCATGTCAAACTCTTTGATTTTATTAATCCATCTACATCTTTTTCCTGTTACTTCAGACCGTGTCAAAATATCCTTGACAACTGCATGAGGGACATAGGCAATCACCTTTTCTCCAACAAGATATGGCTTAAAAGCTCTTATAGCTTTCACTAATGCAAATTCCTATTTTTCCATTATAGCATACTTCAATTCAGACCCTTGTAATGACTTACTGGTGAAAGACACAAGTTTTTCATGACCATCGTCATTCTTCTGTAACATAATAGCAGCAATAGTGTGCATTGGGGCAAATGAAAATATCTGAGAAGGCTTTGCAAAATATGGAGACTTAAGGACAGGAACTTCCTTGATGGCCATTTTGATCGATATAAAAGATTCCAAAGCATCTACAGTCCATTCCATTTTTTGTCCTTTCTTCAACATTTTTGATATGGCTTTAATGATCTTAGCAAAGTTAGAAACAAATCTCCTAAAAAAATTAATCTATCCAAAGAATGACTATATAGCCTTAATAGCTTTAGGAACAAGAATTTTATCAATGGCCTCAACCCTTTCAAGATCTATCCTAATCCCCTCTTTTGAAACAATGTCCCAAGAGCTTACCTTCTATGACTACAAAATAACACTTCTTAGGGTTCAAGTTGATACCATATTCTATGGCTTTAATAAATACCTTCTCTAGATGTTGTACATGATCTTTAGCCTTCTTCGAATAAGCAGTCAGGTCATCCCGATACACCACCATGATAGCATTGATCAAATCTACAAATGCTATGTCCATAGCTATTTGAAAGGATTCCACTGCATTTTTGAGACCAAATGGCATCCTTATGTATACATATGTTCCCCAAGGAGTTGTAAAAGCCATCTTATATTGTTCAGACTCTTTGACTTTAACCTGGTTAAAGCCTGAGAACCCATCCATCATAGACAACAATTCTCACCCTAAATTATATACCTTATGCAATATAGCCTCCATATTGGGTAGAGGATAATTATCTTTGAGTGATGCCATGTTTAGATTTCTAAAGTCTACACATAGCCTGATATCTCAATTTTTCTTTCTTACAGGAACCAAATTTGAGACCCATGTTGAGTGCCTGATTGGTTTGATGATTCCACCATCTCTAAGCTTTGCCAATTCCTCCTGCATCTTAGGCTCCAATGTTGGATTTATGAGTCTTTTCTTTTGTCTGAATGGCTTAGCATCTGGCTTCAATGTTATTTCATGTTGAAACAAATCTTCCCTGTATGCTTTTAAATCTTCATAAGACCAAGCAAACACATGTTTATATTTTCTTAGAAACTCTATCAACATTCTTCTAATTGTAGGTCTTATCTTATTTCCTATGTACACCTTTCTTGGTGTCATCTCAATACCCAAGTTAATCTCTTCAATATCTTCCCTTTTGATTGGTGTTTTCTTCATGAGGGATCGATCCTTTCCATCATACACCCTCTCCAATGCCACTAAGCCTTGAGGAAGCTTATTTTTTTAGAGTTGTAAGATCTCCTTTCCAAACACTATTTGCTTCCCATCCACTTCTTCAAAAAAAGCATTGAAGTCAATTTCCTGGGCTTCTTATTGATATATACAATGGAGGAATTTCAAAAGGTTAGTATCATCATTGAAGACTTGCGAACTATAAATATTATCAGGAATAGCAGGCCTTGTCTTGAACTTGATTTGTGATATCCTAGCCAATGTAGTGTCATCTCTTTTCAGTGCCACATTTGCTAAACAATCTGCCATTATGTTCTTTGACCTATTGAAATCCACTCAATTGACAAGGCATCAAACAACTGAATCATGTCCCATACAACATTCCTATATTGTTGCATTCTTTTTTGTTTTGCTACATACTTTGACTTAATTTGTGAAACAACTAACTCAGAATCCCCTAGAACAGCCATCAACTTGATTTTGTGTTTCACAGCTATATTCAAACCTGTTAACAAAGCTTCATACTCCACCACATTGTTTGTACATTCAAATGCTAACAAAAATGAATAGTTAATTGTAACACCCTCAGGTGAAACAAATACTATCCATACCCCATTACCTTCTTCGTTGCATTCTCTATCAAAGTACATCTTCTACACTCCTTTGCAATTTTGTGAAGCATGCTTTTCAATTGGGTCAATATTGATGAACTCTGGCTGGGCTGGTTCTATATTAAAACTACCAAGATTAACATCACAAAAATAATGATTTGATTTTGTGGTACACAGTCAACAATTTGGTTCATCCTTAGCTCCCTATACAATTTCACCTCCTGGCCATTTACTGGAATTGTTGCATAAGAAAGATCAAACTGGACATTTCCACCAATAGCTATCGTCCATTGTCTTGATAAAAGCATCCCAAACTGAGGAGGGGTGTCTATTACTATTATATGAATATTATAAGCCACTTGAGGATAAGCAGCTAACTTGACTTCAACATCTTTCATTATACCTACCACAGGAATAGGTCGGTTATCCATTGCATAGAATTTCCCTTCATATGTATCCACCCACATGCCTAGTTGTTTCATCACTCCTATTGGCATAATATTCATGGGAGAACCAGAATCTATCATGCAATTCCTCAATAATTTGTTATTTATGAGCAATGTAGTGAAAAAAGGATCAACTTGTGGAGGACTTGTCAATACATTACTTAAGCATATTTTTGGGATGTTTACTTTCTCTTGCTTACTAATTGCTTTAGTAGCCATCTTGTTTTCAGAATTTACATGCTTTTCATTTTCATTTGTTATCAATTAGACAACACTGTCTATGTATTCCTTAATTTTCAACATCTCAAGTAGTGGAATAGACATTTTTACCTAAGATAGAGCCTGAGAGAAGTCAAAAGAAGAACCCTCTATTTTAACCATTTTCTTTTGTTTTGACATTTCTCCTTTGTTTTCTTCCTTCTCTCTTTTACTAGGCTAGTTAGGATTTTGCATTTCTTTGTGTAATTACTTCACTTCCTCCTTTTGGATAGGTTTTTGTTCACTTTTATCATGGTATCTATTTTTTTCCTTCTTCATAGTTCCTTGCATCTCCTTTTGGTCCTTCATAAAAATTCCCCTAGGGACACCTTCCTTCTCATTTGTTTTCCTATTTCTCAACTAGTATTTACTCTTTGCTTCTTCAACTATAGCAACAGTTATTCTTTCTATCTCCTCTTCAGTAAGTTTCCTCATACTGCATTGAGTAGGCATTTCTATAGAATGTGGCTCTGTATAATCTTCTTCAGAGTCAGAAAGGACTTGTTGCTCAACCATATGGACAATGTATTTCTGATTTGAAACATCATACTCATAACCACCATCCTCTAAAGATGAGTACATCTCCTTAACATGGTGAAAGGTATTTGAAGTTAAATACACTATGTGATCTTCTTCATTGTTTCCCATCAACATTCCTTCCTCTTGCATTCTTTTGGCTACAACACAATAATCTGGGGAATGTGGCTTATCACAAACTTCATAGAAATAATTGTTATTTACCATATAGGTTCCCTTCTTCCTCAATGGATCAGGAGTTTCCTTGTTTCTAGGCCTATCTATTATAGGTTTTCTATCCTTCCAGTTTGTATTATAGGGCATATCATGCAACCTCGACCTTTCATTCATGTATGTATTCTCCTATTTGTATTGATAATTATTGAATTGTTGAGGCTCCCTATTATTGTCTCTTTTATCAATTATCAATTGTTAGTGTTGTCTTCTAAGCTTCAGCTAAGTCTCTTGGGAACCTATTTCTTAATTCATACCCTATTTTTGGATCAAATACATTCAAATAAACATTCAGTGCTATGGAGTCTAGTAATTTTGATCCAAGAGGAATTTTATTTTGCAGTTTATTGAATCTTCGATTGAAATTATAAATTGAGTCATTCGAATTTTTCCAAATTTGCATCAATTCATGAAGAGCAGCATCAGGTGCACTTTGATTCCCATATTGCTCTAAGAATCAGTCCTAAAATATTTGGAGAGAATCAATAGAGGCTATTGTCAGGCTGTTGAACCAATCTCTGGCTTCTTTAGTAAGTGACATCATGAATAACCTCATATGTAAATCTTCATAAGGTACATCCAAATCTTGAATGAAAGTATTGAAACTCCTTAAATGGTCTTTAGCAAAAATTGCACTTCTCCCTATAAACTTAGGCACAAACTTGTCGAATTGCCATCCATTGGGTAAGGATATAATCGAAAACCTGCCAAGTCAAATTGTCTAATCATTGTTGTGTACTGGTGAGGGGGAGGGTTAGGTGGGTACTGATATTGGTAAATAGGGTTATTGCATTATGCATTATGTTGTGGGATATAATGCTGACCATGAGGTGGATGATTTGGTTGTCTATATTGATTTCCTCTCTGATGGTAGGGGGATTTTGATGAATCAGAAGGCCCTACACCATTATTGCCCTGCTTATGAAGTGGTATATATTTTGGGCAACCAGTTGTCTAAGCAATTTTTTCAGCTTTTTGCAATTCAAAGTCTCTCATTGCTTGTATCTTTTGGGCTTTCTCTTGTTCTTCTCTCTCTCTTCTAAGATTCAAATCGTGCTTTGACTTCCTCATAAGTTAAAGATTCATAATCATCTCAAGGAGACTCATGATCAATAAGTTCATTCTAATTACCCTACATTTTTAGATCATATTCTTGCTGATTTCTAATTTGTTTAGCCTCAAGTTCAGGTCTAAGCTTAGCCTATTTTTGAGGATCGAGAAAAGGGAAAGGATTTCTTTTATCTTCTGGGGTATAGGGTTCTGCGCTTGAATTTTCTCTCCATGTATCATAGTGATCATATGTTTCACAATGTGCTCTTGATGCTTTGTCTTTGTCTGTTATGCACATGTCCTCACTTATCCTTTTTCCCTTATCAACCTTGTCATCCTTGTGTGTCCACTTACTATTACCAGCATGACCTCCAGTATGACCTCCCCTATACTGAGATCTTCTTCCATCCATGATGAAATTGTTTTAATAGAGTTTCCACTTACTTTCTTGAAAGTGAAAAAATGTTTGATATTTCTAATTCCCAACGGAGTCTGTACAAGGTTTTTGACTCTATGATTAAGGCCCTGATTTTGAAGTTAGTCCCCAACGTAGTCCCAAATTTGTTAGCTCTCAAAAACGTAGGCAAAAAACCTCAAGAGACTACCAATCTCTTGGTACGTTTAGTGTAACATAAAATGTCAAATGAATTGAACCTTCTACTCTTTAGGTGCTGCTAAACCTAGGTGGGTGTGCCTATATGAATGGAGTAGACTTAATGTGCTTATTTCTCCTAAATTTTTTTGTTTACAATGGCAGATGGGAGTGAACATATGAAATCAAGATTGGTATAAATCATATAGCAATACTTAAAGCTAAATCCTAATATTTTTAGTTAACAGATGTAAAGAAGATGAATGAATATAATGATGAAATTGTAGAGACTAGTGCCTTATTGGGTATGCAAAGTCAAAATAAATAGAAATCCAAAACTGATTTATGGGAAACACTCAACTTATTTGGCATATGTTTTGTTTATAACTTGTATACACATGCAATAATGTGACTACTAAGCTCTTCTTAATGATCCAGATGAATTTCCCTAATTACTGTGATCAACCCAAAGGATTTAATCTTTTCTGGAAAGAACCAATCAATTAACCAAACACATACAACAAATGTGCACTAATAAAGTGAATACAAACTTGTTACATAAATTTAAATAACCAAAAATAATTAATCATGGAGACAACTTTAGTAATACTTTCAATAAATTCAACAAACAATTGACACTAGAAATATGTAGCCACATCAACTAATTTTCATAAATATCTCCATTTTGAAATCATTCAAATGTAGTCTCTATTCTATGGAAATTTTATCCAAATGTCTATTATCTACCCTATCTACTATATATCCTATCTAGAATCTAGTATATCATTCCTTTCTTAAAATTGAGAATGGATATTTATACATCCGCATTTGAAAAGACAGATCATTTCATATTCCAATGTCGACAAGCAACAGTTTTTGGGCTTTTGTTAACATTCACTAAGCATTCGCCGAGACATTTTGTAGTCATACCGAAGTCCAAAGTCTCTCTGATAGATATTCTTTCATCTCATGTGTGTTGCTGTAACATTCTATTATCGGGGAGATGTTCCATAGACTATACTTTGCCTCACCGAAATATGTTCCTTAATGTATTTTCCAATCACTAAGACACAAGAATTTTCTCATCAAGATGTGTCCTTTTGTCTCATTCGCTTCACTGTGACCTTATGATGTTGGGGATACGTTTCATAGAACACCTTGTCTTACCAAAAGTCACCTTAAGTTCACTTTTGATCATCGTGACAATATCGTTCTCACACCGAAAACCATTGATAGAATTCATTTTTGTGTTTTGTTGGGAAGACTAGAGCCACTCGCCAAGACTTTACTCCAATGCACATGAGTCTTACTGAGATTTTATTTATTGTCAGTTGACAAGACACTATGGATTCACTAGGACTTCATCCCGAATATCTTTAGTCTGGCCAAAATGTACATCCTTATCACCGGTCGGCAAGACATGCCCCATTCGGTGAGATGTTATTCTGAAGCTTTGACTCTTGTTGATATGTATATCCTCATCAGTGTGACATATGGGTCACTGTGACTTACTCTGATGAAAATATCTTTCACCGATACGTTCTTTATGTGTTGGTTGGCGAGACATGATGTACTCGGCAAGACCACCTTTGAAGACTTGTGGTTTGGCCGAAATGTGCCACTCGGAGAGACAATACAACTTCGCTCTGACTTCACACTGATGAAAGATTTCTCACCAAGATCTTCCTTCTATCGCTGGTCGGCAAGACATGAAGCATTTGGTATGACTTCACCTTGAGACCCCTTAGTTTGGCTGATAAGCCTCCTTGTGCATTAGTTGGTGAGACATGACTCATTCGGTGAGACCACATACCGAAGACATAACTCTTGTTGATACATCGTTCTATGTGCTAATCACTGAGACATAAAGAGTTTGGAAAGACCTCATTTTGATGGTGGCTTTCACATTGATGGCAATCCCTCTATCATTGAAACAATGAAAATGTCCTGCCGATAAGTGTCTGCATATGAATTCTGATCATTGTGACACCAAAGAAGCCTCATTGATAGACAACAATAGATGTATATAAGCAAAGATACTCAATGGCTCGGGGAGACCTTGATGTCCTCATGCTGATAGGAACTATAATATGAAATATTTATACTTCATGGATTTTATGGGACTACATGGCCAAATATGGTAAAATATGCTCATGGTAGGACTTATTTGGAAACTTATGAGTATGGACAACATGTAAAATCATCAGGTTTTAATAGTTCCAATAGGACCCATATGCCCAAGGTGGTGTATTCGTCATAAATCACTAAATATGGTCCATCCAATCCAAAAACACATGAATCATGATTTGATGTTGATTTATGTTAGGATTATCCTTGAAAAGATGCATTAAATGAGGTTTGTGGATGCAAAATAAGACCAATTAAAGCATAAATAATCCCAATTATTAATGAACACCTTAGAAAAGTGTGAAAGTGTGTTACAACACTTTACGACACCCTAAATAAGGTATGATTAAGTTTATTTATTTTACAAGGGCCCAAGACCTAATGTGAGTGTGTTAAGCACATAACAACACTATGTTAAGGCATCATTAAGCTTAATTTTATAAGGAGGACCAAAACAAGTGTGAAAATGTCACTAATGACATTTTTTGACACTATAGTACACCTATATTCTTCTCTCTATCATAAGCATTTTTCATTTGTCTTTTTTTTCCTTTTGGAGATGACACAAGGTGTTTAGACATTTAGGTCTCTTCCATATTGACCCAAAATATTTTTTCTTTATTTTCTCTCTCTTTGTGTCATTCTTCTAGTTCTGTGAGTATTTTTGGAATGATGATAGTCTAAGCTCTCAACCAACAATGTATCAAAGACATACTAACCATAAATCCATAGATCCCTTATGTATTTTTTGGGGGAAATCCCTTCCTTCCTATTTCATGGAGTAACTTTATTTCAGAAACATATGACTTGGCATAGGGTTTTATGAGGAAATCTCTCATGTATTAGAAAAAAAATTGGCTACTTTAAAGCAATTTCTCATAGTAATGGTGTTAGCAACCACTTTAAAGTGGAGGAATACATCAATTACATCTTTTAGCATATTTCATGACATGATTTTGTTTTTCTTGTGATGTTTCCTTTTCTTGGTGGTGTCATTGGGTTGATGTCCTCAAAGATTGCAATATTTCTAAGCATATGATTTCCCTTAATTGAATGATGTGAAGTGAGAGGCATCCAATAAGTTCCAATTTGATACTCTTTGACTTGTCCTCTCTTAGAGACATTAGGGATGATGTTCCCTAAGAAGAAGACCTTACATGAAAAAAGGAAAATATCCTTTAACAAAAACTTATAGAAATGACATTCAAAGGCATACAAAAAGCATTACATTGTGGTGCCTTATAAAATTTGTCAAGAGGATAACTTTGGTATGGTTGGCCACCTCATTGAGGTAACTCACCTAGTGGAAAAACTGAGGTTCCAATACCCCAAAGTGAGCACACATGTTGGGACAACTCACCTAGTGGACAAACTGAGGTTCCACAACCCCTGACTGAGCAATGTATGTTACACAAAAACAACTCCATTCCATAGTGTGTTGGAATGGTTGTGCTTCATCCTTTGATTTTCTTTCTTTTTGTTGGCCTTTGATAGGGTATGAATATGTAACTTTGTTATTATTGCATACTTATGTGTCTTGAATGTCTACTTTAGTGTGAGTTTCTCATGGAGGAAAACTCTCACAAAAGTGGGGGGAAAATGTAGTGTAAAAAAAATCATTCTTTTCACCCTTAATTTTAGAATAATTCAAATAAAATTAACTTAATTATGCCTTTAGTTAGTGTTATAATGTGTTGTATGCATTCACACTAAATCTAGGGCCCTTTTTATGTAGGATGTACTCAAATTGTACCTTATTTAAGGTGTTGTAAATTGTTGGATTACACTTTCACACTTATCTAGGGTTTCATTAATTAATTTTGGTTAATTAACCTTAATTGGCCCTTTAATTCAAATTCAAGCCCTCTTAATTAAATTTTCCAAAGGATCTATCCTGACACCCAATAATGATATTGCATGACATTTAATTTGGTAAATTTGAGGACCTAGAAAATAGTTCTAGGACCCATTTGCCTTTAGGATACCCCTTTCTTAGCATTTTTGAAATGGGTTTTTGATGTTATTTCATCCCCCTTGAAGCATGGTCCCAGAAAGTTGTAGTAGGACCAATTTTCCTTTTGTGGTGAATGGGTCCTCCTCACATAGGAAACCCATTTTTTAATTTAATTATGGTGGGATTTTAATGTTTTTCAATCCTAGATCTGGTGTCAGCTTGAATTATTTGAAGTTTGGGTTTAATTCTTAGATTTAGTATAAATATAAGGTTAATTCACATAGTTTCATATAACAAGCAATCCTAAGAATTATAAGAAATCAAGAGTACATTGAAAAGATCATCATAGAGAAATTTCAAAGAAATTCAAAGGTAGATTAGTGATTTTTTACTGTAGCAATTCAAGGTTATTTCATCATCTCAAAGGCATAGTGCATTCTTGAGTGTATTGTTGAGCTAAGATTATTAATGTGGCATTGAGGATCTACTTGTAAGCATTGTTTCAAATATAATATGATATCAAGATCTACATTCTTCATGGCCACTTCATGTTAGTTTGTAGATTTACATTCCAAGACAGCTTCCAAGGTATCATCATTTCCAGTTTCAAGTTTCTTGTCCTCATTTCATTATTTCATCATTTGGTTTAGTTACCTAAAATGTGTTTGATTTAGCCAAACCCTTGTTCACTAACAATCAACAATTTTTTCTCCTTTTGAATGTGTATTTACAAATTTATATGTTGAATATCAAGTGGAGAGCAAGATTGGAGAAAAAATGTGAAAGTTGTCAAAGTTCTAAAGTTTTCATTCATAATGTAGGAACATGAAAAGAAGCTACAAAATTTGTTTTAGGCTTTCAAGAGATGACCACCAAGGATCTAGGAGTGCAAAAATCAAGGAATAAAACCCATATCTCAGTTTCAAAAATGCTATTAGGGACACATTTGCCAGTAAAGGAGAATGAGCCCTTTTTGACCTAAAAATAGCCTTATTGAAGAAAGGTACACATCATTCTAGCATCTAATAACTTCCTCCATTGTTGCTATAATAGTTATGATTTATTTTTTATTATTATTTGTATCATATCTTCCACATAATTGCATGTTTTATAGTGAGAATTAGTGGTACATCATTTTGATCAATTTATTTTGATGCAAACCCTTTACTTTTAAATTAAACACGTACCAACCATATTAACCCATCAACACAAAAATTCCTTAATAATATAAATCCCATAATCATCTAAAACAACAGATCAATACATGCTCAAATAACCATGAAACCCAAATACATTTTGCAAAAAAAGAGGTCATAATTTAGTCAATAATTCAAGGGGCTTGAGAGCCTACCTCTCATGTGTTCAAGAAATTGCTTAAGAGTTGGTGGTTCCCTCTCCATAGGCCTCTAATCCAATCTTCTTCTGAATTCCCTTCTCTTAGAATTCTCCACTTAATAAAAAATGAATTGAACAAAAGAAAAGAATAACCCTCTTCTCATCCTAAAACGGATGATTTATTTTAATTAAAGGTTTGAATTCCTTGAAAGGGGGAGTGATGCTTGTCACTCTCCCATTCATCCTTTTTCATATCTCCCTACAAGTGCTCACATATGTGTTAGACCATGGTGATATTGAAGTGTACTTATGCACTCATCCCATGAAATCCTTACAAGGTGCCCGTCACACATGTGAGTGACCCAATGGCTTTTCCAAAGTTCATGAATGAAATTTGGAGAGTGGGGATGAAAATTAACAAATTAGTATTCCAAGCCTCCATATTTCAAATTTTTCATTTCATTAAATGAAAATTTATAAGGGTAACATCTTGGCCCATGTCTAAAATGAGGATTCAAAAAGACACCTAATCCATAGGTACCCACCCTAAGGTTCCTAAAAAATAAAAAATATGTATAAAGTAAGATATTTCTCAACCCTTTAAAAAAACCCTAGAAAGCAAATCCAAAAATGGCTAGCTAGGAAATCAAGCAAACAAAAGTAAATCCTAGCAATCTTTTGGCACACAAAAAATTAAAAGTTCATAATCAACCCATGTTTTAAAAATAAATACATTAAATTAAGACTATAGTCTCTCCAAATGGACTATAGTCAAAATCACTAGTATAGTAACATTGGGGTTCCTTGAGAGACCTTTGATTCCATTAGCCATGGAATTTAACCTGAACACTTCATTTCACATGCCAAGATATTCATAGAATTCCATGTTCAAAGCAACCATTAAAACATACATTTCCACACACATACTCTCAAATAAATTACAATTATTAATTTTACTAAGGTATTTCAATAGAATTCCTACTTCACATACCCATCTATATTCCTAATCATACAAATGGCACAAGAATATTCCTTCAAATTACCTAAGGTAATCATGGAATTTTCATTATGAAATTTTATTTAGAATTCAAATAAGTCAAGTTTGTCATTACATTAAAATTCCCTAAGAACATTGACTCTTAATTTACCTTCAATCATATGAGGACATAAAATCATAGTTAAGCCATTCTATGTGAGAAAATTTAATCAAAAATCATGATATAATGTTGAGTCACTAAACTAAGCTACTATAAGGAAATCACTATTATAAGGTGTCAATAAAAATATAGTCAAAACAATCATCTATGTCCATCAAAGAGTGGACTTCACAACTTACATCTCGATCTCCAAGGTTTGAATAAGGGTTTGTTTACCTAGCATAATGTGTATCTATCAATAAAAATACATGTCTCCAAGGCCATATGTAAGGTGGGAACTTATAGGAAGGTTATTTATAAATATGTAACTTCCTTGATAATTTTTTATATTCTTTATAAAAATAACTCTTAGGAGTCCTTCTATTGTATTGCTTCTTTATTTATCTCTTTGAATTTTGAGGGTTTATCATTTCCTCATATTCCTAGGAAATATAATGTTGTATTTCCTTGCTAAGTAGGTTTCAAAGTAAAATCATCATTGACATGTTTTTATGTTAGGGTTGTTTTCTTTTGATAAATCCACTAAATTTCTATTTTATTCATAATTATCAAACCACAATAGAATAAGAGGTGTTGCTCTTTTAGAGGTTATTTAAATTTGACTTATTCTAGATTTTATGTATGTAATCCTTCTTTAGTTTTCTCTCTTATTTTATTTTGTAATGCCTCTTGTTTTATTTAAATATTAAATTTATATAATATAATCTATTTTTGGGTTTGTGTAGGATCATGATGGGCCAAAAAGTGGCAATATGATGGGTATTTGTAGGGTATGTGGCTAATGACTTTATTTTAACCCAAAATTGATGAGATGAAAAGGGTTTTTAAAGAAGATTCTCAGCTTTCCACCAATATAAATTATGTTTTACTTTGAATTTAATAAATAATTATTACTCATTTTCTATTTGAATTACGACTAAAGTCCTGATTGATAGCATGATTGAAAAACATCTATAGCTTTGAAACAATATCACATTTTTGGAATCCAAAACATACATCACATTCTATGCTTCACATACTACAAGATTAAAAAAATAAAAATTGAATTTCATGAAGTTTTGACCAAGTTAGGGCAGTTGAGCATATGGTTTTTAATATTTTTTAAAAGTTGTAATAAAAAAGTCATAATTAATTATTTACTCAAAAAAAATTACAAAAAATATCCATCACATCTAGACATGAGTCCTCTACTTATGTCTAAAATATTATAAAAAAAATATATCATTTAATTGTGGTTAGGGTGGTTAGACAGACACCTACTTATTTTCTCCTTGAAATTTAAGTACTACTACATTGAAATTTCAAATTTTCACCAAATAGATTTTTAAAAATAGAAATAAACCTAGTAGCTTAGAAACTACATTCCATTTTCTACATATTCTATTCTTACATATTTTTGAAATAATATAGATAACTTATTCAACTTTTTATGTCAAGTTGCCTAACTCTGATTTTTCTAAATTTTTTGCCACTTAAGGGTATATTTTTTCCATGATGATCCTGCACATACCCTTTCATTAGATTAAAATTGTTATTTTTACTGAAGAAATAGTTAAGGAGCATAAGGAAACATTTTTTATATTTTAGAAATTTATGTTCAAAAGATAGATCTATCGATGTAGAAAAAAGTCATACAAGTGGCCTAGGATGAAGCTATGTTCTAGCATAGAATTAGGGTTGATAGATAGATAGCAACATCCCACTTCTATTATTGAAAAATTCTATAGCTAAGTGTCATATAGAATTTGAATCGTTCTTTTGTCTAGGAGAAAAATATAATACACTGATCTATCACACTTACTCTCAATGCCTTAAAATTTAACTTAAAAATTACATATAATCTTACTTGTCAATTAGTTAATTTAGTTTAATTTATGGTTATGTACTTGTAAAACTTATTCTATGAGCCTAAATTAAGTTTCAATAAAATTATATATTTTTCTTTAGAAAAATATTCATTTTATTTTCCTTCAATCATATACATATTTTTATAATTTACTGATACATATTTAAAATTGGAACTGAATAATAACCATGATATTTTAATAATACAAAAAAGTTCTCAAAATAATTTTAGATTTAGATTTAGATTTAGATTTATTAGCTTAATATTTTTGGAATCAATAATTTGAGCCACAGTTTCTATCCATCAATGGTGAAACCGGGCCCAAGGAATTTGATGTTCAAAAGAAAAAAAAAAGGTGTAGAATGCTTCTTTGGCTCAAAAGATGAAGGAGAGGACATATTGGAGAATGTTGGGGATGGTGATAGGAATAAGGATTTTGTCTCCTCCAATCCTAAGATGATGTCAAAAAGAAAGGAAAATGGGGGTCCAAGATTAGAGGATATTCCTATCCAAGGATTGTCTCTGGATATTGGCATTCCTATCCTTACTCTTTCCTTTGAAGAAAGTTTTCCCTCAAGTGAGGATCCTCTTAAACTATGGGAAAAAGCAACTCCAAATTTTTAAGGACACTTTTGAGAATCTGAGCTAGAACAACGAACTTTCAAGTGACAATTTGAACCAACTCAGGAATGACCAAATGGATACTCTCCCCTAGGAGCAAAGAAGAATGTATGATAAGGAATGGGAATCTGGGAGAGATTTGGAGAGCCAAGAAGATATTGATTGGGAAGAAGTTCGTTCTCAATTGAAGAAAAAGAAGGAGAGAAGTAAACAATGGAATACTCTGAGTGGAGTTGTCACCAAAACTAGAGCTAAGGAAGATTGTGGTGCTACTAAGTATAGCCAAGTAAGAAGATTGGGTAAATGGCAGAGAGAGTATGATAGCTTCTAGGACATAGCAGATGGTGTTCAAAAGACCATCCCAAAGATTCTCCAATCCCCTAGTAAGATACATGAAGATTATGTCTTAGAATATTAGAGGGCTTAATAGCCTTCACAAGAGGGATGTTTTTCACATTTTTGTTAGGGATCATAAACTTTATAGCCTTATCATCCAAGAAACTAAAATTTCTAGAGATAAAGTGGAGAAGATTAAAATGTTTCAAATTTTGGAGTCCAAGGAAATAGTTCAGATGGTGCTTTAGGAGGAATTGCTACTTTTTGGAACTAGAACTTTATCAAAGGAGAACCTTTTCTAGAGATCTTTAATCATGTGGCTAATAGATTCACACATATCAAAGACAATTTTATCTGGATTTAGTCAAACATCTATGCTCCTAATGGGAAAGTGACCAGAAAATCTTTTTGGAATGAGATTTCTGTATTTTGCAAGATCTTTGATAAAGACCATTGGATTGTTATGGGAGACTTTAACACACCCCTTTTGAATGAAGAGAAATTTGGAGGTTCTTAGGTTAACTCAAAAATTAAATCTGACCTTTTAAACTTCATCAATAACAAGGTGTTGATTGATCTTGATTTGAAAGGAGTTACATATACCTAGTCGAATCAAAGAAATGGTAAAGACCTAATTTAAGTTAGGTTAGATAGAACTTTAATTTTTTATTAGTGGCTTATAAACTATTACTATTCTCTTAAAGATTTTTCTAGAGTAGGCTTTCATCACTTTCTTATAAGTTTTGTGGAAGACCCTATAAACGAGAAGAGGAATTCTCCCTTTAGATTTGAAAGAATGTGGCTTTCCCACCCCAATATTTTTGAGTAAATCAGGAAATGGTGGAATATTGATGTTCTAGGCAATGCTATGTTCAAAATTGCTAAGAAATTGAGGGAAGTCAAACACAAATTAAGAAGTTGGAAAAAAGAGTCCTTTGGAAATATCTTTGGCATTAAATATGAACTTCAAATGGAACTCTCAGAGATCCAAGATAAAATTCAGAGGGAAGGATGCATAAAAAATAATAGAGTAAAATAAAATGAGTTGTTGGTTAAAATGCATGATATTATAGCTAAAGAGGAGTTTTGGAGGTAGATATCTAGAGTATTGTGGATTTTAGTTGGAGATAGAAACACCAAATACTTTTATATTTTTTCCTCAAAACACAAGGCTGCTAGTTGACATAATTTTTCACATAGAAGTTAATGGAAAGAAATTTGAGGAAGAGCAAGACATCAAAAAGCAAGTTGTCCTCTTCTTTAACAACCTTCTCTTGGCGAATGGGGAAATCAACCATAATTACCAAGATTTTTTGTTAGAGGTCATCCCTAAGGTTGTGGGGATGGAAGATAATAATAAGCTAGCCACCATCCCATCTATGGAGGAAATTATAAAAGTTTTCTTTTCTTTTGAAGGAAACAAGGCCCTTGGCCCTAATTGGTTTCCTATGTTTTTTTTTTCAATGGTTTTGGGAGATTGTTGAAAGGGATGTTGTGAATGTTGTTAAAGAAATATTTGGATCCAGAAGTCATCTTAAGGAATTGAATGCTACTTTTGTGGTCATTTTCCCCAAGAAACCTAGGTCTAAGGATTTTGAGGCTTTTAGGCCTATTAGTCTCTGCAACTCTTTTTATAAAATCATATCTAAGGTTTTGATGTCAAAGCTCCTTACTATCCTTCCTTTGCTAATATCCCCTCAACAAAATGTTTTTTTTCTAGGAAGGAAAATCCTTGACTCTATAGTCATTGTTAATAAGAATATCCATTCGCTAGTGGAATCTAAAATTGAATGGTTTTTTCTTAAGCTAGATATTTGCAAAGCTTATGACTGTGTTGTTGGTAGTTTTTATTCAAAATTATAAGGGTGTTTGGTTTTAGCAGTAGAGTTGTTCAGCTGCTTACTATTGTCTCCACTTCCATCAATATTAATGGCTCTCCCTCAAGATTCTTTCAGAATTCTAGAGGCCTAAGACAAGGTGATCCTATCTCTCCTATTTTGTTTACAATCATGGCTAAGAGCTTGAGAAGAAATCTTAAAATATTGATTAAACAAATATCTTTTGCTGGTCTTAGACCTTCTTCTACTAATTTTATTTGTTCTCACCAATAGCTTGTTGATGACACTATGCTAATAGGAAGATCAATGGTAACATAGGCTAGGAATTTGAAAAAACTATTAGACATATATGAGAAGGCAACTAGGAAAATGGTCAATAGACAGAAGAATTTCTTTTATTTCTATAATACCCTTGAGCATAGATAAAGATTGCTAGAATCCTTGGTTGTAAAGTGGAATCCTTACCCTCTACTTATCTTAGATTACCTCTACACCTTAAACCTCCAGAATCCTTTTGGTGTTCATTGGTTGATAGGTTCAATAAGAAGCTAGCAGGATGGAAAGGAGCTCTTCTTAGTCAAGCAAGAAAAATTAAGCTCCTTAAAGCTTCTCTTCAGAACCTCCTAGTTTATGCTCTTAGCCTTTTCAAAATACTTGGAAAATATGTGGAGTCCATTAAGAAGATCCAAAAAATATTCCTCTGTTCTGGTGTAGAGGAGAAAAATAGGATTCCTCTAATAGGATGGGATTTGGTATGCATACTAAAATCATTGGGGGGATTAGGTCATAGAAAAATTATAATGATTAATAAGACTCTTCTTGCTAAAAAATTATGGAGATCTTTTTCATCTGATGGAGAATGGAAAGATATCTTAAAAAGTAAATATATGACCAATTGTGTGTCCCTCAAAGCCTTGCTAGATTCTTCTATTCTTCCCCATGGTTTAGTTTGTTGGAATGACATGTTATCTAGTAGAAATATTTTAGAATCAGGGGTTGTTCAACACATTAGAAGTGGTAATCTAGCCAAGTCCTAGGAGGACATCTGGCTTTTTAAGGATTCCCTAATCAAAATTGAAAGATTTAATAGATGGGTTGAGTTTTGCAGGTTTCTTTTAGAGCGTATGTAAAATATTATTGGAGTTAAGGAGATTTGGTGGATTTTTGTATGGTCAGCCAAGAAATGGCTCCAGTTCAATCTTCCTTGGTGGCTGTGAGATTGCAACAAAATCAGTTGGATGATCATCTTGTTTGGATGGACAATCCTTTGGCTAACTACTCTATTTCATTAGTTGTTTCTCTATTGTCCCTTTCTTAAGCCTCCCCTCCTTTCTGGTCTAAAGCATGGATAAAACACTTGACTCCTAAAGCCAACATTTTCTTCTAGATTCTTCTTCAAAATAAGGTGCTCATGGTGGATATTCTTTACAAACGGGGATTATAAATCCCCAATAGATGTTACCTTTGCAAGAGTGAAGTGGAGTCAACAAACCATTAGTTTCTCCACTATCCATTTGTTGCTACAATTCAGGATTTTTTTTGGCTCTCTAGAATATTTCTTGTGTGTTCCCCCTATCCATTGAAGATTTATTCTCACAATGGAAAGCCCCATCTCAAAATCCCTTCATTCAAAGATTATGGGATTTTATTTTCCCTTTTTTTGTTTGGGTAGTGTGGAAAGAATGTAATAATAGACTTTTTTAGGGATAAGGAAATGTTAGAGATTAATGTTTTGGGAAAAAAATTAGGCTTATAAAGGAAAAGTTCAATGTTATTCCCCAAAAAGCTTTAAAACTTGAGGCTGTGGTGTGCACTCCTTATGATCTAATGATAGACAAGGAATGTAATCTCAAAATGGATGTATCTAAGGCATCCAAGCTAGATAAGAAAGATAGGGAGGGCATGTGATAGACCTTTCCTCCAAATGGTTGGAGAAAAGCTAACTTCAATGGCGTTGTGAAGGGCAATCCAGGGATGGCCGGAAGTGGAGGTGTGTTAAGGGACTCAAATGTTAAATTTTTGGTGGTTTTGGCCATTTCCCTTGGTTCTCAAACCAATCATGTGGCGGAGGCTATAGGAGCTTTTCAAGTTTTAAATTTAGCACTGAATTTGAATATAAAATATTTATGGCTTAAAGGGGACTGCAAAAATATCATTGACTATATCCTAGGTAGGACCCCTCCCTCTTAGTCTATTAAGAATTGGATTGAAGATGCTAAATATATCTTAAATAAGTTTTAAAAATTAAAAATCTCCCACATCTACAGGGAGGCTAATAGCGTGGCAGATTACTGTGCAAATAAGGGGGTTAAACGGGTAGGTTTGAACACGTGGAAAAATTTCAAGGACTTGGGAGATGAAGTCAAGTCCTTATTAGATTACAATGTTAACCATGGGAAAAAAGAAAATATATGTAATTATGATAGGGAAAAGGGCTAATAAGTACATCAAAATCAAGATATTTAATGGGGTCATGTCAAATAACTTTGCTGGTAAGAAAAAGTGAGACGCTTTATGGGTTTATTGGAATGGATACATAAATTTGCAATAGGTTCTTAGCACTAGTAGAGAGTACAGTGAGGTGCATTCGAGAATGTAGGGGGATAGGAAAAGAGTTGAGCCAAATAGCTACAAAATGCACACGAGGAATGCTAAGGTTTAGAAATAGGTTGAGCACTCAGAGGTTTGGTTCCATTACTAGAAAAACTTCATGGGCCTGATCCTCGAGCCATTGACTACTTTGAGAAGAACTAAAATAATGGAGAAATTAGCCTCTTTGGGAGAAAGGTGAAACTAGATGAGAAAATCATAGGAGAGGTTACTAGAATGTCCACTAGGGGCATGAAATTTTATCATGACAGAATGTTTTTAGATGAGGTGGTAATCAATTTCCCAAAGAAAGAAAAGGAGAAGCTAAATCTAGTCAAATTTTCCAACAACTATTTTGAAATCGACTCCATCAAGGTGCTTTGGAGAAAGGTGCTCTGTGTTATTATGAAGTATATTAACTTGGACAGGGGATTCACTAGAGTTTATGGTCATCATTTTGCTCTCCTTAACCACTTCCAATATAAGGTACAAATTTCTTTTCCTTATTACTTTTTTTTCTCATTAAGCAATAGCTTTGAGGACCACAAGAAAAATCCTAGGAGATACCCTATTCTTCATCCTGGGCTTATTAGCTTGATCTATGATCATTTTCACAGCTTGGCAGCTTAATCCAAACTGGTTGCCTCCACGACGTCTAAGGACTATGATACATATAGTGGTGGCTTAGAGATTCATTCTAAGCCTAGCCTGAAGGGAATTTTTGAACCCCATCTATCCCCTATCCTTTCTGGAAAGAAAACCTGGCTCTGTAAACCCTACAACAAGAAAGTTAACCCTAAGAATTACCTTGGCTGCCTGACCCCTTTAAAGCAACATGCTCTCAAGGGTTCCCTCGCCAAAAAATTGGTTTCCTACTCAGCAAATTCATTGGAGGACAATATTGAGAACCATGAAGCTAGTAGAGATTTTGTTTCTTCACTTCTTGCCTCTATTAGAGATGTTGGTACCAGATTCCCCAGCTCCCCTAAACTAGGTGATTTAAACTGCATTTTAGATTGGGTTTAGTTTGGAGACATCCTTGCCTCTGTTGGATGTGACATTGGTGATATTTTCAGTGTTATGAAATGGACCTATCAAGAAATCAATGATCTTAATCTCATAAATAGGGTTCTAAATAGTAAGTTGGAGAAACTAGATCCGAAGCTATCTACTCTAAACAATGAAGAAGGAAAACAAAAAAAAACAATATTAGGATGGGAGATGATGACATTGAGAAAAAGTATAAGACCCTAGAAGCTGAAATTGTTATAATAAAAAACAATATAAAAATTGTTGTGGAACAAAACCATAGAATGGAAAGGCATAATGCCATTATAATTAATGCAATGCCTGAAAAGTTGGAAAAGTCACAACAGGGCTCGGTGGATATTGACCTGGAAGAGGACAAGGATAAAAGAAAGAATGACAACCAAAGTATATCGAAGAGAACCCATGCCAACCTTAAGAGGAAAGTGCCTCCTACTTCTCAGATGGTCTAGATTTTAAAGAGGGGGGTTCAGGACATGAGCGACATGGAAGCTGAGACATAAAAAATTTTAAAGTCCCAAGTTTAGTTGTTGCTGGTGTTTTTCCTGGTCTTTTTGGGGTCTTTTTTGTGGCCTTTGCTCGCCTTTTTTTTGGTGGTTTTTGCTTTGTAATTTTAATGTCCTTTTTACAATCTCTTTGTTTCTCGGTTCTTTGACATTTTATCACTTTTATTTGTAAATTTTGTGGTTTTAGGTCCCTGCAAAACCCATTTTTTCCTCTTTCAAAAACATAGGATAGAGTAAAGATAATTCTCCTTCAAAGATGAGGAGGGAGATAAGGGTGCAAAAATTATAGAAGAGAGCTCACAACATAAAAATAAAAATTGGATAGAATGTTAATAATTAAAAAATAGAAATATATTAAATATTCCTAAAATATTATTTATGAAAATGATAATTATAATTATTCAAACATGGAATAATTGTAAAATTATAAAGTTGTGTGATTATTAAATATTTAGTACTAAATTAGTATTGATATTACTTTGAATATATTAAAATACAATTAAATTATAACTTAATATATTTTTTAAAAACGTAAAAAAAATAAAAATTAAATAATTAAAATTATTTCAAGATATTTCAAGATTCTAACTCTCTAATTGTACATAATTGATAAAAAAAAATGATAATAAACATTATAGATTAGAATTTATATCTTTGTAATAGATATTATTAATATGAACACTAATTGTAATGATTGCAAATTTACTCAAATGAAAAATAATATTTATTAAAAAAGAAATAAAATTATTTTTTATTAATCTAATTTTTTTAAATTAAAATTTGACCTTTAACTCAATATTTATATTTATTTCAAAAAGGAAAATTAATAGAATAAAAGAAAGAACATTATATTACAAAATTGAAAATAAAATTAATATATATAATGTAATACAAATTTAGTGATTATAATAATAAAAAAATAAAATTCTTGTATAATAAATAAACATAAATATATATAATCTATATGTATAAACATAGATAATCCTGCCTGAAATCTTTAGCATAGCCATGTTCCTTAACCCTCAAGGTAACTAATGGTTTACTATACTTGCAAATATTGATTTCCTTATGTAAAATGATCTACTTGTTTAACATGTAGAATTCAAACAACAAAAATATCAAAAGGGGTTTAAGTACAAATGGGCATAAATACATAATTCCATATTTGATTATACGAAATTCGTATAATCAGAGCGAAACTTTTATTAACGCCATAAAGATGATTAGTCTCTAAAGAAGAAAAGAATTACCTCAAATTTACAGTGGGTTCTCTAGTGCGTCAAGGTGTGGATGGAATCCAAATATCCGTCGAAAGAAAAAGTCTGGAGAAATTGTGGCAAGCACTCATTGTCATCACGCCGTATTCACTGGAGCGACGTTAGGAAATGGTGGAAGTATCCGTTGTTGTGTTTGATAGAACATGTCTGCAATGAAAGTCATTTCCTGTTGACTAAAGTCGAGTAAATTTAAAAACGTACGCAGCTCGCAATGCATCTCCCCATGGAAACGTCAAAATTTTATTCTAGAAGTATCCGCGACTGGAGTTCAGAATGGATCTACCCATTTTAAATCTCCAAATCATATTTGATTGAGGTGACGTTACTGTAATTCTGGACGTATCAGTTACTCTTTGGGAAAGGATATGTGTGGAAGGTAATTTCTGTTGACGAAAGTCGTTAAAATTTATGAACATGTACAGCTCGGAATGGATCTACCCATTCCAGATTTTCAAACTATATTGACTGGAACAAGGTCAATGCAATTCGGAAAGTATCAATTACTGGTTTGAAAAGGACGTCTGTAGAAATCAATTCCTATTGACTAAAGTCATTAAAATTTATGAACGCAGCTACAAATCAATCTACCGACTCAAAATTTCCGAGCCATATTGACTGAAACGCCATTAGTACAATTCAGGAAATATTAATTACGGTTTTGGAAAAGATCCGTGTGAAAGGCGGTTCCTGTTGACAAAAGTCATTAAAATTTATGAACATCCTTTTATAGACAATGAGAAGCACCTGCAGAATTCCTCAACGTCCCTCCAGTCAATACGGCGGGATAAAAATTCAATGGCTGCCATAAATTGCTTAGACTTTTTCTCTGGGGAAAGAAATTCAACTTGTAGACGCGTAACGTGCAAATTCGTTCTACGGGATTTTAGAGTGAAGTCCAAACTTTAGTATGCTGGATTGCCGTCCATTCATAGGCATATGGATGCGTCTCGAATGCTGAATAGTGATTGTTTCACTTTATTATTTATCAAACACTCTGAATCTAATATTAATTCAGTCATATTCAGAATTATATTATATTTTGAATTTCAGTTATATTGTGTTAATAAACTTTGTTCATATATATCTTAAAGATGTTTTAATTTATTTTAATAGTATATATAGCATGATAGTTAATTTTTAAATTTATATTTGAAACATAATGATTTTGTAATTTAAAAAAAAATACTATATCTATATAGAACATTTAGTTTTTTGGCTCTAGGAATATTCACCGCTAGCAATTCATCGATGGAAAATCGATTCGTAGCAGGGAAATTCATCACCATGACAGATTCACCTCAAGTAAAATTCACCACCAACAATTTACTGTGCTGTTTGTGGTGAATTTTCCTATAATGTTACTTATTTGAATGGATTGCATAAATATAAATATTTTATTTTGTTATGAATGAATAAAACTAGCATATATATATTTAATAATATATATTAAATACACTGAGAGATATCTAACCCAATTTAATTGCAACCATAATCTTAATTGAACCGTGATTATAACTCTAATTAAACCCTATCCCTAACCCTAATTGAACCTATCACTAACCCTAATTGAACCCTATCCCTAACCCTAATTGAACCTATCACTAACCCTAATTGAACCCTATCCCTAACCCTAATTAAATCTTAACACTAATTAAATCCTAATTGAACCATATTTAAACCCTAATCCAAACTCTAATTGAACTCTTCCCTTAACCCAAAGTCTAATTGAACCTTAACCTTGACCCAAACTTCAATTGAAGCCTAATCCAAACCCTTATCCTATTTGGACCCCAATTATAATTTAACCCTAATCTTAACTCAAAGATTTCTCCTATAACCCTGAATGAAACCTAATCCTAATTCTAATTAAACCTTAGACATAATGCTAACCCTAACCCTAACTCTAATCCTAACCCTAATTGTATTTGAATCCTAACCATAATTAACTTCTAACCCTAACAATAACCCTAATTAAACCCTAATCCTAATTTAACTCCAACCCTATTGAACCTTGATTGAAGCCTAACCCTAGTCAAAATCTAACCCTAACTTTGAACTCTAATTTAAATCTAACTCTAATACTAACCCTTATCTTAATTGAACTCTAACCCTAACCCTAACCCTAATTAAATCTTAATTAAATCCTGACCCTAGTTGAACCCTTACCCTAACCCTAACCCTAATTACAACCCTTAGTGAATGGTAGCCCTAATTGAACCATAATTTAATCCAAGCTCTAATTAGACACTACCACTAAGCCTAATTGTACCCTAACTCCAATTTTAATGTGAATCCTATCCTTAACCATAATTATAACCTTGATTCCAACCCTAGCCATAATCTTAATTCTAACCTTAATTTTATTTTGACCTTAACACTAACCCTAACCCTAATTGTAACTATAAACTAAATTCTACCCATTACACTAACTATAGTTATAACACTAAATCTAACTCTACTTCCAAGCCTAATTGAACCTGTTGGTGTTTCTTCTAGCTGAACCCTGGAATTCTCTAAAGGGTAGCCAACCCTTATGTTCAAGACATCCCTAGGCTAGTGGACAACACAACAAGTAAAGAATTATGAGATTTTTACTCCTGCACTTTAGGTTTAGTGGGACCAGGGAGGGTATTTCCAGATTGTGTTCATTTTAATTTGTTAAATAGAGAACACTTCTACACAGATGGGTTCCTAATAGAGGAAAATCAACAAAACTCACTAAGGATTTGGCTAATATTTGAGTAAATAATTGTTCATTTTCTAGGAACAAGTATGTATTTCAAACTCACATTTCAGAATTGACATGGTTTTAATAAGCATTGTTCTTATTTTTAACCTATTGCTAGGCATATGCAATTTTTGTTTTAATACATGAATTCTTGACAAAAAGACCAGTGCCTCATCAATTGGGTAAATGGAGTCAAATATGAAATACTCATAAGTATACAAATGATTTTATTCTGAAGCAAATAGACTATTTTCATAATGCCTTACAATACAAAAACTCACAATATCCAAAACATGACTTCTTATGAAATCCTTTACAAATTCTCACAAACCTATGACTCCCCTTTAGCATTTAATTAACCCTTTCAGCTAAAGCAAAAAGTAGAGCCATACATTCAATTAAACCATTGATGACAAATGAAAAGATCCTTGATAATTTTATTTATAATTTGAAAAAGTGTACAAAGAAGAGTACATGCTTTGGAATTTACATTTGTTTCAATATTAGTCATTCAAGTAGAAATATTTAAGATTAGTACATATAAAACCTATACCCGAGATGATTAACTAGAAAATTCATCAAGCTTTCTACATTACATTTTATTTTCTGCATTCTACCTAGACCATCCTGGACTCAAAATTTTGACCCCTATAATGAGCCTTGAAATCCCTTTTATAAATCAAGGGAGCAACAAGCATTAGGCTCATTACAGTTACATTTCATAATCATTTGAAGATTAATTTCATTTCATTTGGGTTAGTTCCTAAACCATTACATTTAATCATTCATACACCATGGGAAAGAAAAAAGGAAAAGAAAGTGCCAAGCAATTGGTCGGAGCAGCCCACACAAGCCTTTCAAAAGGGTTTGTTATCAAAAATTTATACATTCACCAATACCGAGGAAGTAACCATTAGTACCACTAGAGAAAACCAACAAAAAGCCACAAAGAGGTTGAATCACCACAAACATCCAAAAAACCACACACCATTCAATAGAAGAACATGGGTGGTACCCAACCTTGTATGCAGTTGAATGGACACCTTTAGGATAGAAATTGGAGTTGCAACAATCACCTCATAAACTGAGTCATCATAGGGCACAATGGAAATAAGACAATGGCCAGAATCAGGGCTAGCTCCTCCCTCCTCACTTGAAGAACTATCAAAAATTATAAGAAGAACATTGGGCTTCTTCAACAGACCTGAGGACCCTTACTTGACCTTGTTAATTCTTTCGCAAACTCAATAGGCTCTATTCCTTCAAACCTGACTAATTCTTTTGAACTAGTCCTATTTCTAAGATTGTAAGTACTCTTAATAGTAATTTTCTAAACTTTCCTTTGAACACTCCTCTTTCCTTTTGGAATAGTTGGAAATTTTGTTGTACTAGTGTTTAAAAACATGCACATACACTAGAGGTTCATGCATACTCAACCTCCTAGACCTTCTAACTAGTGTAACTAGAGTACTAGGCTCACCCATTTTTCCCAAAGTACAATACTAACTAGAGCCAATTTTTCAAGAGAAATACTAGCCATAAGATAAAATGACACAAAAAACTACCGAGCTATAGCAACACTACTACAAAAATGCATTCACACTCATGTACTAGAAGATATCACACAACCACCTCTGCAATACTTCATTCAAAACTCAAAATTCACTCCTTCAATACCTGCAGCAATCATTAATGTTCCTTGATAATTGCAGTTGATCTAACAAACTGTAGGTAATCCTCATTAAATAAGGGAATTAGAGGCAAGTTGCATTTAAAGGCCAACTTGGCTCACTCCCATGAGCAGAAAATCAATCACTGCATGCTAGATCTTAGCCATTGATTGTTTAGGATTTAATACTTGTTCAATGAGACTCATTAAGGATTGCCACTTTCTTTTATGCATGTACATAGAAACAATGATGATGTGCTTTAAAATTTCCATGTACCCATCTGTATCCAAAATCCATCATCCTATACTTTCTTGCCATTGATCTTGATCATGCGAATATCCTAGCAGGAAATCCAACTCATATTGCCTATCACGTCTTCTAGTTTAGCTTTGGGACCTTATCAAGCAATGGTTGTGAGGCCAGCAATGAAATATTGGTTGTTGATTTTAATCACAGAAGGATCCTATCCACGAATTTCATCGCTCAACCATTCTCATTTAGGAGACTCCAACTAGTGATGCTTTGATCTCGTGCAATGGGGAGAAACTCTCACATCGACAGTCGCAGGTTCATTGTTAGACTGCACAAAACAACCTGTGATAGTGCTAAGGTGAATGATGGGTTAAATAAATAACTACATCACTCATTGCGGGTTACCTTCCAATAGTGAGAATGTCACATGTGATAGGCGATGAACATGGGGCGATCAGAAAGATAATGCATTGCTCATTGTGAGAGGGACATGGGCCAATATATTTATATGCTTATTTGTTACTTTTACATATGAATGTTTCATTAGGATGTTTTAGTACCACTTCTTTTTATAGGAAAATTTTTATAATATGACTTTCTCCCTTTCTCCCTCTTTTTCATAGATAGTTGAATGAACTTAAAATTGTTCTTATTAAATTACTTCATGATGTTCAAGCCACTTATTGCTCATGTATTTCCTATTTTTTATAATTTCCTATGGAGCATCTTACTAGAAAAATGGTTATTGCATATACTTTACTAAATTAGAGAAATAGAATTAGTACATATTTGTAATTTTTATTGTTTTAATTAAATTTGTAGATCTTTACATATTTATATAGATATGGCTGATGATTAGGGATCACATTATTCCACTTAGTCTCAGCAGCAATCTGAGGCTAGGTCTAATTTATATAGTGATATCATTAGGAGATTAGAGAATGCTTTGAGATGTTTGGACCAAACAATACTTAACTCCCCTAATCTCACTAATAGATATAGATTAGTTAGCATTCAATAGGAGATCCATCATATGATTCACATGATTCGATCTTATAATCCTTATGATGAGGTCAACACAGAGGAGTTTTATAGGTCCCTTGCCAGCAATGTTGTTTACACAGAGAAAATTGATTCTATTACTAGTAGAGTTTCGACACATAATGTGCACATGTTCCCTCATTATATGGGACAAAAGAAAGTTAGAGGATATGTTGTTACTAGATGTATAGATGAGATTGTTGCTCCTTTTATATATCCCAAGTGGTTGGCAACCCATCACAGATGGCCTCATAATGATGAGTTTCCACTTTATTTTTACAAACAACCATATGTTGAGCTTCATCTAGGGTTAGCAATGGACTACACATCTATTCCTTCACATGCTAGATAGGGAAAAGGGAGGTTTGCTAACAAACCTCAATTTAGACATGCAGATTTCCCACCACCCATCAACAAGAGGGCATTAGTTGGTCCAAACCTTTTGGTTCTTCCAAAACATTTGGAACTAGCAGTAGTAGGAAGTGTAGCAACAAAACCTACCCAAACTGACCTTTTTGATAGTATTGTTGTGATTGCTAATCAGGTCAATCAAATGTCATCTGATCATGTAGGTAGATACTTATCATGTCCGCAGATTAGCCTTCCTCCTACCGAGGCTACATCTTCCAATTATGATCCATACATTCAAACAAAGCTACCATCACCATCAAATGTGACCTAGATGAGTGAAGCCACTGTATGTAATGTTCCTTCAATTTCCATTGTTGATTTACTATCATCATACCAGTTTATTAGTGATGAGTATGGGATTCCTTTAGATGGTGTAGCAACTCATATTAGACAAAATTTTGGTAGACAGTCTAGTTAGGGTGAGACGGCTTCACAAGATGTACATATTCCAGACCATCCTACAACCCCTAACGTTATTGCACATGATGTACATGGCACTAGTCCTCTACCTAATACAAGTGTCCTTGATTTGACTATGCATCCTCGTGACATTAGTGACATTGGTAGAGTGCTCCAGGGTGAGATGCAGGTACTTTCAAATAATCATATATATTTTGTGTTCTAAAAATTCACTTACATATATAAAATAAATTTTACTTTAAAGTAGTTCTCACTCTTCATTGAAATCTGGTATTTTTAAATTTGTAGCAAAATGAGGGTTTTTCAGGCTTTAGATATTTCGAGCATGTAGACAATCCTATGCATGGTACATCTGAGGTACACACTTATAATATTTAAAGTACTTAATACATTCAAACATTGAAAGTACTTAACTTTAAGATGACTTTAACAAATTTACACATGTGTATGTATTAAATTAATTAATATACTTTCTTCTGCAGGGAGACAGATCAAGACATGGATCGAGATGAGGATCGAGAGAGGCATCAGGCCACAAATCCAGAGAATTAGGACATGGATCGAGATAGGAATCAGGAGAGAGATTGATCCATAGTCATATTAGGCATCCTCCACTTTGATTTATTTTACATGCAGATACATGATTTGTTATACATTTTATATTGTGATTTGTCACATTATATACATTTGACATTATGGTTTCACATTATGGTTCATCTTATTATGTTTTATAGGATATACATTTTACATTATGGTTCATATTATTATGGAAATAGAAATTCTTGAAGCTAATCAAGGATTACAAGATCCATATTTACTACTTTTCCAAGAAAATAGAAATATAAATATACAACTAACAAGATAAAACAAGATAATTCCACACCCTCCAATGAAATATCAAAGAATCCATATGGACCTAATAATGATTAACATCACCCAATAATGTGTGACCATAAGGCCCACCCCTTTGTACTAGGAGCATATTTATTAGGTAGTCCAACAACACTCACACAAAACAAAGTGGTTGAATAATCAAACATGCTAATTGCATATCATACATGAGGCATCCAATAGAATACACATTGAAAATATAATATTGAATAATGGAATCCAATAGTAACATTTTGTGTTAGCCACTAATAACACACAAAGTAAATGGCGATAATTGCTAATAACATACAAACTAAATAATGATAACTACTAATTAAAACATTTGAAATGGTGATAAGCACCAATAATCAAATAGTGAAAATAAAAATAAAAATCAATGACATACAATTAGAATGGAAAGGACAACCAATAATCATGTGAATACATTTATGTACACACATTGGATATAAACATGTGAATATATCATGATAATGTCTTGAGTCTTAATTATGTTTATGTTTATTTGATCTCATTTTAAATTAAATTTTTATATTTTATCCATTCTCAATCTCCTCTAGTTTACCATTCAAATTTGAATGGAAATAAAATTTCACTCTATTCCTAACTCTAGAGTTAAATCCTAACACCAAAAGGTCCAAAGTGATTAAAATATTGTGACACACAAATTGAGGTAAAAAAAAAAAGATACTCATATCCAAAAGATAGATAAATGCATTTCCATAAGGAAAATTTTCATCCTACAAAACAAAAAGGTTTAATATGGTCTACAACTCAATTTTGATATTAAAAAAAAAACCCATACAAACTTCCCTAAAACATCATTAATGAATTTTGGAAATATTTCAATGTTAAAAATAAAAAAAATCTAAAATGGAATATACCATTTTGAGAACTCAAATTAGGAGATTACTCAAGTTTCAAATGGTAATGATTTAGCAAAAAAATTCATAGATCTAGCATAAAATGTAATTTTCCAAATCTAAAAACTTACAAATATAAATTTCACAAGTAAAAATATAGATCTTGATTCAAACTTAGCATACTACAAATGGAAAGACATATATTATCCTTAGGTGAAGGATGAAATTTAATATGAAAACTATCTAAGCATGTAACTTGTATAAATCAAAATAGAATAATGGATTCACAAATCAAAACCATCAACAAGAAAGATTATCCTTCTTGAATGTAATGCACACAATCCTTTGGCAACCCTCTTTTAGATCCAACCTAAATATCCTAATCCACAAGAAATTTGTAAACAATAATTTTGCAAAATAATAGTTCACACCATGGAGGAGAGGGAAGAGAGAAATAGGGAAAGTGAACAAGTGTTTCAAAAATGACTTTGTGTTTCGTTTTGTCTCAAAAATCCCTAACCTCTAATTAAATTTTTTACTCTTTTCACATCCAAAATAGTTATTTTCCACAATTAAGACAATAATTTTTAGTGATGGCACAATGAAGACACTATCTGATGTGTTGCACATTCATGGTACTACTTAATCTAAATATGACATGACTTTTGATCATATAAATGAATTAGTTGATATGCCTTGATGTTTTGACATCAAAGATCAGATCGCATCTAGGTGAGAAAGGATCAAAAATATCGAAGAATAAATATATAGGTGAGATTGTGTGTTTCATAAGGAAAATAAAGTTAAATTCTCATAGCAAAATGGATTTTAGAGTTAATTTGAATATTTTGAATAAATTTGTGCAACCATAATTAGATTGTAATTTAATAGAAATTTTCAATGAAGTTTTGGAATGTGCATAATGTCTTGAAATTTAATATAATTAATGAAATTTAAATTATGTATGTACTTAACATTTGTTAAATCTTACCATCCTAAGCTAACTGCAAAATGCCTAATTTTTTTTAAAAAAATGTAGGATTAAAATAAAATAGATTATCATAGAAAACATGTAAGCTCCCAAATAATCACCACCATTTTATGTCCTACATACATAGATTTAGTCAAATATTTATAGCACCAAAATATTGGATTCTAGAAGTACAACCATAATTAAAATCTATAGACTATCATGAAATGTCTGCTAAAACTTGAAGGCTATATGATGTAAGAATGAAGGAGAAATAAAATGGACTATGTAATACCTACCATGAAACCCTAGAGAATTCCACACACATAATGGAAGCAAACAATTTTTTTTTTAAGTGTAATTAAACAAGCAAAGTAAACTACACTAATACTTACATTCTCTAAGGTTCGTGATGACACTTACTTATACTACCCATAACCAAGAAAAGTTACTCAATATAACATAATATTATTACTCATGAATTAAAGATCATACATCTATTTAACATTAAAATACATCACATAAAATATAAAGTACAATAATGAATAATTCTAACATTGCATTCATTCAATATAACAATTACAATGCTCATTTCCAAATGAGATAGTTTATACAAAAAATTTACAATTACAAAGGTTCTCCACGAATACAATTGAGGAGTGATACAAATACAAAGTGTCCAACTAATGCAAAAGTGACATAAGAGAAGTACATATCCACTGGTACACACAATCTCTCCAAACAGGAAGTACTTTCCATCATGAACAAGGACTGGGGACCCAATGATGTAAGGTGCACATTCCACCCAACCAAGTGGTACTCGAAGGCCCACCCCCCATGCTAGGATATAGTAAAAGAGCTTCCTAGGAAAAACCTACAACCTCTAGACACAGGTAATAACAATACTAAACTACACAAGTAAAAAACTAACAAAATCATTACAATGCTTCCAAATAACAATGATCAACTACACTACAACAAACTAATTGATGGTTGTCATAAGAGGAGTGTCATCACAAAGTTGCATGGGTTACCCTGGCAAATCTTCCTAGGCTTCGACCCCCATCTTGTGTTACCCTGGTGACCTCTTACGAAACCCGGCCCCACATGCAATCCAATGTGGAATCGATCATCTTTTAGAGAGACAAGATATCGATCTTGCCATTCCAGGCCTTTTAGTCTCATCCCAAGTCTTTACTAGCCCTTGAGTCCATGAGCGAGTCATTAACAAAATTTAATTTTTTAAACTACCCTTTTCCCTTAATATATTTATTATGTTATCACTGATTAATCTAACTCTTCATGATTTACCCAGACACCACTTTGTGTGTGGGAACCCATGAAAATCCACTCCCCTAGTAACAACCTAAGGAACTAATCCCACTAACATAGGGTAAACTAGGTGCACATAACTAGTTACAATTACCAACTCAACAATAATTATGACACAACCTATTCACATAACCAAGTCCAACTAAAATAAATCATGTGCACTACCCAAGTTAAACAATAACAATCACATGAGACACAACATCATCTGAAGAAAAAACATCTAGAAGACTTACACAATCAAAGACCCCATTTTTCCCAAACAACCAGCATAAAAGAAATCATAACCTTTAAAACAATTACAGGAAAAATATTAATCTAACTTTAGGATTTCTTAAATCCAAATAAAGCAATAACTTATTGCATAAATTAATCAATTAATTTATAACTCCATTTACAACAAGAAATAAGAAATTAAAGCTAGTTGTTTTTTTCCTTCAAGTTTCTCAATCACATCTAATGATAAAAATCAAATTTTAAAAAAATAAAGTCATTTCACTATAAAATAAATATTTGCAACTTTAATAATAAAACAATCTTAAGATAATTATATTTAAATATAAATATATATTAAATATATATATAATTATATACTGTATGTATATACAATTATATATATACATACATATATATGTATATATATTTAATAATATAAATATTATTTAAATGTAAATTTATAAAATCAATTTAAATTCCCAAATTATTTAAATAATATTCCAATAATTTGCTAATTAAATATGCCAATAAAATATACATATATATATAATATATATATTAAATATTAAAAATAATATATAAAATATATATACATATTTTAAAAAAAAATTATAAAACATATATATACAAATATCTATATATGTATAATATATATATATATATATATATATATATATAATTTATAAAAAATCATTTTAAGAAAAAATAAAGCGCCTACCATAGGGGATGCAGTGTCCAACCCTACTGGGGGCGGCTGCTACATAGCCTTCTCCCCAAATGGGGGGCATTGTGGAAGCATTCAAAATAGAACTCAGAGCTCATTCTCCCCTTAGTTTGCATCACATGCCAATGTTTAATAAATTATTTCTATATGGTTGTACGTATTATGTAAAATTATATACCTTCTTTATTTTTTGTTTGTATTTTCCAAATATCTACTTTTTGTGTATTTACATTTTACATCTCTAGTATCTTTGGATTATGGTTATAGTTGACTCAAGGAAGTTCAAATAAGAAAATTGTAATGTTGATGTTGTGAGCTACAATATTTAGTCCATGAAGTTTTCTCTCAAATTTAAACCATGATTCTAAGTATAAGTTGTTATGGACACTTGGAAATGATGTGTTTTGTGTATGCTACTACTCAGACAATATATGGTCTGGAGTCTTTGTTTAAAAAACAATCAATTCTTGATTATTTGATATTGCTGATTGGTTTTGGAAGTTTTAGTGCCACCCATTTGTTGTTTTGTTGTAGAAAGATTTCATATGCCATATTTGATTGGTGTTTCTCCATTTTCAAATGAAGGTAGCTTGTATTAATTGTTGTGCACTATGAACAAGAGTTGTAGTAGAAGAAACAAGAATTTGTAGCAAAGGACCCTTAGAGTGTCTTTTGGAATAGGTTGCACCATATTTTACTCATTTTTTTTTCTTGTTTGTCCAGTGCCATGGTAAAATAAAGAGACATTATGCTCATATTTATAATTATTTGTTTCATTCTCTATGGTTGGTCATTCTTCATTAGATGGTGTCAATGAATTGTTGTTTCCTTGTTGGTGATGTTCCATGTTTGGCTCCTTCTATGCCATCCTATGAGCCACCATTTGAAACATTGCTTACACATTTAACTTTTTCTACACATGTTCTACCTTGAATATTCTATGCCATATTTAATGGCTCACATTTATTAAATGCACAGAGGTTGCATTAAATGTTTCACTTCGTATAAAATCTGCTAGGCACCAATTTTGAATTCCCTACACCATTCTTTAAGATCCTAGGTTCCATACTTGATATGTTATGCCATGTTTATCTTGCTAATGATTTAAATTACTACACCATATATCTTTAGAGATTCTTTGACTAGGGATTTCAATGGTGTTGGGAACTTGGTTGCAAAAGACACACCATTATTGGACTGGTAGTAGCATCATATTATTTTATTTGATATCTTTAAAATTATTTTAATATCCTTCTCATTAGGCACAAACCTTAAGGCTTTAGAATATCATTTCTACTTCCCTTATTAATGACAAATTCAGTAATTGCAACATTGCACAAATATTTGCACAACACTTGTGGCGACTCACATGGGATTTGTCATCTTTAGGGAGGAATGAAGCCAAAAAGGAAAAAAGATGTATACATTGGGAAATGAGATTATGTGAACAAAGACACAAGATGAGCCATCACATGCAATCTCAAAATGAAAATTGAAAATAACAACCAAGTGCAATAAAATTTAAAAATGAGAGTCAACTGTTCACTGCTTTTAAGTGCCTAAAAACTATAAAACATGATGCCATCTAACTGATACACTCTAACCACTACTGCAAGCATACACAAACCAAATTTTGTTGTATAATACTTCCTGAATTAAGTTTAATAAAAAAAGTTAGAATTTGATGTAACAATTAATATACATGGAAAGAACCCAACCAAATACAACCATTCACTACTAGTGTTGCATAAGAAGATTTCCTTTTGGTTAATAAAATCCATACAATTAATTGACAAGTGGCAATGGATTAGACAAATTACATGAAGTAATAAAATAAATTATACCTTTTCAATCTATTATTTCTTCTAGTATGACTCTTGATTTACCTTGGTTTCCTTGATGATATGGATGTTGATTGGTGCTATGAGGAGGTCGGGTCAAAGCATTGGAGTTCTAGAACACTCATTCATATTTGTAAATGAGAATATCAAGAATTTGATACCATTAATGATAGCCTACTCTTACCATTTGCCATCTTAGATGATGTCAAACTTTAGCTTGAAATACAACCATGCTACGCATTATTGTTTCAAATTTTGGATTTTAATCGAAAAGCTCCATAGATGTAAGGATGGATAGTCCCATCCTAAATGAATGAACTATCATTGCTACAATAATCTTGCACACCATGTATTTGTGTTGGAAATAGCATGTCATTTAATTGCAAATCCTAAACATTAATTATTTTATGTATCTCCTAGATTCTTGGAATGTGTTCAACAACACTAAGATTAGGATGAGATTAATATTTGATGAAATAAGTATGATTATTGACATTTGTAATTAATTCTAAATGTAAGGAGCATGTGAGGGAATCCATAGTGAGTTCTTAAATAATAGGGGCACATGTGGCACCCACATGGTAAGGTGACACTCACCTTCTATTCAGTTAACTATACAGAGTAACAGTTAACACTTCGGAATGTATGTAAAGATCCTAGGAGTTAGGATTTGATGTTTGCATGCTTGAAGTTTAGTCTAGTTCAGTTTAGATTAGTTCAGTTTAGTTTAGTTTAGTTTAGTTCAGTTTAGTTCAGTTCATAATCAATTCAGTTCAGTTCAGTTCAATTCAGTTTAGTTTAGTTTAGTTAAGTTTAGTTTAGTTATGGTTTAGTTTTCTTCAGTTAGTTTCAATTGTATGCTAGTTAACTTCAGTTAACATGGAATGCATGGCTAATAACATTGAGTTGTATGACAGATAACAGGGACTACCTCCAGTTAACAGGGGATGACCATTCTTGCATGAATGGTGTTGAGTAAATGTTTTAGTTAACTAGAAATCACTTGGAGCCAACTTGGACACCCAAGATGATTTCTTGGATTTACCTCTCTTGCATGATAAGATATTTTTGAAGGCTCAGTTAAGTAGGATTACTTATGGGTGCCAACTTTGAGGAAGAGCTTTGGAATTATCACCAAAGTGAAGGATAAGTTGTAGCTTCAGTTTGGGATGCCCAAATGCATGAAGCATATGTTGTAAGCTTTAGTCTTCATAGAATAACTCAACTTGAAGCAATATGGTATACCTTTCTTAGGGCTTGAGCTTGTGCATTCTAATTATCACCATTTGGAGATTACAAGGTTGCATATTGTCTCTATATCTCATTCAAGTTGAAGAGAGTTTTCATAATTTTTATTTGTAGGTGTGAATAAGATTGGTAAAGATAGAAGAAGCATTCTCAAGCAAGAATTGGAGCTATTGTAATTCAAATATTGAATAATAGAATAATTCTTGGTGGAGGTTTTTTTCCCAAAAGGGTTTCTCTACATTATATCTTGTGTAATCTTTCTAATATCCTGTCTAGTTCTTCTATAAACTTCTCTCTTTATTTTGCAACAATAAAATGAATTAATCAAGATAATCACCCACAAAGAATATATGTAACAAAGAAAGAGCTTACTTAGATCAGCAATATTAACATTTTACATAGTATTAAGCTAAGAAAATACCTCATTTTTCAACATTTGGTATCAGAGATGAGGATGGGTAGACTATTGGGACACCATTCTCTTAAAGTTTGAAGGATTTATTGGCTTAGTGGGAGCTCTTATTATTTTAGTAATTTTCTTATTTTGGAATTAAGTTTTTGTTAAACAATGAATTCAAGGCTAGATATTGAAAAGTTCAATGGTTCTAACTATGAAATGTGGAAATTAAAAATGGAAGATCTTCTTGAAGAAAGAGATCAATGATTAGTGGTTAATAATGAGACAAAGATGTACCTACAACTATGTCAGATGAAGATTGGGCTAAGTTAGATAAAAAGGAAAGAGGAACAATTATATTGTGTCTTGTTGATGTTGTTCTTTTAAATGTTTCAGTGGAAACCAATGCATATAAATTGTGGAAAAGAATAGGAGACATTTATCAAACAAATAGTCTAACAAATAAGTTGTACTTGAAAAGGAAATTATATTCATTGAAAATGAAATATGGTGATTCAGTAGCACAACATTTAAATGCTTTCAATTTAATTCTTAGTCAGTTAGCATCCGTAGATGTAAAGCTTGAGGATGAGGATAAGTGCATTTTATTGCTTTTCTCTTTACCAGATTCTTGGGAAAATCTAATAGTTGCAATTAGTGGTAATGGTGCATATCCAAAGATGGACAACATCATTTCTACTTTCCTATCAGAGGAGATGAGGAGGAAATCTAAAATTGGCTCCCAAGATGCCTTGTTTTTAAGAGGTAGGCATAAAGAGAAGGAATCTAAAATAGACAAGAAAGGAAAGGGTAAGTCTAAAGGATGGTCAAAAACCCCTGGTAAGAGTAAGGTAAAGTGTTGGAATTGTGGAAAACTTGGATATATTAAAAAGGATTGTAAGAGAAAGAAGAAAAGTATTGATGCTTATACAAAAAAATCCGATGACAATAATGATGCATTAGTCATTTCTTCTAATACTATTGTTGATAACTCTTGGCTTCTTGATTCAGGTTTCTCCTATCATATGACTCCTAGAAAGGAGTGGTTCTCTAAGTATATTGTATATGATGGAGGAGATGTCTTCTTTGGAGACAACAACACAACAAAAGTTGTTGGCAAAGGAGAGGTAAATTTGTGTTTCAGTGATTGTAGTGTTAAGACCTTTAATTTTGTTTTACATATTCCCGGACTTACAAGGAATCTACTTTATGTCTCTAAGTTTAATGATTCTTGAATGCATGTGACATTTGACAAAGGTGGTTGCAAATTGGTGAAAGGGAATATGGTGGTTGCTAAAGGATCTTAGATTGGGACTTTGTTTAAGCTGAATACCTCCGATGTAAATATTTTATCAAATGTAACTGAAGCTAAAAATACATGTATGCTATGGCACCATATAGATTAGGCCATATAGGTGAAAAAGGTCTTAAGACCATTCTTAATAAAAATTTGGTTGACGGTATTCCTGATTTAATATTGGAAAAAATGACTTTTGTGAGCATTGTGTGTTTGGAAAGCAATCTAGATCTAAATATCCTAGTGGTATAAATAGAGATAAAAGATTATTAGAGATTATTCACTCAGATGTAATGGATCTTGTGGATATTGAATCTATTGGAAAATCTAGATACTATGTCACATTTATTGATGATGTCCCAAGATACACTTGGATATATTTTATGCATAACAAATCTGATGTGTTTAATAAGTTAAGGAATTTAAGGCTTTGGTTGAGAAACAATTAGATTATAAGATAAAAATGTTGAGATTAGATAAAGGTGGTGAGTATTATTCTAAGGAATTTGATGATTATTGTAAGCATGCAAGAATAGTGAGACAGAAAGCTACTCCATATACACCTCAACAAAATGGAGTATTAGAAAGGATGAACTGAACCTTAATGGAAAGAGCTAGGAGTATGTTAAGTAGTGCTAAGCTTGAATAGTCCTTATGGGCTGAAGCAGTATGTACTTTTTGTTATTTAATCAATAGATCCCCTAGTTCATCTATTGAAGATAAAACTCCTTATGAGATATGGTTAGGTAATAAACATAGTGTTGCACATTTAAGGATCTTTGGTTGTGAGGATTTTGTTCACGTTCCTCAAGTGATCTAAATTGGATCCTAAAGCACATAAATGCATATTCATAGGTTATGGTGAAAATTTAAAAGGTTACAAGCTTTGGAATCCACTAACAAGAAAAGTTTCTTTATCTAGAGATGTTATTTTCAGGGGATTTAGAGCTTATTTAGGAGAAGAACAACCAAAGGAAAAGGATACTTCTCAAACAATGAATTTTGAGAAAAATACTAAGAAGCAACAAGATGCATATGTTGAAGATCAAGTGGATGAATTGTAAGAAGAGAGTTCAGAGAGTTCTTCTGAAATAGAGGCTCAAAATAAGCATATTGAGGAATAAGAAGAAACTCCTTTAAGGAGATCCACAAGACAATAGAATCCCATTGATAGGTATAGCCCACCTAATTTCCATTGTATTTTTGCTTTAATGAGTACTAATGATGAACCCAGTTCTTACAAGGAAGCTTTGTCCTCAGATGAGAACAAGCTTTGGTCACAAGCTATGCATGAGGAAACAAAATCCTTGGATACTTGTGACACATGGGATCTTGAGATTTTTTCCAAAGATAGAAATTCCATTGGTTGTAAATGGATCTTTAAAAAGAAGATTGGTGCAGATGGTAATCTCAAAAGGTAAAAGGCTAGATTACTAGCCAAGGGCTACTCCCAGAGAGAGGGAGTTAACTTTAATGAAATCTTCTCTCCTATTGCTAAATTAACTTCTATTAGATTATTCTTATCTATTGTTGCTGCTTATGATTTTGAAATTAAGCAAATGGATGTGAAAACTACTTTTTTTGCATGGGAATCTTGATGGGGAGATTTATATGAAGCAACCTGAAGGTTTTGTTGTAAAAGGAAAAGAAGAATTGGTTTGCAGGTTAAAGAGATCTTTATATAGATTGAAACAGTCACCTAGAATGTGGTACCAGAAGTTTGATGCTTTCAAATTAAAAATTGGTTATGTTAGGAGTGAGGAAGATCATTTTGTTTACATAAAAATTATTGATGATCAGCTTTTAATTATTATCTTGTATGTTGATGGCATGTTGTCTATTGGTAACAACAAGGTAATGATCAGAGAATTGAAAGCACAACTCTCGAACACATTTGAGATGAAAGATCTAGGGGATGCAAAATATATCCTCGATATGGAGATTAGTAGAGATAGAGGTAATAGAAAGATTTGCTTAAGTCAAAGTAATTATTTTGATACTATTTTGAAAAGATTTAACATGCAGGACAGTAAACTGGTTAATATTCCCTTACTAGTTGGCATGAAGTTAAGTTTAGATATGAGTCCTAAATCTGATTTTGATTTCAAGGAAATGTGTAAAATTTTATATGCTAGTGCAATTGGTAGTTTGATGTATGCAATGGTTTGTATGAGTCCAGATATAGCACAAGCAATGGGAGTTCTTAGTAGGTTTATGTCTTACCTTGGTAAAGAATATTGGACTTATGTTAAGAGGGTATTTATATATTTACGAGGGACTTCATATTACTGTTTAGTTTATCATGGTTCTAATAATATTGATATTATGAATAGATCATTGGACATACCGAGGTTTGTTGTTTCAGATTGGGTAGGAGATCTGGACAGTCGGAGGTCGACAAGTGGTTACGTGTATAGTTTGTTTGGAGCTGCAGTTAGTTGGATGAGTAAGAGGAAGCTCATGGTTGCTTTTTCCACCACAGAAGAAGAGTACATGGCTGCCACACATGCCTCTAAAGAGGTAGTTTGGTAACAGAGGCTTGGTTCAGATATTGGTTTTAATTGCAAGCAAGTTAGGCTTGAATGTGATAGTCAGAGTGCTATTTGTTTAGCCAAAAATCCTATGTATCATGCTCGTACTAAACATGTAGATGTTCAGTATCACTTTGTGCGAGAAATGGTTGAGAGTGGGAAAGTATTAATTGAAAAATTTGGCACTTTGATTAATGTTGCAGATTATCTTATGAAGCCAGTTCCTAAAGATAAGTTCTCATGGTGTAGGAAGGCTATTGGCCTTGAGTCCTATACTTGATTTAAATTGATTATTCTTTGTTTAGAATAATTGCAATGTATAATGTCATGTTCTAAAACTCTAATCTAGGTTTTATTTTTAGAACATGAGTTTTGACTTATTGCATGATATAACATGCAATTCTTTTTATTTAAAACTTATTTAATTAAATTTATTTCTTCTTTTAATAAATTCCATACATTTTAACTATTTAGATATTTTAGTAATATTTTTTTATATATCTATTTAGTTATTTATATATATTCTAATATATATAAATATAATTTATACAATTTATATATAAAAAATAAGACCTTTTATATTTTCCCTCATTTCATTTAATTTTTGAAATCAAAGTAAAATATGGCATATTTTTAATTTTCTTAGATAATTTAATTTTCACAACATAAATTCCCTAAAGCATAATCATTAGTCAAAATATAACATTCAAATAATGACACATCCATAATAATATAATGCAATTATGAATGCAACTACGTGAGTATGTCCATGCATTGAGATTCTATCATACTAATTATTACCAAGCAGCTAGGATACCCCTATCTTAACTATGTTCCCATCTTTGCTATTTACTTGCACTCATTCATAGTTAGATTTATGCCAATATGTTAGCCCATAAAACCATATTTAAGCACATGCACATAAAATCTCATCTCCATTTCAATTTTCATTTTCATTTTCAATTTCAAGCATTTAAAAATAACATTTGTTTAAAAACAAATTTATCTATAATCAAACAATAGTCTTAACCAGTTTCGTTTATTTATTAATTAAGTTTATTCAAGAAAACATTTGAGATGTGACATAATATTTAATTAAAATATGTAGAACATTATATGTTTGAACCCCAAAGATCAATATTGTCTTTTACATTATAAGTATGCTAGTAATAAGAATGCTCCAATATAAAAATGTTTGATAGATTGGGTGAGATAATGTATGAAATGTGTGATAATTTAGGATTCACTACTCATTTGATAAAAAAATTCATGGAGGGAATCAAAGAAGAGAATAAATTTATTGATTACATCCAAAAAACTTGGTGTCATGATGAGGGTCGTATTAGTAATTTTTTTAGATTAAATTCATTTTGGTTTCTATGCATTTACATCATTTAAGTTAGTTTTTGTATTTATTACTTGACATCATTATGTGTTTTTGTAGACTAATGTGGGAAAAAACTTTCAAAACTTGTCTCATGTAAATCAAGAAACCAATGCTTTCATAGAGCCATACCACTTTCATATCAAGAGTCATTATCTAAGTGATCCTGCTAAGAAATGTACATGGAGAATGGATTGGATTATCCATATAGTTCTTCATAGAGTAGAGTCATTTTTATAAAAATAAAAGATATTTGTAGCTATATCCAAATTTTTAACTAACTTAAAAAAAGCAAGATATTACATAACTGCATTAGAGAGGTAAAAAGCAATACCTGAGATAGACTGTTATCCATATGATCTCCCTAACACATACAAAATAAAAATTCAATCTATTCCAATGAAATGGTATCTTGTTAAAAAAATTGGACTAGATTTTGTGTGTGATTGTTAGTGGCAAAAGGGGAAACCACATGCAAGTATGCTTTGAAAATTTTGGACCTCCTAAAGAGAAGAAAAATAAATGATCAAGATCAAGTTGTTGATAAGAGTCATTTAACATTTAAGTATTATATTTATATTTTTAATGATTATTATATATTCTCTTTGAATTTTTAAAGAAATCTTATTGAATTATAGATGGTGTTACTCCATTTGTTGTTGATGATGATGATGTCAGAGGATGTTTTAGTCATGAAAACAATACCATTCGTACTGTTGAGATGATCTTTATTATAAAATATTTATTGATTTTTATGGTTCTTAAATTTTTTAAATAATTTTTTATTTCTATTATAGATGGTTGTATTCCACTAGAAGATCAAGATGTGATTGGCATTGTCATTGATTAAGTCTAGATAATTGGTAAATTTTAATATTGATCACTATTTTATTAATGAAATATTTAAAAAATGACTTAATCATTATTATTTTTAGTATAAATAATTGGAAATCATCCAATCCTTGCAATGATAACTTCCAAAATTCTATTGATTATTTGAATACACTACTCCAAGATTTACCAAGTAGAGTATATGAAAAACAAATTTTTAGTCAATGTGTTGAGATATTTAGAAAATATCTGCAAGCATCTCTTACTTCTTCCAAATTAACATCGATCCCTACCTCGAAGGATATGCCTATAAGATGAATATCACCATGGTTTAGTCCAAGAAAAATGCACAAACATCATTTTATTCATCAAAGAGGTAATTCCATTCATCAAGAATTGAATGAAGGAGTTGAAGAGCATGAAGAATTTTAATTCCCCTCCATAGGTGGTAGAAAACAAAAGAAAATATGGTCTCTAATCATTCAAGAATAGGAATATAAGAAGAAAGGGTTATCATCAGGAAACAACATAGTGAATACATTCATTCAAAAATATTTTAGTATTTTACATAGCAATAATTATTGTTCTTATTTCACATGTTAAGAATATGTCATTGTAGGTTTGAATGATCAAGAGAATACTTGATGATATTGATTTCCCTTCTCTATTGATCTAAACCAAACAACAATAGATAAAATACAAATTATAGATGGTAATATTCTAACTATTAATTCTTTTCATTTATTAAATGAAATATTTCTTAGTTCCTATTTCCAACCATTTTTCTATACTTAATCAAATAAATAACAGATACAGTTTATAAAAATCAACCATCAATTCTTAATGTTATACCCACTTAGACATTTCAACAAACCAGTCCAAGTAATTAAGAATTTTAATATTATTTAGATTAAGTATAATATTGTACTGATAAACTCAATGTTTTATCTATGTTGATTGATTAAATGCACGTGTCATTACAACTTTAGATGATCAACAAAATAATAGGTAACATAGGTTACCATTTTTTATTGATCTTAACCAAACACCAACAACAATTGATAAAATACAAGCTAGAGATGGTATAGAAATTATGCAATTATTTTCTTAGAATTTTGAATGTTTAAGTTTTAAATTGATTTAATAACTAAACTATGTAATTTATAGGTTTTGATGACGTTGCAATGGAGGATCATCTTCAACACTATTATGAATAATCAATATCTTCCAACTTACATTGTATATTTACAAAATTGGCTCATTGGCCTAATTATACTTAATGTAATTATAATTGAGGTTCATACTTGTTGACCCATTGCATTATTAATTACTAATTGATTCAATTTTTATATTGTATTATGTACTACTGATATTAATTTGTTAATAAAATGACTTAATTTTTTCTAATGTATATTTGCATTCATAATTATAAGGTATGTACAATCAAAATACTTAACTATTTATTCAAATTTTACACAATGTTCATGGACTAAAGGACTTTCATAGATATTGAAATACACATTTGATAGGTCAAATCGCCATTCATTGTTTATAAATATACATAGAAAGTTGAAATCATTTATGGATTAATTATAGAAACTGATAATTGACTAGAAACCATGAAAAATCATTCCAACATATACATACAGTAAATAGACTATAAAATACTAAAATATAGTCCATGAACTCAAGTATAAAAATTTTGATGTTTCTTAATGTTTGTATCCATAACTTTTATTTTAGAAACAATAATTCTACTAACTTGTAAGACAGGCCATAGATAACGTATTTCAAAATGTAATCATACATATTTGGTAGATATTTATTTTCTACCTCAAAAAAATTATTACATTTGAGAGTAAATTTAAAGTGACCCTTTTCAACAAAATTATTGATGACCTAACAAAGTTATCTAGAATGTTTATCCTTACGATTTTTTTTTTTTTGCAATTTAATTCTTCTTCATGGTATTCCTTCAATATAGTTTAAATCCACCCACATTCCCTCCTACTTAATCTTTGAATCCAATTAGATAGATAAAATTAATAATATTATTTCAAATTTCTCCAATTAGTTCATATCCTTCAAAAGGTATTTTGCAATATAAAATTAGATCTCTATAGCTTCTCATTTAAAATATATTGAAGCATAATTAGGGAGATCATAACAATCCTTGATTTATCCTAATGGATCATGTTTTAATGAAGAGGGGAAATGTTAGGGTTAGAAAGGCAGATTTAAGTAATAAACAGAGAAACTAAAACACACACAGAATAAATCATAACACAGATAATTTAATGTGGTTCACCCAATCCAAGCTAGATCAACCAAACCACAGCCATCCAATACTTTTATTATCCAGTGTAAAACCTATTACAATCTTGCGAATAATCGTGTTTTTCATCATATCGTAATACCCAACTAAACCCCTTTTTAATAGTATAGCATGATCAGTCGCCACATACCAACAATCTCCCACTTGGAGACTGATCAGGCTCCACACCAACATAATCTTCCACTTGGAGACTGATACTAGACGACACTACTGCAATTACAACTCCCACTAGAAAGAAGTACCTTGGACCCTGCTGCTTTGTTATACTTGAATTCAACTTTGAAGACCAACCAAAGCTAAAGAGGAGCTCAGCTTCTCCCTTGTCACTACCTTTGTAAACATATCCACTAGATTGACATCTGTATGTATCTTGTCTAGCTTGACCTATCCATCCTCCAACACTAACTGAATGAAATGATATCTCAACTATATGTGTTTTGTTTTAGAATGCAAATAAGAATTCTTTGCAAGATGTATAGCACTCTGACTGTCTGTAAACAAGTAAGTTCCAGCCTGTTGTTTTTCCAACTCCTCCATAAAAAATTGCAGCCATATCATCTCCTTTGTCACCTCTATTGCAGCAACATACTCTGCCAATGTGGTGGATAAAGCAACCACCTTCTGCAATAGAGAAATCCAACTCACTATTGTCCCACCAACTGTAAATACATAACCTGTGGTACTCCACCTGGTATCTATATCCCCTGCCAAATTTGAGTCAACATATCATTTTAAATTAGTATTAGAGCCCCCAAAACATAAATAATTATTGGATGTACCTCTCAAATACCTGAGAATCTATTTTACTGGATTCCAATGCTCAAATCTGGGATGACTCAAATACCTGCTAACTCCTACAACATGTGCAATTTCTGGTCTTGTGCATACCATAACATACATCAAACTGCCTACAGCTGAAGCATATGGTACCTTGGACATTTTTTCTTCCTCCTCTTGTGTCTTTGGACACATATCCTTAGTTAATTTGACATGACTGGGTAAAGGTGTGCTGATAGCTTTTGCATTCTCCATATGAAATCTTTGCAACACCTTTTCAACATAATTAGCCTGAGATAAAAATTATTTTCTGTTTTTCCCATCTCTACAAATTTTCATACCGGGTGATCCCATAATAGTGGTTTACAATGTTTTGGCCAAACTAGACACTGAAATTGTTATTTTTAACTAAATCTTCACATTCGGGCACCTATAGCGGCTAAACTGTGAGGAATTTGAAGATGGTACAAAATAGAGTCTCATCAAATGTTGTCTGTAGATTCTAAAAAGAAATTTAAAAAAAAATTTGAAATAAAATTGCACTTCTTTTTCCATCTCCCATGAAAATTGATTTTTTTTAGAAAACAACATTTTAAAAAAGTGACGCACATCGTATAACGCATAACTTTTTTCCATGAAGGATAAAATTATAATTCTTTCAAATTTAGATTTGTAGCTCTAATATCTAGTGCTTCTTGGTTAGATAGTTTTTAATTGAATATTTTTTCCTTAATCAAGTTTCAAAGTCAAACGAATTACAATTCAGACACAGCGTGACCGTATAATGCGTAACATTTTTTGTATATGTCAAAATTTAATTTAATTTTTTTTATTGGATCAAAGACTTCAATATCTAGTGCACTCATATTTTTTATTTTTTTTTGATAATATTCTATTTTCCACATGTGAAGAACAAAGAAATTAATTTTTGATGAAAAACCTATGTTTAATAAAACTTAAAAAACAAATACATAACAAAACCGATACATATTAAAATTATATTCATTGAATAGATTGTTCTGAGGAATACCATAATCATTTGAAATAAATTTTAAATGAATTAATTTGATCCCCCAAAAGCTAAATCAAAAGTGATTTTTTATCAGCATTTTGATAGGTGTAAAGGAGACGCATTTATAGGTATGGTTTAAAACTAGCAAGGTTCTATCCAAGGGGGTTTGATCTAAGGTGATTTGATCAAACCCTCTTCAATTGGAATCCTTAAAATGGAACTTTTTAAGTATTAAATCATTATATTTTCTAAAAATATGTGATTTCAGCTAAAATCTATTCCTCTCAGGAATTGTAAACAACTATTATGACAACACCCTACCAAGGATTTGTTTTGCTGCCCCCAAATCCTTCATAGCAAAAGAACTTGCTAACTGTTGTTTTAACTCACTTATGTGATCCATGTTAGACCCAGCTACAAGCATGTCATCAACATATAAACATAAATTAATGTAGCTGTCATTATCCAACCTCTTAAAATAAACACAATGGTCAGAATTACACCAACTATAGCCTTGCTCATCTATAAAACTATCAAATTTTAAGTACCATTGCTGAGGTGCTTGCTTCAAGCCATATAAACTTTTCTTCAATCTGTACACTAGTTTCTCCTTACCTTTGATCTCAAATCCTGGTGGCTAGTCTATATATATTTCCTCTTCCAAATCACCATGGAGAAAGGTTGTTTTAACATCAAGCTATTCTAAATGCAAATCTTCAGTAGCCACAATACTTTAAACAATACGAATAGAAGTCATTTTAACAACAGGAGAAAAAATCTCATCAAAATCAATACATTTTTTCTGTGCAAATCCCTTTACAACTAATCTGGTTTTAAATCTTTTCTTACCTCCATTCTCCTCTTTCAGCCTATAAATCCATTTGTTTGGTAAAGCCTTTTTACCTGTAGGCAACTTGCATAATTCCCAGGTCTAGTTTTTTAGCAAGGAGTCCATTTCTTCTTCCATTTCATGCTCCCACTGAACCTTGGTATCCACCTACATAGCTTCATCATAATATTCTGGTTCACCAGTATCAGTTAACAAAATAGTATACAAAGAGGGAGAGAATCTTTTTGGAGGTCTACTTATCCTTGAAGAGCATCTAATAGGAGTTTGTGGTATTTTTTGTTGTTGCCCAGCATGAGGAACAACTGAAACATCATTGTTTGGAATATCATCCAACACTGCATAATCATTTTATTTCTTCTCATGCTACAGCAACAAATCTTTGTTCAATACTTTCTCATTGAATATGACATCCCTGCTTCTCACAATTTTTTGATTTTCAAAATCCCAAATCCTATAACCAAATTCATCAATGCCATATCCAACAAATACAAATTTATTTGAGTTTGCATCAAGATTGGTTCTATTTTCATAATCTACATGTGCAAATGCTTTACAACCAAAGGTTTTGAGAAAAGAATAACTCACCTTCTTACCTTTCCATACTTCCTCTGGAATACCACAACCCAAAGGATTAGAGGGACATCTATTAATTAAATAAACAACAATGTTTACAGTCTCTACCCACATTTTTAAAGGTAGCCCAACATGCAATCTCATAGTTCGTGCACGCTCCATTGTTCTATTCATGCGCTCAGCCACTCCATTTTCTTGTGGAGTCCTTGGAACCATTTTTTGTCTATGAATACCATTAGAGGAACAATTTAATCTTCAAACTCTTTATTGCAATACTCACTACCATTATCAGATCTAAGACATTTTATCTTTTTACCCTTCTCATTCTCAACCAAGCTTCTCCATTTTTTAAAAGTTTCAAAAACATCAGATTTCTGCCTAAGGAAATAAATCCATACCTTCCTAGTTGCATCATCAATGAATGTAACATAATATAGAGAGCCACCAAGAGAAGATACCTGAGCTAATCCCCATACATCCGTATGTACAAGCTCCAATTTCTCATCTTTCTTTTGCTTCCCATCCTTGAGAAAAATTACTCTCTTTTGTTTTCTATACACACAACTTTCACAGAAATCCATATTAACATATTTTAGACCTGGTAAAACATTATTTAAATGAATTAATTTCATACCTTTTGCACTCATATGCCCAATTCTATTATGCCACAGTACTGATTCAGAGTCCACAGCAACTGTGTGATTTTCTACTTGCTGAACTGCAGCAACTGTTCCTGAACATTGACCTTTTTCTATAATAATTAAAGTAGAAGGAATAGTATGACCTGTACAAAGATATAAGGTGCCTACTTTCACACCTTTTGCTACCACTAAGGCACCCTTTGTGACCTTCCAATTTTTATCACTAAAAGTAACAACACAACCTTCATCATCTAGTTGCCCTGCTGAAATTAAATTTCTGCTTAACTTTGGAACATGCCTTACCTCACATAGTAGCCAATGATTCCCATTCTGCAACTTGATCTTGATTCTTCCCTTTCCAACAATCTGATAGGGTTCATTATCTCCTAAATAAACCAGCCCAAAATCCCCTTGGACATAATCAAGAAAATAACTTCTATGGGGGGTAGCATGAAATGAAGCCCCTGAATCTAACACCCAAGAATCATCAGCATTATCAAGGGAATCAAAGTATCCTCATCAATTTATTACTTACCACATTTGCCTCTTTACTTCCTTTTTGTCTCCTTTATTTTTCTGAGACTAGCAATCTTTCTTTAAATGACCTGGCTTACCATAGTACCAACAATCCCTCTTGTCTCTAGATTGGGACTTTTTGTCCTTTGATTTTCCTCTTGACTTCCCACGCTTTTCAAAAAAAATTCCTCTCTCCTTTACTCTGCCCCTGCTCTCTACATTCAAAACACTGCCTGATGTGGATGTTCCACCTGAGCTTTTCCTACAGATTTCCTTGCTCAAAATAACACCAACAGCATCATCAAACTTCAATGTATTTGAACCAGAAATAGAATTGCTAATAGCCATTACCAAGCTATTCTAGCTTTCAGGCAAAGAACATAGAATCAAAAGAGCCCTAACTTCTTCATCAAAGTTTACTTTTACCGAAGTTAATTGAGTGGTGACCGTGTTAAACTCATTTAAATGATCAGTAACTGACCCACCTTCTACCATTTTCATATTAAATAAATGCTTCATAAGAAATACCTTATTCGAAGCGAAAGGATTTTCATATAACTTTTCCAGGGTTTCCATCAACTCTTGAGTTGTTTTTGCTTTTGTAATATTGAACGCCACTGTTTGTGCCAGGCATAGACGAATACTACCAAGAGCCTTTCTATCCAAAATCTCTCAGTCCTCATCTGACATTACTGTGGGTTTCTTGGTTTTCCCTTCCAATGGCCACCATAAATCCTTCTAATAGAGATAGTCCTCCATCTGCATCTTCCATAACTGATTGTTCTACTCATTAACTTCTCAACCTTCTTATCCTCATCTGCCATTGCTCCCACTCAACCGTGAGACTCCCACTCAATCGTGTGATCTTTCCTACAAACGATAATTGAAACACAACCCGCTCTGATACCACTTGTTAGGGTTAGAAAGGCAGATCTAACAATTAAATGTAGATTTAAGTAATAAATAGAGAAACTAAAACAAATACAAAATAAATCATAACATAGATAATTTAATGTGGTTCACCCAATTCGGGCTACATCCACCAAACTGCAGCCACCCAATACTTTTATTATCTAGTGTAAAACCTATTACAATCTTGCGAATAATTGCATTTTTCATCATACTGTAATACCCAACCAAACCCCTTTTTAACAAGCTTAGAAGCTTCCAGATTTTTGGGTTCTACAAAATCAGATTTTTCCTTTTTCATTGATTTTTCCCTTTTTCGGTGATCAAGCGAAAAAGTAGGAGGACCTCGGCAAGGATAGGGGCTGGGGTGTACAATATACCATGGGCTATACAGTATAGCATAATCAGTTGCCACATACTAATAGAAAACTATTCATTTATGTTCATAGATGGCTCTTTCCAAGTGGGTTTTCCCTTTCATAAAAAAGTTGGAACAATAAGATAGTTTACTTTTTGAATAAGTCTTATCCTTTGGTCTTCAAAGTTCAATTTTATATTGTTAGTAGAAAAAGGGTATGCATATATTAAGGGGTATGATTTTTTGTGTCTAATTTTTGTATTAATAAATGTGTAGGTGTTTCTTATTCATGTTTGATGGCTTTGTCTTTCTTCTTCATTTTCACTCAACTCCATGGCTAATGGATTAAGGATTTTTTTTTTGTTCTTTCATCTTAACTAAGATAAAGATATCATATTAGTCATTATAAACTATAGTGAGTTATCAGTGTACCCACATAATTCTATAATTTTACCTTGTAATGAATTACTTCTCCATTCAATTAAAACTTTTAGGATATTGCATTTAAAATTTAGGTTTTTGAAAGGTTAAGAGACTATAGTTTGTTTCAATCTTTGACAACTCACATAAGGTTTTAATTGATATGTCCATCTTGTTCAATAGAAGTCCATATAGTGTGTTGGCACCCATTCTCGTACTACTTGACTTTGTCTCTTCTAATTTCCTCTTAAGGCCTTCATGTTTATAAAAAATCTAAAAAATGTAAATTAGAACATCTTTTTGAACTTTTCATCCCACTTTGTGAAATCCACCCTAATTTTGTGCTCTCATACTACACAACTCTTCATGTTGTCACATTCCCATTCTTCTTCTCATGCAATATTATTTTCATATCTTCCCTACTCATTGGTGTCTTTGTTGGTCCTTGATGGTATATATGTGCTAATACAAAACTTCTTATGTGCACTCTTAGAAAAACTACATATTGCTATGGAGACCTTTGTAGTGTACATGTTGTGGGTTACATTTCCTAAGCCTTATAACTAAGTTGAGCTTCAAGTTTAATTAATGGTAGTTAGGTGTGAATTGTACAAGTTCTTTGTCTTCACCCTTGTGATTTTATTGTATTTGAACAATAACTTGTAGATAGTGAAAAGGCTATGACTATGTGATAATTGGATATTGATAAATTAGATGATGAAAATGGTATTGGTAGTTTCCTTTGAATCCTTGCCCATGTCAATATTATGTTGGTTTGAACAACATGAAATTGATCATGTGACCCATTGAATTTTTATGTGTATCATAGAATTAGATTTTAACCAATCTTTGAAAAAAATATAAATACAATTTAATCTAAGAAAATAAAACTCTTATCAATTTAATCTAATCTTAAATCAATTAATAAAAAAAATCAACTTTAAATAATAAATTTAAAATTATGATTTATAAATATACTAAATAAATTAGAGTACATAATATAAAATGAAATTAATTATAAATTCAAAATAATACAAACTTATAATAGCTGCTTCCAAGATCTCCAACCTTTCCCTATATTAGTTAAGTATTCAATTTTTTTTAACAAAATAACATAAATTTAAAATTTAAAATAATGCAAAATTTAAAAGTTAAAATAACAAAAAATTATAAATATAAAACTATAATAGACACTTTTTCCATATATTAATTAAATTATTTGATTTTTTAAAAAACACGAAGAGAAAACAAAAATAAATTTAAAATTACGTGAGTTAACTTCATTCAGCACCAGTTATATGGAGGTGCATGGTCGGGGCTGAATAGCTGCTTCCCGAATCGGCGTTTCTGAAACAGTCCCAGAGCTTTCGTTAGGTTCCCATATAAGATTTGCATAAACCCTTTCTCGTCAACCATTATCTCATTAACACAAGCATTTGTCGAATTGTGAAGGAGCATTTTTGTTTTAGACTTTTGGGTTACAGTCTGTTCGATTGAATTATTATATCTGTTGAAGTTTTGAGCGATTTTGCCATGGATAATCCTTTGTTTGGGGGGTATTGGGGTCGAGTCCCTGAAAGGCGATCATATCAAAGACCGAATTATAGTTATCCAAATCCTTACGCTTCAACTTCGTACGCCACTCCAGTAAAATCGGAGAATACGCCCAAGGTAAAACCCAAGAACGTCGTTGAAATTCCAGTCAATTTCGTCAATTCAGAGACACCCAAATCCAGAAAGGTGCCCGCCATGGACGAAAAAACAGCGGCTGTAAAAATTCAGGGGGCTTTCCGGGGATTTTGTGTGAGGAAGTCAAGGCCTCTGAACAAGTTGAGGGTTATAATGAAAACCAAGGCGGAGGCTGCAGAAATACGGAGGCGTGTGAGTGACGAAGATGTTGTGGAGTTGATTAGACGAGATGAGAAGGAGCGGGTGAAAATGACGGAGCGGATTATGTCATTACTGCTCAGGCTCGACGAAATTCAGGTTTGCCTGTTTTTTTTCTTTTGTTCTTTTTAATCATATAAACGAAAAGGCTAAATTAGTCCTTGATTGAGTCCTTTTTGGACTAAGATCAGTTACAGTTTTTGGGATTCTTTACAGCTTTTCGTTTGGCAGGTTTTCATTTTTTTTTTCTAAATGAATATATTTTTTAAAATTATTTTTACATATTTTTTTGAAATTGCTAGATCTTTTTAGTTTGCAAAGCTTCTGGAAAAACCGTGTGCTTGCAATCTGCCAGAAGCTTTGCGCTCCAATGTCATGGACTATGAATGCCTTTTATTTTTTTATTTTGACAGACAAGGGTCAGGCTGTGGAGTCTTTTATTTTTGAATTTTTTTAATTACACTTACCCATGGAATTGATTTGTTTATAGTGCAATTTCTTCTTCTCCTTTTTTATTTTTCTCTTATAAAAAATTCAAATCAGTATGTTCTCTGTTTCCGTAAAAGCTTAACTGTTGTGAATGCAGGGAGCGATTCCCTTTGTGCGGGAATCAAGAAAGGCTGTGATTCGTGAGCTGGTTAACTTGCAAGAGACTGTAGATGACATAATTGCTGCCAAATCGAGTCAAGAAGATGCCGCTAAAGAAATTCCAGTAACTTCTGAAGCAGCAATGGAGGAGTGCCTTACCGTTGAAGAAAATGATTCGGCAAGCTGCTTGCAGGAGAATCCCAACGAGGAGTTCAAGAGCAAGGGGTTGCCGGGAGATGCAATTGAGGTCTCTGTGAGTAATGAAAAAGGAGAGGAGTCTCTGCCTTCTCAAATGCAAGATTTGCAAATTGAGGGTTCCCCTGAAGAAGACAATAATAATTCTGGAGTAGAAAATTTTGAACAAGGCTCTTCTGAAGCTAGAAAAATCGCTACAATCCCTTGCACAGAGGAAGGTGCTATAGTAGGAAATTCAAGGGATGATGAAAATTCTTCTGAATCTCTGGACTTGTTGAAGGTGCAGATAGTGCAGCCTGATGTGAAGCTAGAAACTGCAGACTTCATGGACTGTGAAGAAGCAGGGGATAAGTTGCCAGAGAAAGCAAAGTCCATTGAAGATATTGGCATGGTAAGAGAAGAGACCAAGAAATTAAAGAGGACGGTATCTGATCTGTTGAAGAAAAGTGAGAAACAGAGTGAGACGATTCATGATCTCAGTCTGCGGATTTTACAGTTGGAAGAGCAAGTATCTCAGTGCAACGAAAAGAAGAAAAGCGGTACATCTACAAAGGAAAGAGGTGCACGGGCAAACAACAGCAGGAGAAAATCTGATAGGCATTCAAGCAACTGTTTCATGGAGGATTGGTTTTGATTTCTCCGCATTCCAGCTTTGAAACTGGTTAATGGTTTATCTTAATAAAATGTTCGATGTCTTTCTTAAACTACTTTTATGACAAATTTTATTTTCTGTTAATTTAGATCAAAGTGTGATATTGTTCTTTCAATGATTTGAATACAATTATTCAAAAAATAGACAAGATTTCAATTAAGGATCCAACAATTATTCTATCACTCTTCATTAAGTAATCATCTTAATGCTTCAAGAAGTGAAAGTGAGTTCCGTTCGGCTCAAAGCTACCCTTGCTTCCATATGGCCTGATGCAAGATTTCTCCATACTAACCACTTTGATGGTGGTGGTGGTGCTGTTTTGGGCCTCGCCCCTTGGTTAGCTAAGCATATTGTGGCTGTTGGATTTGATTCTAATAACTATTGTGTTTGGGCTACTACTCTCATCAATGACTTGTTGGTGGGGTTTTGTTCGATTTATGCTCCTAACTCTCTTGCTAAGAGAACCTTACTTTGGGAGTGGCTTCGCACTAATCTTCCTAATGCTAAGTGGGTCCTGGGAGGTGACTTTAATATGGTGGAACAACTTTCAGATCGTAGTTGGGTTGGTCCTTCTCACCTATCTCAGTCTAAACTTGAAGCTTGGATGTTGGCCCGAAATTCCCTTGGTGTGTATGATCCCCTCTTGGGTAAATTCAACCTTCATATGCCCCATTGGTATACTTGGAGTAATTGCAGAGAAGGAAACTCAAGAAAAATGAGTCGGTTGGATAGATTTTATATCTCCCCCAATTGTTCCATTCTCCCTTCACCTGATGGTTGTCTTGTTTCTGTAGAACTTTTAGCCACCTTTTCTGACCATCTTCCCATCTTCATTAGTCTTTCCCTCTCAAATTCCACACCCCCTTCCAATGACCTTCCCTTCAAACTCAATGTTACCCATCTCCACAACCAGGATTGCATTGATGGTTTGTTGGCCATTTGGAAGTTGGATCCAAGACCTCAAGAAGCTAGTTGTATTAGTTGGTGGGAGAGAACTATTGCTAAGTGTACCATCTTTCTTCATAACTATGGGCAAAGAGCTGCAACAAAACGTCACAGACTTGAGAAATATTTGCAAGGTCAGCTTGTATATGGGCATTCACAATTGGCCTATGACCCAACAAACAACTCATTGCAACAATCTGTGGCCAATGTTGAAAATATGCTTCAAAAAATGGTTGTGTATAAAGGAAAAGGTGCCCAAATTCGTTCACGTCTTCAATGGATTAAAGATGGTGATCGTGGCTCCAAATTCTTCTTTCAATATCTTAACCACAAGCACAAGATGGAGCATATTTTTGCAATTAATTCTGCTGATGGCTCCTTACAAACCAATCATGCTGACATTATGAATACTTTCTATAAGCACTTCAAAAACCTTTTTATAGATGAATCCACTAATGATACCCTCCTTCCCATCCTTGAGGATTCTGTTGCTGAATGTATACCCAAGAAAGTAGACCCTGAGTATAGTAAGTTCCTCGATCACCTCCTCTCCATAGATGAAATAGATGATGCGCTTCAATGTATGGCTTTAGAGAAAAGCCCTGGTATTGATGGGCTTCCGGTGGAGTTTTATAGAGCTCTTTGGCCTCACATTAGAGAGGATTTTTATTATGTTTACCTTGAGGGGATTGAAATGGGTTCCTTAGGAAAGGTGATTAATTAGGGGCTGATTAAACTCATTCCCAAAGGTAAGGAAGAAGATACTGTAAATGGGTGGCGACCAATTACTCTCCTCAACACAGCATATAAAATAATAGCCAAAGCTCTAGCTCGAAGAATTAGACACATTTCCCAATTGATAGTGTGTCAAGAGCAAACTGGTTTCTTGGGTGGAAGATTTATTTTAGACAATCTGATTCTTGCTTGGGAAATGGCTGAATGGGCACAACAATGCGCTCAAGATGCATTAATTATAAAGATTGAATTTGATAAAGCGGGTATGTGCAGGATCATGAGGGGCCAAAAAGTGGAAATATTATGGGTATTTGTAGGGTATGTGGCTGATAACTTTATTTTTATCCAAAATTGATGAAATGAAAAGGGTTTTTAGAGGATATTCTCAGCTTTCCACCAATATAAATTATGCTTTAATTTGAATTTAATAAATTATTATTATTTATTTTCTATTAGAATTACGACTAAAGTTCTGATCAATAGACTGATTGAAAAACGTCTATAAATTTCAAACGGTATCACATTTTTTGAATCCAAAACATGCGTCACATTCTATGCTTCACATACTATAGAATTAAAAAAAGAAAAATTAAATTTCATGAATTTTTGACCAAGTTAAGGTGGCTAGACATATAAGTTTTTATATTTTTTAAAAGTTGTAATAAAAAAATCATAATTAATTATTTACTTTGAAAAAAATTACAAAAAAATATGCATCACATCCGGACATGAGTCCTCTACTTATATATAAAATCTTATAAAAAAAAATTATAATTTTATTATGATTAGGGTGGTTAGATAGACACCTACTTCTTATTTTTTCCCTAAAATTTAAGTACTACTACATTGAAATTTCAAATTTTCACCAAATAGATTTTATTTATTTTTAAATAAACCTAGTAGTTTAGAAACTGCATTCAATTTTCTATAGATTCTATTCTTACATATTTTTGAAATAATATAGATAACTTATTAAAAAATTTACGTCAAGTTGCCTAACATTGATTTTTCTGAATTTTTTGCCACTTAAGGGCCTATTTTTTCCATGATGTTCCTGCACATACCCAAGCGTATGATCGCATTCGCTAGCCTTTCATCCTTAAAATGTTAAAATGGCTCAGTTTTGGCTCTAAATTATGTGATCAACTAAGCATGCTCTCTAGGGATGCTAATGCTAGAGTGGCTGTTAATGGCAGTCTTTCTCCTTCCTTTCCTTTGCAAAAATCCATTCGCTAGGGCTCTCCCCTTGCTCCCTTCCTTTATGTCCTTGCTGCTGATGCTTTAGGATATCTCTTTCAACATGCTCACCTAAATAAGCTTATCCAAGGCATCTCTCTTCCAGACAATGCTACTGTGCTCAACTCGCATTTTGCTGATGATAGCATGTTGTTCATACAAAATTCTGAAGAAGAAGTGACTAATACATTGGACATATTGGATTTGTTTTGCACTATTTCAGGCTCCAAACTGGCAATGCACAAAACTGAGTTTATAATGCTTGGCCCCAACCCTCGACCACCTTGGATTCCTAGGGAATGGCATGAAGTGAAGCATTGTAGCATCACATGATACCTTGGTATCCCTTTTGGCATTGGAGTCTTGCTTAAAGAGATGTGGTTTTGGTTCTTGCAAAAAATTAGAAAAAAGCTTTTGAATTGGACTAATAAGTTCCTCTCGATGGTTGGTAGAATCCAAGTTGCCAATAAAATTTTGTTGGCCAGTCATGTCTATATCTCCTCTTGCTGGCTGCCCTCTAAAACATGCTACAACCAACTATCTTAGCTTATCAGAAAATTTCTTTGGAAAAACTGGGGTAACAAAAAAGGCTTGCCTACTACTTCGTGGACTCATTGCATCCAACCTAAAGATAAAGGAGGACTGGGGATTATAGATCCTTATACTTAGGGCATCTGTTTCATAACAAAATGGATTGTAAGAGCCTTGGATGGTGATGCTCCTCAGAAATATCTTGTGCGCCATCGTATCCAAACAGCTACTGCTAGTCGTTCTTGGGACTTGGTCAATTGGAAAGATAAAATTCTCCTTGCATCTTATTTTCAAACACATGGGTCTGCACCTTTTAACTCCATTTGGAGAGCATGGAAAACTACTTCGAAAAGGCTAATTTGGTATGACCAGAGCTTGAGTCATGGCTTGAGTTTCGCCTCTTCTTCCATTTGGTGGAACCGTTTGGTTCAGAAAGACAATTGTCCTTTGGCCATTACAAGGACCTCAAAGGTAGACATCATTTTTAAAAGGGCATCCAGGTTTTCCAAGATTTATGGGACCCTTTAACATTCAATTGGAAACCTTGGCTGCAACTTAAAGCTCAGTTTCAGTTTCCTCCTTCTTATGAGACCCCGATCCAAAAAATCAAGCAATTAGTTATGCCAGATTTGTTGCAGCTCCTCTCCACCCCTTGTCATGAAAACTTCCTTAAAGATTGGAAATAGCCTAATAATCAAAGCCTTCGAAATTTTCCTCTCTAGCTGATATATAAGCAGCTCCTCCCAGCAATCTCATTAGCCCACCAGCTTAACCTCAAATGGAATTGCAAATTTAGTAGATCAAGATGGAACAAGTTAAGCTCCTTAATCTGGAAGTCTAAAGCTGATGTGCAAGCCCAGCTGATAGCCTGGAAAATTCTCCATGTTAAGGTTCCCATTGGCGATCAAATCTCCTTCATTTCCCCTCCTCCAACATGTCCTTTTTGCTCCAAAAAAGAGACTATCAAACATACCTTTTGGTTTTGTACCCATGCACGGAATATCTGGAACTCTCTTTTCTCTAACTTATTTGTCCTCTTTCCTCAACCATGGTCTTGGAGAACTACTCTTCTTGGTCTCTCCTCATCTCACAATGTTATTACTCAAACCTTCAGACACATCACTCTTAAACACATCTAGAGATTCCAATGTTTGGCAGCTCTCTCTCACACCTTTCAACCCCTGCAAGCCGAATTGATGACTATCTATGCTAACCTTTCTTTGTAGATCCCCATTCTTCAATCTGCCATCTAGACTAAGGTTGACCTCAAAAATATATTAGATGATTTTCAAACACAACTCAGCACCTTTGAAGAAAAATTTAAAATATAGGGCACTTAGGTTGGCAACAAAATTCTTTAGTTGGGGGTTCCAGATTATATTATGTGATTGGCATCCTTGTTGATGATAGAGATGTGACATTTTCAGCTGCAACTTGCTGGCAATGAATCTTCTTAGGGCATCTTCCTTGCTATGGAGTTCATCAACAACAATCACCACACTTTGGAGTGACTCTGCCTAACTTTTTTGGAGGAAGAGGGTGCTTCTGTGTGATTGGAAGTTGTTCTTGTGCAAAGATGCTATGGAAAGAATTTTCATGGACTCCAGGTTTCTTCTACAACACTCTGTGGCTACTGGTGGATACTTGTATTGTTCTCTTTGCAGGCCTATGTAATGCAACTTTTAGCTGATCTTGGCATCATCTTGTTGTTCTATGTTTATTCTATTTTTGACAACCTTGTAGTTGTCTTCTTTCAGAAAGAGTGTTGTTGTTATACGTTAGCTCCTAATTGTATTGTAATATTTATGGTGTGGGGCTGCTTCTCACTGAATTTGGCAACATTTTGTTGTTGTGTATTGTTGTTACTTTACAGCCTTTTTGTTGCTCACTTTCAGATTGTCTAGTTGCTGTTCTATAATAGCTTATAATTGTTCCTTCTTGTATTTTTTTTTATGCTTACTCCAATAAAAAAAAAAGTAATCATCTTATCTATTAACAAAACAAAAATGTGATTTACCTGAATTTTCATAGATAAACATTTTCATTCTAAGATAAAGCAAAAAGAAATAACATAATAATATTTAAGAAGCTAAAAAAATACTGAACATTTTGCATAATCTATATGGATTCCAAATATATTCCATCATCTTTTATAAAACATAGTTGAAATTTAAATAGACCACAATAATGCTATTGTGCAGTTATTCTCAAGAAGTTAAAGAAATTACAAAATTAAACAAAGACCAAAATTGTGGGTTGTGAGATTAAGTTTAAAGTACTATTGCTTCCTTCTAAAGAGTGGGTAGCGTTAAGACATAAAACTCTTTAGTATTCATAAAATTTGTTAGCTCTATTATTTTCAAGAAAGATTATTTTAGAAACTTTGAAAGAGCTTGAACCACAAATATGAGATTTCACTCCCCTTATAAAATTGAGAAAAAAAAAATCCCTCTTGTTTGGATTGCAAAAATCCCATTTGAAATAAAGTTTAATTACATAGCATAAATGAATATTGTAATACTTTGATAAGTTGGTAATGAAATTAGCCATAAAAGAGTGGTAAATGACTTCACTCTTTAAAAATGAAAGATAATTTAAATCATCATTTGGGAAAAAACGGTGAGATTTTTATTTTTGGATTTATTTTATTCAAGGTAAAAGAATTGGAGTGATGATGAAGAAAAATAGTAAGTGGAATGTTTGTAGAAACATTATAAATTTGTGTTTGTGGGTGATATTTCAAACAATATCTTGTGATTTATTATTAAAATGAGTTAAAAAAATGGATTGTAAATATGGCTACATAAGAAGGGTCCAAATAATTTGTACAACCTACCTAATATTTTCTTATTTGTTATAAAAATGGACCCAAAATGTTGATGCAAAAAAATTAATAATTACCTGGGAATATGATATTATACCACTTAAAAGAATAATATAGATTACCATGATAAAACCATCTAACAATTTTTTTTGATTATTTTTAGGTTAGCTAAGTAAGCTACAAGTTGAGATAAATGATTTTTTTTTAATATCCTTTTGGAATTTACATATCAAACAATTTTATGTGGTCAATTGGATACAGTTAATATATCATTGAATTGGATACAATTAATCTATTGCCAAGTTATAATAAAATGAAATGTTATTGATATTTGCAAAGAAAAATAGATTATTATTTTATTCAAACTAAATTTTATGAGTTACAAAGAAAGATAACATAATAATAATTCATGAATAACAAAATTTCCTTAAAATATTCACCCAAAATTTGGACAAAACTTAAAGAGTTATAAATTCTTGAACATTCAAAATGCAAAATATAAATATAATTTGGATTGAATAAAATATTTCCTACCTATAATCTGGCTTTATAGAGTCATAGAATACACATATTCTCAATATTTTGGATGAGGTAAGCCCCAAGAAAAAATATAATATCCCATGAGACTTATTCCTAGTACTGCTACACAAGATCCTTGAGTTTCTTCTTTATGAGTTCCCCATCACAAAAATCGACCTCATTTCTCTTGGAGTAGTTATCTTTCTCTAGAATCGTAGAAACATGCGACCACTCATCATGAGTAGAAAATTTTGCATCAAATTTCTCTAAAAAATGTGTCAATATGTCAATCTAGCCCTAAATTTTAAATACATGTGCAATTTAAGAAATTGTAATTATACATAAAACCATGAGAAACCAACTTGGCAACATGTTTGCTAATTCTTAAATTGGAAAGGTTTTACATTGCACCATGGTTTCAATTATGGTCCTTCATCTATTTGGTGGAATAGAATGGTGCAATATCAAGGACAACCCCTGAATTTCTACTTTCTAAGACATTCTTATTATTTAGTGAAAATAATAAGTAGGAGTGAGAAAGTTTGAATCCTACTTTTTCACTTCCTCATCTTTTCTTATATAAGAAAGAATTGATCATTGTATTTACGCAACTTATAGAAGTTTGACAATATTTGATAGACATTATTGTGCATATTTTATTCACTTATAGAAGTTGTTTCATGCTCTTTGATTTTGGCATTCTCTAACATGCTATCAGAGCCATGAAAGCATGTTTTTTCCTACATCAAGGCGAATCCTACACATAGCCCTATCAACAAAGTTCCATAGAGCCAAATGAATAGTGCTGTCGTATTAAAAAAACTCAAGAAATAAAGAAATACCTTTTGTTTCATCAATTTTGATAATTTTTCATTTTTGATTTTTTTGGTCACTGTGTCTGAAAAGTAAAAAAGTATATATATATTTTAATAAAGGGCTAATATGCTTTTTGCCCATCTGCCTGTTAGGGTAGATTTTTCTTCTCAAGTAAGACATTTTGACCATTTGTTGTAGGAAATATTGCTGCAATTTCTTGGTCTATTCAGCCTATTTGTAGACATTTTGTGGTTTTGTTGGCCTCCTTCCAGAGTTGTTGGGCTTCCTATGGATCTAGTGTCTGTTGGTAACATTTCAAGAGGTTTTAATCTTGTTTTTGGCATTCATCAACGTCATAAAACCTATTAGGGTTGGTCATTTCAAAATTTACACGTATTTTTAACCTTGGTCTTCATATCTCTAGTGAAAAGAGAAGTGAAGAGAGCCAACCCAAATGCAGTAGCCCCATGGTGGGTGCCAATAGACCAGATTGTGGCATCCTTTGTGGGTGCATGAACTAGAAGTTCGGTTGCACTATCTACACCAAGTACCTCTCTCATATTTGAACAACTAGAAGAGAAACATAAACTATTCCTATTACCATTCCTATAACTATGTGTGATCATGAGAAATGGTAAATGCATTGAATATATCCCCCACTGTCTGAAATATATATATTCCCTTTAAAGGCCAAGAATGATTAGCGTAGGAATGGCTATTGAGAGGATTTGTGATGGAAACATGGTAGAACCAAAAAGAAAACCAAACTTGAAACTTATATTAATAAAAAATGAAACATTACACTGATTTACTGAGTTGCGGCTCATACATTAAACACCATTATATTCAAACTAATATCTTCTAATAGCTTTGCGGAACTGAACTCTACTAGAGAGTGAATAGCCACATTACATCTACATCTATTTATAGAGGGTTGAGGAATTCTCCAGAATGTGAAAACAATAACCAACATGAGCAATGATGGTCAATGAGAGGTTGGTGGCAGAGTCAACCAAAATATCGGTGAGAAATTTCTATTTTAAATGATCATCATATAGAGCTAGGGTAGTTGGGATTATAGTCTTCAACACTCCCCCCTAATCACAACTAACACAAATTCTCATTACATTCTTAGTCTCCTTCATTGATGTTGCGTCATCTAAAATCTTCTAGATCTAGTGATCAAACCTAGGAGATCCCATGTTGCAGTTGGGATGCTCTAACCAAGAGCTTTGGCCCTCTTGGTTACTAGTCCATCATAGGTTCAGGTGTGATTCACTTGTTTTATCAACACCTCCCATTGAGCCACTCTGTGGGTGCTCAAGGATCCTAATTTTAATGGGCTCCATTGGCCTCATACATTGCTTTCATACAAAAACAAAATGTTGCAACATTAAACAATATGTCTTCCTTAATCCATTAAGGGCTTCACTTATATTTCCACAACCTCACACAACTGGTATCCTCATTTGATTTCTTGATCTCACTTGTCAACTCTTTATTTTGACATCATTTTACAGACTTTGGAAATGCTCTTCACAATTTTAACTCTCAACCTAGACCCATACTTATCCAATCTCTATGCTCCGCTACAAAATCAGATTTACCTTTACAGTGGGCTTTGGTGGTAGCAACTTCTGCTACGATGTGGCTTCCTCCAAACAATGACATTACAATTCTCCTCACTACATCCTTAGATATATTGAACACATGCATGATTCTCCTGCCAACTATAAACAAATCGACACCCTCTCTTTCCTCTCCTCCAACCAATGACTTCGGTTTTAAGAGTTGCAACTCCTTTATTCTCCTTTGGTGAGCAATTGTGGATCAACCTTCTCATCAACACCTTTTTTGACTCTCTTTCCTCCTAGTTATGACCTCCTCCTTTGTTTCTACACCTAGATCTTCAAAATTTAGCGGCTTAAATATCTACAACTTGAAACAACAATGATCTTTAATTTTTTTGTGACTTATGACAAGACCCCAACAATGATCTCCTTTTGTGGCAGTGCACTTTACAACAACAATGGAGCAATCTATTCTTTCATAATTTTCAACTATCAAATCACAGTTGCAATTCTACGATCTCTCTCTGAGCTTCTACAGTCTCCTTGGATCAATTTGCTCTTATACCACTTGATGGTGGACAATGGAACCAATTTCAGGGGAGTAGATAAAAAAAATATAAAATAGACTCTTACATGAAATTTTATATTACTCAAACTAAAATATTACATCAACTTTTGAGTTACTACTCATTCATCATTCTGCCACTACATTCTCACATACAGGTGGTTTTAGATGACCACAAACTCGCATGTAGGTGGTTTCAGATGACCAAAAACTAATAGCTCTGCATTCTCTTCTCAAAATTACTCTCAGCCTTGAACAATCCTAGCAACCGCAAAAAGCTCCCCCAACTTCTTCAACTCTCTAGGTTCTTCATTAGGCTCTAATACCACTAATGTAAACAGGGGAGAACCGAAAAGAAAATCAAACTTGAAACTTATATTAATAAAAAATGAAACATTACACTAATTTATTAAGTTGTAGCTCATGTTATAAACACCATTATATTCAGACTTATATTCAAACTAATATCTTCAAACAACTTTACAGAGCTGGACTCTGCTAGAGAGTGAATAGCCACATTACATCTGCCTCTATTTATAAAGGGCTTAGGAATTCTCCAAAATGTGAAAACAGTAACCAACATGAGCAATAAAGGTCGGTGAGAGGTTGGTGATAGACTCAACCAGAATATCGGTGAGAAACTTCTATTTTAAATGCTCATCATACGAAACTCGAGTAGTTAGGATTATAACCTCCAACACTTTGAAGTAGCATAAATAATTAACCTTGATTTGTTGTTTCGATAAATAGTTCCAAATTTGATGCTTATTGGAGAAGAAATGAAGTCAAAACAAATAGGTTGTGTTGTTGATAAACTTATGAAATTACAGATTGAAATTACCTTTTGAGATGATACTATAGATTTTCTTGTCAAAATATGGGAAATTTCCTTTATGGGTATCCATAAGCCTAGATTTTTTCTTTATATAATGCTCTCTCCACCACAAAAGCTCAATCCACATGACTCAGCCATTCTATACAGTCATGTATAGAAATTCAATTATGTGGTTTATTTGCATTGAAGATCTTAGCTCTTCTCAGACTTCACATTGGCTTAACAAAGCTCTTTGCAAGCTATGAGTTTGTTTTTAAACTCCTTTTGCGTGCAAGCATGGAGCATAGCAATTTGCATTCGGTCGCTCTTCACCGTAGGCTTCTCAACTCCCATGCGGCTCATCTCCATTCTACTCACCATCTCCAACATTTTTTGAGGTAGTTTTCTTCCCCTTCTTGCCACACATTACGCCATCAAATGCCATGTGATGAGATGTGTGGAGAGTGACCTAATCACTGGTTTGTAGAACTCAATGCCTCCAATATTCATAGACTCTTCTTTAAATATACCCTCTTCCATGTGGTGTATTATATATGTGGGATAGTAACTTTCTAACGGCTATTTTTAGAAGTTTGCTAACTAATAATTATGTCGAGAAGTGTTCTACAGTTACATAAGAGTTTAAGGACCTGAGTACATAAAAAGAAAGGCAAACGTAACTGAGGAGAATACGAACAAATGGAAGTCAATGCGAGTAGTGGCAAACTATTGCCATGCATTGACAATATTTGGAGGAGGGGAACAGTAATCGATGGAAGTGGAAGGGTCTTCCAATGGTATGATAATGCTAGCATCTAAGCGCACGTCAACTGTTATTTTAGTAGCAATTCACCACCATTTTCCTGCATTGATTTGTGGGTGTGTTCAAACCCCCCTACAACGTTTGTTTGTCTACGGAAGCGTTTCATCTTATTGTTTGGAGTACTAAGATCTGTATAATTCTTCGGTCTGGTGATATTCTGTAGCGATGGAATACTTGAGATTATGAATTATTGTGGGAATCGGTATCACATATTATCTGGTACGAGAAATGCTTTTGCACCCTATTTTTTTGAGAATTCATAATGGGTGGAAAATTTCTTACTCTGAAAACATATCAAATTGTGTTTTTGTAGTAGAATATTTATTTTGCTTTAGAACTTTGTGTTTTATCTCAAGTCCATGGCTTAAATTATTGTGTTTCTAACATCGAATTCTTTGCAAATTTGTTTTGCTGCTTCAACCCACTACAACGAATAAGATGTAATTAAATCATGCCAAACAACTAGCCAACAGAGTTGTATGCATGCTTTGTAAATGGTTTGTCACCTTAAATTGATTTGTATCATCTCTCAGAATTGTCTCATAACAGTTTGCATGGGAAGATACCATGGGAAATAGGTAAGCTGCAACTTCTTCACACATTTAATGTATTGCAACCATACTGAGATTGGTTTTGATTGTCTCATTTAACTAATATTGTGTGTAAGGGTTTCGTAATCTTTCCTGCCAACTCTTCCCATTTTTCTCATTGGCATTATTTACAGCACGTCGCACAATCTTGAGGTGAGTCACTTGACATGGTTTCAGTGAGATTTATTTTTAAATATGTATGCAGTTACAATCTTAATGTAAGTCACTTGCCATGGTTTCTGATAGTCGGTGGAGCGATCTGGGCCTCTTCATGGGCAGCTTAGAAGACCAAACATGACCATTATTATGGTAAGACTGCATGAGATTAATTGTTTTAAAGTTGAATTCAAATTGCATTGATTTGACAGAGATCTCATGCTGGATGTGAGAGGAGCATTGTTAAAAATTGTGATTCAAATAATGATGAAAACTTACAATCCTGTGAAACACAGAAGGGATCCATTGGAAGCAATTCATTGACCGATGGAAAAGGCAGTCAATTAATTATTATTAAGTGGTGTTTTTCTCATTTCCAATCTCATATACTCTAATATGTTTGATAGATGGCATGTGGGTGAGTTAATTTTTTTTGTTTGTATAAATCACATGGTAGGAAGACCAGTGGCTCACAGAGATAGCCTATGGGGAAAATCCTATGGAAGGAAAGTGCCAGCCTTGCGCTCACAAATGTAATGACCATCTGAAGGACATTATACAAGAAACTAATCCAGCCTGTTCATTTTTTCAAATTTTGTCACACAACATCGTATTGATTCAATATGTACTTGAAGCCATTAATTGCTTTTGTGTAATTTTCCTTCTAAAATATTGTAGTTATGATCATATGAGCAGCGTGGTGAATCCCTAATCCCTAATAAATTGGAAGCTCTCATATGATTTCCAGCAAAGCTCTTTAATATTTTTTTTGAAAACAATATTCTTTCTGCTATGCAGTTATAATGTTCATGGCATACTTTGGTCACTTTTTAAAAAACAATAAAAAATTAACAAGCTGTTTTATTTTTAGGTGATATCAGATTCACTATAAGTTGATAACATGCTTAACTTAGGGTCATGAAGGTCATTCCATTCAATATTCTTGGAATTGATGAAAAGATGTATAAGTTATAAGAAAATTGTATGCTGGAATAGCCCTTTATATTGCTTAATATTTTAAACTTTGCAGACCAAAGAAGATATCAAACTATGTAATAATGAACAGGTTTCATGGATTGCACAACTGCATATTGTGTTGAATAATATTGCTTTCTAAAGGTTTAGATTTAATTATCAAAATAAGATATATTCTTATTTATTATAAATATGTATATCTTTTAAAATTATCATGCAGTATTAGAAATTGAAAATGAAGTTATCAAATTGTAATATAAATTGATTTTTTTATAAGTTTATACATAAGTTAAAATATTATAAATGAAAATATAAATAAAATATCATTATCTTTGAATTATATATAGAAAAAAATTGCAATTCATCACATTCAAACACACTCTAGAAAATAAATATTCTAAATTTGTTATTTCATATCAAAGTAAGTTTCTAAATTAATATTCTTAAAATTAAAAATTACATGTAAAATTATTACATATAAAAAAAGAAATTTCTAAAATTTAGAAAATTAAGTATAAAAGAAATTTTCTAAATTTACTTAAGCTTCTAAATTAATATACTTTAAAAAAGAAAAAAAATTCTTTGATTTAAAATATTGAATTCTTTTTTAAAAATGAAAGCATTTCAAAAAAGAAAAATCATTCATATTCTATTTTATTCAAAATTTATGTGACGCTTTTGACTGGAGCTGTGAACCGGATACAACCATTCAACAATACCACCACAATGGGGTTTGAACCTTGGTGGCAAGAACAACAATACCACCTTTAAACCAATACACCATGCCAATATCAGCATATGTAGAAATATTATAAATTGAAGGCTTTATTAAATATTTTATTGTAAAAAAGCATACCAATTTAAATATATAGTTTAATGTAAATAAAAAAATTCATAAGTGTATATCTAAAATCAATTTAAAATAGAAAATTAAATACAAAGAAAATTTAATAATTTTATTATTACATATAAAAATAATTTTTAAAATTAATATATTAAAAAACTAGCATATCTATCTTAAAAACATAATGTAATTGAAAATTAAATTTACACTTAACTTTATCATATTGATTAGGATTTAGTTATGGCCAGGTTCAATTAAAATTCTAAGAAAAAGGTCGGAGTTAAGGCTAGGGTGATAAGGGGTACATTAAGGTTACAATTACGGTTTTGGTTATGGTTTCTATTTAGTTAGGGTTAGAGATTAGTTAGGATTAGGGTCTAGGTTCAATTATGGTTGATTTCATTGTAAAATATTTTTTAATAATAAAGTAGAAATAAAATCATAAAAAGATGAAAAATAATTTTCTTTTTAAAAAACTCTAAATTAATGTGTTTAAAATTGAAAAATAGAAAAATAAATAAGAAAAGAAATATTCTAAAATTACTATTACACATAATCTTTAAAAAAGAAAAGTATCTTTGATGTCATTGTAAAATGTTTTGTAAATAATAGAATAGAAATAAAATCTTAAAAAGATGAAAACAATTTTCTTTTTTAAAAATTCTAAATTAATGTGTTTGAAATTGAAAAAATAGAAAACTAAATAAAAAAGGAAATATTCTAAATTTACTATTACACATAATCTCTAAGAAAAAAAAATCTTTAATGTCATTGTAAAATGTTTTGAAATAATAGAATAGAAATAAAATCATAAAAAGATGAAAAAGCAATTGTCTTTTCAATTGGGTTCAATTACAATTCTAAAATAAATCTTTGGTTATGCTTATAGTTAGGGTTAGGGTTAGGGTTGGGGTTGGGGTTATCATCACAAATACGTTTATCATCACGAATAGGGATTAGGGTTATGGTTAGGGTTAGTTTTAGGGTTAAGGTTATGGTTATGGTTAGGAATAGGTTTGTAAATGATAAAATATAGTAATATGGTTAGAGTTAGAGTTAAAATTGAGATTAGGGTTGGTGTTATCATCATGAATAGGGATTAGGGTTAGGGTTAGGGTTAGTGTTAGGGTTAGTGTTAGGGTTATGGATATTGTTAGGGATAGGTTTATAAATGATAAAATATAGTAATTTGGTTGGGGTTAGAGTTAAAATTAGGATTAGGGTTAGGGTTATCATCATGAATAGGGATTAGGGTTAGGGTTAGGGTTAGGGTTAGGGTTAGTGTTAGTGTTAGGGTTAGGGTTAGGGCTATGGTTATGGTTAGGGTTAGGATTATGGTTAGGGTTAGGGTTATCACAGTGAATAGGTTTATCATCACAAATAGGATTAGGGTTAGGATTAGAGTTAGGGTTAGTGCTAAGGTTAGGACTAGAGTTAAGTTTATCATCACGAATAGGATTAGGGTTAGGGTTAGGGTTAATCATCATGAATAGGGATTATAGTTAGGGTTAGGGTTAGGGTTAGGGTTATGGTTAGTGTTATCATCACAAATAGGATTAGGGTTAGGGTTAGTGTTACAATTAGGATTAGGGTTAGGTATATCATCACAAATAGGATTAGAGTTAGCATTAGGATTAGCATTATGGTTATGGTTATTGTTATGGTTACAATTAGGGTTAGGGTTATCATCATGAATAGGTATATCATCATGAATATGGATTACAGTTAGGGTTAGGGTTAGGGTTATGGCTATAGTTAGGGTTAGGGTTGTAATCATGAATAGGATTATCATCATCAATATGATTAGGGTTAGAGTTAGTGTTAGGGTTAGGATTAGGGTTAGGCTTAACATCATGAATAGGATTAGGGTTAGGGTTAGGATTAAGGTTAGAATTACGGTTATGGTTATGGTTAGGGTTAGGGTTATCATCACGAATAGGGATTAGGCTTAGGGTTAGTGTTAGGGTTAGGGTTAGTATTAGGGTTGGGTTTATCATCACAAATACATTTATCATCATGAATAGGGATTAGGCTTAGGGTTATGGTTAGGGATAGCCTTATAAATGATAAATATAGTAATTTGGTTAGGGTTAGAGTTAAAATTGGGATTAGGGTTGGGGTTATCATCACAAATAGGTTTATCATCATGAATAGGGATTAGGGTTAGGGTTACAGTTATGGTTATGGTTAGGGATAGGTTTATAAATGATAAAATATAGTATTTTGGTTAGGGTTAGAGTTAAAATTGAGATTAGGGTTGGCGTAATCATCATGAATAGGTTTATCATCATGAATAGTGATTCAAGTTAGGGTTAGGATTAGCATTGGGGTTAGGGTTAGGGTTAGGGAAAGGGTTAGGGTTAGGGTTAGGGTTATTATCACAAATATGTTTATCATCATGAATAGGATTATCATCATGAATAGGATTAGGGTTACGATTAGGGTTAGGGTTAGTGTTATGTTTAGGATTAGGGTTAGGTTTATCATCACAAATAGGATTAGGGTTAGGGTTAGGGTTAGCATTAGGATTATCATCACGAATAGGGATTAGGGTTAGGGTTAGGATTAGGGTTAGTTTTATCATCACAAATATGTTTGTCATCATGAAAAGGATTAGGGTTAGGGTTAGGATTAAGGCTAGTGTTAGGGTTATGCTTATGCTTATGCTTATGGTTAGGGTTAGGGTTAGGGTTAGGGTTATGGTTATGGTTAGGGTTAGGATTAGTGTTAGGGTTAGGGTTAGGGTTAGTAGTAGGGTTTGGGTTATCATCACAAATAGGTTTATCATCATGAATAGGTAGTAGGGTTAGGGTTAGGGTTAGGGTTAAGGTTAGGGTTAAGGTTAGGGATAGGAACTAGAGTTAAAATTGGGATGATGATTGGGGTTATCATCACGAGTAGGTTTATCATCATGAATAGAGATTAGGTTTAGGGTTAGGGTTATGGTTATGGTTTGGGATAGGTTTATAAATGATTAAATATAGTAATTTGGTTTGGGTTAGGATTATCATCACAAATATGGATTAGGGTTGGGGTTATCATCACAAATAGGTTTCTCATCATGAATAGGGATTAGGATTAGGGTTAGGGTTAAGTTTAGGGTTATGGTTAGGGTTAGGGTTACGATTAGGTTTAGGATTATCATCATGAATAGGGATTAGGGTTAGGATTAGGGTTAGGGTTACGGTTAGGGTTATGGTTATGGTTAGTGTTAGCGTTACAATTAGGGTTAGGATTAGGGTTAGGTTTATCATCACGAATAGGATTACAGTTAGGGTTAGGGTTAGGGTTATGGTTATGGTTAGGGTTAGGGTTAGGGTTAGGGTTAGTGTTATCATTATGAATAGAGATTATAGTTAGGGTTAGCGTTATGGTTATGGTTATGGTTATGGTTAGAGTTAGGGTTATCATCATGAATAGGTTTATCATCACGAATAGGGATTAGGGTTATGGTTAGTGTTAGGGTTAGGAGTACAGCTAGGTTTATCATCATGAATATGTTTATAATCATAAATAGGTTTATCATTAGGAATATGATTAGAGATATAATTGGGATTAGAGTAAGGGTTAGGGTTAGGGCTATGGTTAGGATTAGGGTTAGGGTTATAATCTTGAATAGGTTTATCATCACAAATAGGGATTAGGGTTAGGGTTAGGGTTAGGGTTAGGATTATAGTTAGGGTTAGGGTTAAGGTTAGGGTTATGGTTAGAGATATGTTTATAAAGGATAAATTATAGTAATTTGGTTAGGGTTAGAGTTACAATTGGGATTAGCGCTGGGGTTATCATCAAGAATAGGGTTAGGGTTAGGGTTAGGATTATGGTTAGGGTTATGGTTAGGGTTATGGTTATGGTTAGGGATATGTTTATAAATGATAAATATAGTAATTTGGTTAGGCTTAGAGTTAAAATTGGGATTAGGGTTGGGGTTATCAACACAAATAGGTTTATGATAATGAATAGGGTTAGGGTTAGGGTTTGGGTTAGGGTTAGTGTAAGGGTTAGGGTTAGGGTTAGGGTTAGGTTTATGGTTATGGTTATGGTTAGGGTTAGGGTTAGGTTTAGGGTTATGGTTATGGTTAGGGTTAGGGTTAGGGTTAGGGTTAGGGTTAGGGTTAGGGTTAGGGTTATGGTTATGGTTATAGTTAGGGTTATCATCATGAATAGGATTATCATCACGAATAAGATTAGCGCTAGGATTAGGGTTAGGGTTAGGGTTAGGGTAGGGTTAAGGTTATCATCACGAATAGGATTATCATCATGAATAGGATTATGGTTAGGGTTAGGATTAGGGTTAGTTTTAGGGTTAGGGTTAGTGTTAGGGTTAGGGTTAGGGTTAGGTTTAGTGTTAGGGTTAGGATTAGGGTTAGGGTTAGGATTAAGATTAATATTAGCATTAGGACCTAAACATAACCATAACCCTAACCGTAACCCTAACTGTAACCCTAATTTTAACCGTAACCGCAATTCTAACCCTAACCATAACTCTAACCCTAACCATAATACTAACCCTAACCCTAATCCCTATTTGTGATGATAACCCTAATCTAAATTCATGATGATAAGCCTATTCATGATGATAAACCTATCCCTAACCTTAAGCATAACCCTAACCCTAACCCTAACCCTAATCCTATTCATGATGATAAACCTATTCATGATGATAATCGTAACCTTGACCCTAACCATAACCTAACACTAACCCTAACCCTAACCCTAACCCTAACCCTAAACCTAATCCTAACTCTAACACTAACCCTAACCCTAACCCTAATCCCTATTTGTTATTATAAACCTATTCATGATGATAATCCCAACCCTAATCCCAATTTAAACTCTAACCTTAACCAAATTTTATCATTTATAAAATCATAACCAAATTGAACCCTTACTATATTTGAACACTCACCCTAATTGAAACCAAGCCCTATTTTAACCCTACTCATAACCATATATTTAATTCTAATTATAACCCTAACCCTAATTCTATTTATAACACTAACCATAACTATATTCTATAATACATAATCTTATTTTAAGACTAACCCTAAACAATCTTAACCTAACCCTAATCCTAAATATATCTCTTTACCCTAACCCTAATTAAACTTGAATCTCAACCCCAATAAAAGTTTGAACCTAACCATGTTCAACCCCTAACTATATAACTTATGTTAAATTTTTATATTAAATATACTAAAATATTATTATTTATCTATTAATATAATAAAATAATATAGGATAATTAATTCATATAATATAATATTATTATTTTATTATATTAAATTAATTTTCTTAATATTATTATATATCTAATAATATAATAAAATAATATATTAATTCATTTATTTGTTGCGGACTGCTACTAGCATATATATCTTAAATTTAAGATATATAAATTAGATGAGACGTTTAATTTTTCAAATTAATAACATAATTTATATATCTTAAATTTAAGATATATATGCTAGTTACCAACAGCTAATTGACCATTTGGTTAACCATTAATGCTTTTTAGGAGGGAGTTTTTTATTTTTCCATAATTAAAAAGGTTTTTTTTTTTTTGCAATAGCGTGCAAATGGGGACGTTTTTTATTTGTTGTTGTTTAATATCAATTTTTAACCTCTGAAGTCAACTTTGTAAGAAATTTTTGATAGGAATCTAATTTTCCATGTAAAAATAAGATCTGGATTTTCCATTTATTCAAAAGTTGTAAAAACATCCATGTGTTTTAAACGAAAGATTTTGGCATTCAGTCTTTAAAACTTGTAAAATTTTATTGCATATTGTTCTGGGGGCTACAATCAACACTAATAATTTTGGAGGGTTCTATGAATCAAGGTAGGTAATATAGGTGTTTCTACTTTTTAGTTTGTTGGTTTATGTGATCCTATCTCTCACACTAAATCCCTTCCATTTGAGTATTCTTCATAATCCTCCCAATAAATGGAAAATCAAAGGTGGATATTGTGGAAAGAAAAGACATACAAAAAAAGAATGTCAGTTTCATTGAACTAAGGAAATATAACAATGTCATGTCTCAAATTTTTCTTATATTTAATAATGTTAAATTATTTAAAATATTTGGAAAATGAAATTTATTAGTTTTTGACTTGTGATAAATTTAACATTTCAACATCATTTGAAATTTTTTAGACATGATGGTTTACCCGTGCATGTTTCCTTTTCTCCATTTTGTCTAATCTCGATCTCTATGAGAGTCTTCTTGTTATTGTTTAGCATTGCTTTAGCAGGCTTTTAAATATAAGCCATACAATTTTTGGCTTAACTAAGTGAAACATAGAAAAATAGGTCCACCAAAATTAAATGATGAAAAATAGGGTGGATTATCAAATGTTGATGATATAGTGGACCTATTTTCCCTTATTTCATTAGGAAATGAGATCCACACAAAGAATTGACTTACAACCCAAGTTAGGTGAGTCAACTTAATGAGGGAATCTTTGATTTCTTTATGACTGAAGATGAGGTATCGGCCTAAAAAACACTTTTGGGAGGAAAACTAAAAATAGTAAATCAACTCAATTATGCCCATTCAAAGTTGAAACCTCAATTTAAAGCATACTACAGAGAAAAACCACAAAGTTTTGACAAATCTAGAAATGGTAGAGTGATGTGTACCTATTACCAAAATGCAGTTTCAGGAGGCTACTTGGGACTCATTCGCCTATAGGTGAATGGGTCTCTATGCAGAGCTTTGACTCAACTATCAGGATCCTCAGGTGTTAGTCTGTAGATTCTGTTTGATTAGGGTTTCAATGTCAAAAATTCAAAAATAAGGTCTTTAGGTGAGATTCTGTGTATTGAAAACAATGTTGACAACTTTTCCAATTTTTCTCTTCAAGAGATCTTCAATCCTTCTTCAACCGAAGATCTACAATACAAACACAAGAGGGAATTTTTTTTTTTTGGTGAATGGGGGTTTTCCTTAGTCAAACCTCGTATTGGTAATTAAACCTTGAATTGAAATAATGAAACAGGGTGGGTGCAAAAAGTTGGGGGGCCAAATTGTGGCTAATTTTTTTAAAAAATATGAAAGGCTATAATGTGAGCACATTATAACGTGAGCACATTATAACGTGAGCACATTATAACGTGAGCACATTATAACGTGAGCACATTATAATGTGAGCACATTATAATGTGAGCGTGTTATAACATGCACGTGTTATAATGTGAGTGTTTTATATCACAAGCGCATTATAATGCACTCACACTATGGCTTGATGTGATCGAGCCTATAATGTGCTCGTGTTATAATGCAATCACATTATAACTTATTAAAATAAAAAAAATGCAAACTATTTCATTTCATTTTCACTGTGTTTTTTCTTTCTCGTGGCCAACAAACCCTGCTATTGCGCACTCACATTTTGGAAGCATCAAAAACTTGCAATTTATTTTCCAAGATGTTGCCACATCAATAGGGAGGTCGAATAAGTAAGCATTACTTTTTTTTTGTGAATTTGTTGTTAAATAGGTAATTTTAGGTTTTTTTTTATGTTCATTTCTTTAATTTGTAGGAGATAATAATCAACCTCAAAATCCTTCACCTTCTCATGAACAAGCACATGAACAACATCCTCAACAACTAGAACAACAAAATCCCCCAACAATTCCTCAAAATCCTCCTAGTACTCAACAAAATATAGATTGAGGATTTAATCGTGAGGTTGAACGATCATATGATTTCAACCTTGGAAAGAGGAACACTTGCAAATTCACTCCAAGCCATGTTAACACATGTAGACACAATTAGCAAACAATTAAATGGTTGGGTAGATAAGAGGAAAGAGTGTAGGAATTTTTATGTAGATAAATTATCTATAAAGAAGTAAAAGATAAAAAATTACAAAATATGATTTGTACTTATTATTCATTGACCCACGCACAAATCAAACTCTTGACCTTAATAGTAAGAGGTTTCCTATCCATTGGTGCCACCACCAAGGGATTGGAAACAATTTTTGGGGTTGGTGGTGGATGGTTTTTGACCATCCACCATGCAACAATAATGAAGTCCCCCAATATTTCTTGAGGAAACTCTACAATTAGTTCATTCTCAACAAAATCCCCAATTATTTTTAGATGAGGGAATTTCAGGGGAGAGGTGGAGGGTTGGAATAGGATAGACTAGGTGCACATCACAATCCTCAACAACAAGCTAGACGAGAACTTTCTAGGCTCGCACACATGGGCCCATTGCTATCCCTTCCATCATGAAGGAGAGTGTTGAGGTGGACATTTTGTAGTCTATCAACTCTCTAACCCACTGTATCATCCAGCATGCCAGTCCGACAGTACAGCGCCATCTAGGGGAGAGTTTGAGGGGTAGGATTCCACCCCATTTTTTTCAGTTTTGCATGTTGGCTTGTACATATGACCCCATAGTCAATGAGGAGGCTGGTCTGCATGATACATCTATAGTTGTGGAGATGGAGATGGGAGATGATATTTTGAATGATGCTTTTGGCATCAATACTCAGGAAAATATTTTAGCATGTTCATTGAATTTAATTTATTAAATTTCATTTTTGAAATGCAAGATTAACTAATTTAATTTAATGATTGTAATAAAAGTTTAGGTTCACAGTGTTGTTATTGGATACACTGGCCCTCCACTTTTTTTTTACTCCATTGCATCTACTGGTGAGGTATGTAACCAATAAGCAATTATAAATATTACAGGTGAATAGCATTGTTATATGAATGATATTCTAATATCTGATTTTGGATGTTGAATTGGCTAATATTGGAGGTTTTACGAGAACACATCCTAGTGCTAGTAGAGTACAAACCTTCACACATGTAATAGAATAAATAGTTTAAATAATGAATTGTACTTAATAGATTTGTGTATTTTATATGAAAATATCATTGATTTCATTGCATTGCACATCTTTCAAACTCAAAGCATTACCTCACATTGCATAACTAATAACTGGATGTTGATAGATGACAAATTTTCAATTATAGTATATTTTTTTAGAAAGTCAACATAAGGAGTGATGCAATTACTTCACATAGCAAATAAGTAATAAATAGGAGTACAACTGCCAATTTCATTTGCTTGTCATGGAATTCCATGAGACCACTTTTTATTGAGGCATTTTTTCAAATAGTTCACTACCTTGTCTATGTTATGGATGCTTGGAAAAAATCTATGAAAGAATAATAGTAAGCAATATCATAGATAAGGAAATGAGTTGTTTAAAAAAATGCCTCAAAGAAATGTGGTCTCATGGTGATGTCCATCACCATGAGACCCAATTTCTTTGAGACATTTTTTTAAACAACTCACCACCTTTTCTATGCTACCACATTTTCCATACATGTCTACCAAAGCATTTTTTCAAACAATTTGCTTCCTTGCTACTATGGCTAAAATCCTAAAGGAGGTGCTTTCCAACAAACTATGAATGCTTGTAAAATATATATCAAAGCATATTAGTAAGCAATAGCATAGACAAGGTAGTGAGTAGTTTGAAAAAAATTCCTCAAAGAAATGTGGCCTCATGGCGATGGAATACCATTCCATCACCATGAGACCAGATTTCTTCAAGGCATTTTTTCAAACTACTCATTGCCTTAAGAATAGAAACCAAGCCTTTAGCCAAAATTCCCCTCCAAATCCTTTTGAAGGTCCACATCCTCATCCTCAATTTACCAGTCCATGGAAGCTTCCACCTCTTATTCTACTTGTTCATATCCCCACCCCTCGGGTATGTGCAGGATCATCATAGAAAAAGCAAGCCCTTAAGTGGCAAAAACTTCAAAAAAATCAGAGCTAGGAAACTTGACGTAAAAATTTGAATAAGATATCTTTATTATTACAAAATATGTAATCTAATAGAATATATAGCAAATTGAATGTAGTTTCTAAACTGCTAGGTTTATTTTAAGAAAAAAATCTATTTGGTGAAAATTTGAAATTTCAATGCAATAGTACTTCAATTTCAGGGAAAAAAAAGTAGGTTTCTGTCTGACCATCCTAACCACAATAAAATTATAATATTTTTTATAATATTTTAGATATAAGTAAAGGACTCATGTATCAATGTGATGCATATTTTTTTATAATTTTTTTCCTAGTAAATAATTAATTATGAATTTTTTATTACAACTTTTAAAAAATATAAAAATGCATATGTCTAACCACCTTAACTTGGTCAAAACTTCATGAAATTCATTTTTTTTCTTTAATATTAGTATAGTGTGAAAAGCATATAATGTGACACATGTTTGGGATTCAAAAAATGTATTACCATTTGAAAGCTATAGATGTTTTTTAATCAACCTATCAATAAGGACTTTAGTCGTAATTCAAATAGAAAATGAATAATAATTATTTATTAAATTCAAAGAAAAGCATAATTAATATTGGTGGAAAGCTGAGAATCTCCTTTAAAAACCATTTTTATTTCATCAATTTTGGGTAAACAAAGACGTCATCCACATACCCTACACATACCCATCATATCACCACTTTTTGGCCCATCATGATCTTGCACATACCCCCTCCCCTTTCATGAAAAAATTCTCAAAGAAATATGGTCTCATGGTGATGGAATGCCATGACACATTTTTTTGTCATGGCATTCCATCACCATGAAACTATATTTCTTTGAGGCAGTTTTTCAAATAGTTCACTACCTTTTCTATGCTACCACATTTTTCGTACATGTCTACCAAAGCATTTTATCATACGGTTCACCGCCTTGTTGCTATGGATAAAAGCCTAAATAAGTGTTTTCAAACAAGCTATGGATAGGGAAAATAGTAAGCATGATATTAAGAAATATATAGTTCAACAAGTACTCAAAATTTTGTTCATTATCTCATATATTACAAGCCATGACATGCATCACAATTGTAGTTTTCGTGTTTGAATAATTTGTTGTTTAATTTCTAGATATTGTAAGTAGAAACACCTCCAGATGTTCATAGGGAAATGGAGCTTGGTGTTTCCTCTACTATAGACTCCTCGATGGATCTCACGGAGGTATGATTCAGATTACTAAGTTTCAATTGACATTCATTGTTATAGTTGTTAGTTAGTGAAAAATCAAACGATTATTGATTCATAGTTTAATTTCTCTTTGGATGATTTATAGAGGGTTTCAACACCCCACAACATAGGCATGCGAATATTTCCCTCGAAGAGAGTGATCGTCTAGTGGTGGTAAGTGATTATTAATGTAAATTCTATATATTAATGTCTTTACTTGTTATTGTAACAGATAAGGATTGATCGGGAAATAAACCTTAGGAGGAGCTTCAGGAGCACTCCTTGACCTTAGAGTAAATGAGTGACAAACTTATCACCATCTGACCGATAAGCAAAGGGCAAGATTTTGTTTCAAGATCCTAAAGGGAAATGAATTTTGATTCTAGGGCCCTTTGTTGTATGCCTATATGACATTTTTGGACATATTTTGTATTGCATATTATAAGTGGTAGAATGGGGTATACAAACTAAACTATGCATCTACGCTTCTAAATAAGATAATTGCATCTAAAACTCAATGAATTTAAACTAATTTAAACTAGAAAGCTTCATAAATCTATCCTATTGCTCTCTAACTCTAAAGACTTCTCTAATTTACTTAGCTCTCAGATTCGTAAGCTAATAAAACCATTAAAGTGACACTTAGAGAATGAGAAATGAATTATTGTACTCTAATATGTTCTAAATGTGCAAATTCTATTCTAATGGCAACCATGACTGCAAATGTTGGATGATGGATGAATGCTGGATGAATGTTGGATGAATGTTGGATGATTTGGATGCTTGAATGCTTTGGAAACCTGTAGAGTAAGATTGCATTAGTTGGGATCCTTTTCTTGTAGCCCAAGAGCTGTATTTATAGCTTTCACGGCAGCACAATTGCACAGGAAACCGGGATGAGGGGCTGTGATTTCCTCTGGAGAATCTAAAGGCATGGGATGAGAAGAAGGAGTTGATCATGGAGAATGGTTTCTCCCCATGAAAACACCAGGAAAGATAAGAGGGAAGGTGGGTGGAAGGTTGTTGAGAGAACTTCCTGCAAATTTTCCCTGAACCTTTTCCCGTGAATGGCAGTGCCATTAATTTGATTGGTGAGAAATAAATATTTATTGGTGAGTGAATAGTGCAAATTTTATGCATAAATTTAAATATTTTTAATTTATTTAAATTTAGCAAAAGGAGGAATAAATAATTTAATAAATCAAATTATAGGGTTTGTTTTATTAAATTAAAAGGAGAATGATAATTAAATAAAAGATTTTTAGCAATCTTTATTTAATTAAGAAGAAATGTGATTTTAAATAACACAATTTATTTAAATTGTGTATTTAATTTCAAGATAGAAGAAATAATGATAACAATTAAATAAAACAAAGTTTTTAATTTTGTTTATTTAATTAAGAGAGAAATAATATGATGAAAATGATAATAATTAAATAAAACAAAGTTTTTAATTTTGTTTATTTAATTAGGAGAGAAAAATAGAAGAATTATAAATGAACTTAATATAAATAAATATTTCTGGGTTTTAGTGGGCGGAGGGTTTTAGTGGATGGGAAGAATGGGGCGTTCGTGCTCTGCAAAGACTAGGTGGCCTACTCTTCGTTCGGTGTGTTGCCCGCTTCTGCGTTGTGGGGGGGGTTTTTTGAAGCTATCGAGGCTGTGGTGGTGGGGTTTTTTTCTTTTCTGGAGGCCTTCTTGCTACTGTTTGGGTGGCTTGTGGGTGGAAGGGTTTTGATCCTGCCCTTGGGGTCTTTTCTTTTTTCCATTTCTTGCTAAAGTGTCCTGGGGGTTTGCATGCCTGCTGGGGATCTTGTTTTTTGCTATGCCGGGTGGGGAAACATCTGGGGTTAGCCCCAAATTGGATTTCCGTTCAGCATTTGGTTCGAAGCCTTCAGCGCATGGAGTGAATGTTTTTGATAATACGCTGTTTTCTTCAGAGATGGAGATGAATGATCTAGGATCGGTTAATGGTTCCCGAATTACGAAGATTAATGGGTGTTTGGAAAGATGCAAAGAGCGACGGAAGCTGATTATCCCGATGGAAATGCTTGCAGATGATATTGAATACTATTCAAGGCACTCTTTTTATTGCAAGTTCATGGGTTTGAGAGTCTCGCTGCATTTTTTGGAATCCTGGGCTCAACGGACTTGGATGCCGGAGGGGGAGATGGAGATTAGGCTCCTTGCGAACAACTTTTTTATGGTCTCTTTTGATTGCATGGCAGATCGGAATAAGGTCTTCGAGGGTGGCCCCTATTTTTATAACCAGGTGGGTTTGTTTATCAAGCCATGGCATGCTGGCTTCAACCCGACTGAGGCAATACCGAGTCGGATTCCAGTTTGGGTTCGGTTGTCGTGGTTTCCAGTTGAGTGTTGGCGGGATGACGTGTTGCATTTGGTGGCTTCAATGCTCGGTAAACCTGTTGGGTCTTCACAACAGACGCAGTATAAAAAGGTAATGACTTTTGCTCGTATCTGTGTAGAAATTGATTTAAGCAAGCCACTGCCAGATTCTGTTGAAGTGAGTGCTGGATCATATACTTGGGTTCAACAGCTAGATTATGAAACCCTACCTTTTTGGTGTCGTCTTTGTCATGAATATGGTCACTTGCAGCGTAGGTGCCCTAGGGCTAAGCCTGTGGTGCCCCAACCTTCTCAGCCTTCTCGTAATCCTCCTAGGACTGATAATGGTAAGGAGCCTATTCCGGGTGATGGTAATGGAGATGATGGTTATGTCCCTGTTAAGGCTCGCAATAGGAATCGGGGCCAGAAGCGGACCTTGAGGGAGAGGCAGGATGATGAAACTTTTAATAGGTTTGAGGTGCTGGATGATCTCAGCCAGGAGGAAGTGAATCCGGGGTTGCTGAACTTGGATCAGGGAACTTTGGGTACAGGACAGGATGGGCCACCATTGGAGGCCATGCAGGTTGTGCAGGAGATTGGGGTTGGGCAGATGGATATGGATCAACAATTGATTGTCCAGACTGAACAAGAATCTTCTATTGGAGCTTCAAAGAGTGGTGGAGGTGGTTCCCCATTGCCCCTGAAAGGAGGCAAGGATGTGGGGAAGAGCTCTTTGGCCTCCTCTCATTTGGGTATTCAACAAAATGAACTGAAGAAAGGGGTTGGTGACAGGACTTCCAAGCTGGGAAGGAAAAAGGATATGGAGAAGATTAAATTAACTGGGGAAACTTTGGTGGAGTCAGGGTCAGTCAAGACTCTTGATTCACATTTTTCATGCCCCCAGAAATGATTGTTCTCTCATGGAATGTAAGGGGCTTGAACAGTGGCCCTCGACAAAAAGTTGTTCGTGATTTGGTTAGGAATCATTCTCCAGATGTTCTTTTTCTTCAGGAGACTAAATTATCTGTAGATAATATGTTGGCCATGGCTCCTAAGCTGTGGAAATATGGTGAATGCCAGTGTGTGGGGGCTCTTGGTGCTTCTGGAGGGGTGGCTTGCTTATGGAACCCTCGGAAGATTTTCCCCCTATGGTGGATGTCCTCTAGATCCTCTATATCCCTTGTCGCCTCTTGGTACGAGACTGGTGAGTGTATTATCCTCTCTAATGTGTATGCTCCTGTTGAGTTTCTGGGTAAACAACTTCTATGGTCCCATCTTCATTTTGTTCGTAGATTAGCTCCTTACCATCCGTGGGTTATGGCTGGTGATTTTAATGCTATTATGGAATTATCTGAGAAAAGAGGTGGAATTCCTAGGTTGGAGCCTTCTGCTCTGTTATTCAGAGATAGCATTTCTGAATTAAATCTTATTGATGTTCTACCTAGTAATGGTCGCTTCACTTGGAATAATAGGAGAATTGGTAAGAGTTGTGTTGCTGAGAGGCTAGATCGTTTCTTGGTTTCCTGTTATTGGGTTGGAGACTTATGGTCCACTCGATCTGAAATTCTTGATTGGAGAGGTTCTGATCATTGGCCTATTAAGCTTAGTATTATCTCTGCATGGGGGCCTCAATCTCCCTCATTCAAGTTCTAGCTTATGTGGTTACGGGATCCCACTCTTCAGGATTATGTGGCTGAGTGGTGGCAGATTGGTAGACCAACTTTTGGTACGGAAATGTACACATTCTCCAAGCTTCTTCAGTTTGTCAAATATCAGCTTAAAAGGTGGAATCGGCGATGTTTTGGTAATATCTTTCATGCTAAGGTTGCCGCACATGAGGATTTGAATAATATTACGCGGTTGATTCATGAGAATGGGGCCTTTGAGGATCTTCTAAGGGAGGAGGCTAAGACTTTGAAAGTGGTTGAGGAATTTGAATTGCGGGAAGAAATCTATTGGAAGCAAAAGGCCCGGGTTGAATGGTTATAGGAAGGTGATGAAAACACCGCCTTCTTCTTCAATTCTGTGAAGGACAGGAGGCATGGTAATTCCATTCCTTTTCTGGTGAATGATAGGGGTGAACGTCTTGCCTCGTTTCAAGAAATCTCTGCTGTGGCATCTCAATATTTTGCTACTTTATTTAGGGAGGATTCACAAGGGGGCTCTGTTGAGGAAGCACAGGTTCTTTCTTATATTCCTTAGTTGGTCTCCAGGGAGGCGAATGAGTATTTGATGAAAGATATCTCTCTTGATGAGTTGGAGGGGATTGTGTTTCACATGAAGAAGGGTAAAGCTCCTAGTCCCGATGGTTTCTCGATTGAATTTTTTCAGGAATTTTGGGATATCATAAAGCTGGATCTTCTGGTTGTTGTCCTTGAGTCCCAAAGGAATAAACAAATGCTTTGTGCTCTGAACTCCACCTTCCTTGCTCTCATACCCAAGTGTGAAGGGGCTGATAGGTTATCTCAGTTCCGTCCTATCTCTCTTTGTAATGTGGCTTATAAAATCATTTCAAAGTTATTGGCTGAGAGACTGAAGAAGTGGCTTAAAGTGCTGATTTCAGAGGAACAGAGTGGATTTGTGGCAGGTCAGCAGATTCTTGATGGGGTTTTCATTGCTACGAAGACCATCCACTCCATGGACAACTCCCATGAGAAGGCTATGTTCATTAAGCTGGATATGGCTAAGGCTTATGACAGGGTTAGATGGTATTTTTTGTAGAAGATCCTTGTTGCTTTTGGTTTTGGTGAGGAGTGGATCCAATGGGTCATGAGCTATGTCACATCTGTTTCCTTCTCAATTTTGATAAATGGAGATCATTATGAACTTTTTGGTGCCTCTAGGGGTTTGTGCCAAGGGGATCCTCTTTCTCCGTATCTTTTTCTGCTTCTTGTGGAAGGCCTTGGTCATTTGTTGAAAAGAAGGGTGGAGCTTGGCATCATTCAGGGTTGGCGATGGGGTGGAGACTTGCCTCCGTAATCTCATTTGCAGTTTGTTGATGATACTGCCCTGATGGGGATGGCTACTGTTAGGGAAGCTACTAACTTGAGGCAGGTGTTGGACATATATCTTGTTGCTTCAGGACAATTGATTAATGAGGAGAAGTCTTCCATATTCTTCTTCAACACGCCGAGCCCCATACAGAGAAGAATTGCTAATATCTTAAGGTTTCAGATAGGGGTTCTCCCTTTGACTTATCTGGGTTTCCCAATTTCTGTTCGCCATCTTCCCAAGGGTTCTTGGCAGAATATTATTGATAAGCTCCGTGCAAAAGTTAATCATTGGACCCACAGATGGTTGTCTTTTGCGGGGCGGGTTCAGCTTCTCAAGTCGGTGGTGCAGGCTCTCCCTACCTACAGATGTATGCTTCAGGTGGCTCCGATGGGTTTTCTGAGGGAGTTGGATTCTCTTGAAAGGCAGTTCTTATGGGCGGGAAGTTTGGCTTCTTCCAAGTGGAGCCTGGTTAGGTGGGATGTTGTGTGCAGCCCAAAGCAATTTGGTGGTCTTGGTCTTCGACAGTTTGCGTTATCTAGAGTGGCTGTGGCTGCTAACCTATTTTGGAGATGGTGTGTAGAACAGGATCAGCTGTGGGCTAGGATATTATCTCATAAGTATTTCCCGGGGATTCCACGGTAGGATCTCCCTTGTTACCTTCTTGAGGGGAAAGGTTCAGTGATTTGGAATACTCTTTAGAAGGGTGCAAAGCTTATTAAGGAAGGTTTATTTTGGATCTGTAGACGGGGAATTAAAGCTCTCTTCTGGTCAGATTCTTGGGATGGATTCCCTCCACTTCCTTCTCAGTTCCCCAATCTACTTCCTTTGTGCCAAATATTTCTCGAGGCTGGCTGGACTCGGGTGAGTGACTTCAAGTTTGTTGCTTCTTTTGGTCAGTTGGAGGTAGCTCATTGGAAGGATCCCACAGAGTGGCCAGATTTTGGACTTGCGGAAGAAAGTGCTGAGCTTCACAAGATTCTTCATAGTAGGAGTTGTAGTTCTCTTCTGAAAGAAGATATTCTTGCTTGGACCCATAATCCTAAGGGGGTTTACTCTATTGCTTCTTGTTATCAAGTGTTATTGGCTCAGAAGCTAACTGGGGCAGAGGTTCATTGGTGGAAAAGGGTGTGGAATAAACTCTCGTGGCCTAAATGCAACTGATTTGTTTGGACTTTGGCTTGGAATAGGTGCTTGACCTGGGATAACATTCGTAAACGGGGATTTCAAGGACCTTCAATTTGTGTTTTGTGTGGGGGAGCGGAAGAGGATTCTTCACATTTTTTCTTTCGGTGCCCCTTTGTTGTGCAGCTTTGGCATTGGTGGTGGGAGCTGTGGAAGCTTCCTTGTATTCATGCGTGCTCTTTGGTTGAATTCTGGGATAGTATGGGAAGACCTCCTTCTATGGCTTGCTTTTTGTAGGAAGTTTGGTTCGTGGGCCCTACCTTTCTACTTTGGCAGATTTGGTTGGAGCGGAACCGTAGAATTTTTCGTGATCAGAAGTTGGTGGGTCGGAAAGTTTGGATGTGTATGCTTGGAATGGTGCAGGAGTCTATTTTAGCTAAATGTGATGTGGTTTTCCCCTTGGAGAGAGGTGATGCTGAGTTGGTGGCTAGACTCGGTCTTCAAGAAATCCATTCATCTTTTGTCAGTTCTAGGAACTGTAGGCATGGGAAAAAGGGGGTCCAATGGGTTGGAAGGTGGTTACTTCCTCCCAATGGATTTTTAAAGATCAATACTGATGGTTCTTCTAAGGGAAATCCTGGGCCTGCTGGAATTGGTGGGGTTGGCAGGGACTCAGCTGGGTCAGTGATTTTTCTATTCTCTATACATGAGGGGGTGAAGACTGTTAACTTCATGGAGGGTCTAGCAATTCTTCATGCTATTGAGAGGGCCCTTGCTTTGGGATGGAGAAAGGTTATATGTGAAGTTGATTCACAAATTTTGATTAATCTATTGAATGAGCAAAAGATATCTGATATAAATTGGTAGTTGGCTTCGGTGGTTCAACAGATTCTTCAAGTTAGTTCTCGGATGGAGGAGGCATCCTTTGTTCACATCCCAAGGGAGTGGAATCGTGCTGCTGACTGCTTGGCCAAATTGGCCTCTGAGCAAGATAGTGGCTGGAAGGTTGAGGATTGGGATCAAGTTAACCCTGAGTTGCATCTGGATTTAGACCGATTCTTGGAAGAGGATAGGAGGATACATGGGGATAGTTGATTTTGTTTTATGTTGTGGGGTTTTCGCCTTGTTTTCTAGGACTGGGTCCCGTGGTTATTATTTATAATGCTCTTTTCTGATTTCTAATAAAGTTTTTACCCCTTTGTTTTTTAATTTTAATATAAATAAATATTTCTATTTATTTACTAAGTAGAAGAATTTAAGATTAATTAATCAAATAAGTCGTATTCAATTAATTAGATTCTCCAGACCATTTTTAGGTGTCTACATTTTGCCCCTCTTTGAAGTGATGTGTTTACGCAGTGCTTCAAAGAATGATTTTGCTTCAGCTACCAGTATTGACGAAAGGTTTTAAAGCATGCCCTAGACTTGCCCTAGATGATGAATTCTGAAATGATGGTGATATATGCCCCCTCGGGAGATAAATTGATGAATTTTGGATTTTTATGATTTTTCAAGAATTTTGAATTTTTATGATGGTTTGATGATGAATTGATGAAGAAACAATTTATCTCCCGACAAGATTGTTCGTAAATGCCCCTGTGATTGATAAGAATTAATTCTTCAGAAGGAAAAGAAAAATAAAATAAAAAATCCCCCAAAAATAGCCTATAAATGCTCCAAAGGTCATTTTCAAAAGTCATTTGTGCATTTGACTTTTACAATCTTTGTGATAAAGACCCTTTAGAGTATTCAGAGCTAGGATGTCAATCCCATACCACACCCACCGACTCGAGCGTGTGCGCCGTCATCAGCGTCCAGCCGACTATGGACCTCTGGTATGTACCCCAACTCGTCCTCGTATTTCGCACCTATATTTTTGATGTGTTTTTGCATTTTTAAGAGTTTTAGCGCGCGGTGAACACGGTGTAGCGCGCTCGTGATTTTTTGTAGCGCGTCATAGTTTTAGCGTGTCCGGTCAATAGCGTAGCGCGTCCACTAAGTTCTGTAGCGTGTCAGAAGTTTTAGCGCGCAGGGTCAGTGTTGCAGCGCGTTAGTGAAATTTTTTAGCGCGTCAGAAATTTAAGCACGCAGGGTTAGATCTATAGCGCGCCCAGTGAGTTTTGTAGCGCGACATACTTTTGAGCGCGTTAGGTTGATTTTGTAGCGCTTTGGGTATAGATTGATGTAGCATTGTGCATTTTGGTTTTCGTTGATTTGTTTTTTGATTCCATCTATTTTAGTTTGATCTTGACTAAAATATGTGGGAAACGATCTCATGATGAGCGAGATCTATTTATTGATAATAATTACCCTCATGATAGGCGAGGAATAATTATGCATTCTGAATGATTGAACCCAATTGATAAATGAGGGTTCCCTGATGTTTTGATAGGTTGATAGGTAAAAGCACAATGTTTAGAAAATTTGATGATCTTGTGATATTCTGATTAAAATATTTTGTTTTGTATGAGTACAGGAGCAGTTAGATGTCATCTAGGTGCGAGAGCAGTTCCCGTGGCCCTTTGATATGATACCGAGACTGTCACCTGATGAGAGATAGCATATTGCTGCTTGTGGTTTGGCGACTTTATTTGACATGCCCCATATTAGACTCAATAGGGGTCTATTGACAGCTTTGGCAGAGCGGTGGCATAGTGACCACAACACCTTTCACTTACCTACTGGCGAGATGACCGTGACGCCAGAGGATGTATGGCGTATTCTTCGTATTCCTTTTGTTGGAGAGATTGTGGTTCATGATTCAGAGGAGGTTGGTGGTGTAGAGGCCATGCAGAGAGCCTTTCAGGATCCCCACATTGCAGGAGAGTGGATCCCATGGATAGATATATATGAGTCATATGCTCCGCTTCCCTCAATTTTGGTTGGTTTCATTGGTGGATTCCTTTGTCCTGATAAGAGGTCAAAGGGTCTATCGCTTGGATGGGGTCGAGTGTTAGAGGGTTTAGTGGTCCATAGGACGAGATATGCATGGGGCATGTGCATGCTTGCCCAGTTATATCATGATTTGCATTGGATCGTATATCTCGGCGGTAGCAGTTTATCGGTAGGGGCTACCCTTCTCTAGGTATGGGCATGGGAGCATATTGTTGTTATGTGTCCCGTACCAGTGTTGGCCAGACCAGCGACGAGGCCATATGTATTTTGATATAGAGGCAGGCCTACCCAGCATATGATGGGTAAGCTTGAGTATTGGAGGCAGATTGTTGATGATATAGAAGCAGTGACCTGGCGTACATACTTAGATTGTGATGCCTACGACGACGATGATATTAAGTTGGGGTTCTTGTCTGATTCTATGTATTTGATCGGGAAGAGCCCCAGGGTTTTGGAGCGGTTCCTGTTTCGTCGTGTGTACAGGCAGTATGGCATTGTGCAGTGCATACCATTGGGTGTAGCACATTATGGCCGACGTCGGATAGATGTTCCTGATTGGGGTCCCAGCTTGCCTTACGGGGCACTTGTTGAGGGTTACCGTGCTTTACAGCCATCAACATGGGATGTTCGGCAGGATATTGTCGAGGCACCCATTACTCCTGAGTACGGAGAGTATCTGGCTCTACACCCTCCTCCACGGATCATTATTCCAGATGAGCCAGAACCTGTACCAGCGGCAGCACCAGCAGTAGCACCAGCAGGACCAGCAGTAGCACCAGCAGGGGGTGTTCAGGTTGGTCAGTGACGGGGGAGAGAGGAGGATGTTGATGTGGATGTGGAGAGTAGCTCGGAGACCGATAGTAGTGATGATAGCAATGCTGATGATGGTGGAGATGGGGGGAGAGCGAGTGTAGCAGGTACATCAGAGCCATCCTCCAGTGCGCCTCGTAAGAGGCAGGCTGTTACTTCTTCATCGGCAGATCCATCAGAGGTCGCGGGTTTACAGGTGCAGGTCTAGACATTGCAGGGTCAGCCAGCACAGGTGCAGGGGTTGTTAGCACAGACGCAGGCTCAGACGTAGGCACAGCTGGCTACCGCACAAACTCATATTACATCTCTGATTAGTGAGAGAGATGGTGCATTACAGGCACCAGCGACCGCACAGGCTCAGGTGACAGGATTACGAGCACAGTTGTCCACTGCCCAGGCATAGATCACAGCCTTGACTGCAGAGCGAGATACCATTAGACGGACATCAGAGACAGCACAGGTGACTGCAGAGAGGTTACAGAGAGTGGCAGATGGGACTTCTATAGCAGATTATATGTGAGAGGCCATGCGGGCAGGTGCTAAGATTGAGTTCTACCGGAGCCGTTACCATGAGCTTTGCCCCCTAGAGTAGAGAGTCAGCTATGCTCAGTCGCGCTCAGAGAGGACTCGATCGAGGACAGTGAGCAGAGGTGTGACATAGCCTCTTCCGAGAGATCCGAGAGATCCGAGAGATCCTGGGACGTCTGGTGGTGGTATCGATACTGGTGCTAGACCTGCTCCTTCTGGTGGGAGTACTACTTGAGATTATATGTGTACCCATTGAGAGATTGATACAGCCATTTTTGACATGATGTTATTTTCATTCTTTTCAGACTTCATTGTATACTTTACACTTGATGAGATATATATGTGCAGCGGTTCAATTGATCTATGACATGATTTTATATGATTTTATTGTGATGGATGCATTGATTTTATGATGTAGTGATGTGATGGATGCATTGATGATGTGAAATGATATTGATGATGTATTTCTTTTCTTAATGAAATGTAATTTATGATAGATTAAATGTGATGTTAATGTAATGATGTATGGAAATGTTTAATGAATGTGATAAATGAATATGTGATATGTGATAAATGAAATGATGTAATGAATTGTAAATGGTATATGATAAAAATGTAATGATGAGAATGTGAATGTAAATGAAATGTAAATGAATGAAATGTAATGATGAATGATAAATGTAATGATGTATGTAAATGTAATGATAGATATGAATGATAAGTGTAATGAATGATGAATGATAAATGTAATGGTAAATGTAAATGTAAATGAAATGTAATGATGTATGAATATGTAATGATATATGAGATGGAATGTGATGATGTATGATGAAAGTATAATGAGGGGAACGTGATGATGTAAATGTAAATGATGTATGATGAAAATGTAATGATGAGAATGTGAATGTAAATGAAATGATAAATGAATGAAATGCAATGATGAATGATAAATGTAATGATGTATGTAAATGTAATGATAGATATGAATGATAAGTGTAATGAACGATGAATGATAAATGTAATGGTAAATCTAAATGAAATGTAATGATGTATGAATATGTAATGATAGATGAGATGGAATGCAATGATGTATGATGAAAATATAATGAGGGGAACATGATGATGTAAATGTAAATGATGTATGATGAAAATGTAATGATGAGAATGTGAATGTAAATGGAATGATAAATGAATGAAATGTAATGATGAATGATAAATGTAATGATGTATGTAAATGTAATGATAGATATGAATGATAAGTGTAATGAATGATGAATGATAAATGTAATGGTAAATGTAAATGAAATGTAATGATGTATGAATATGTAATGATAGATGAGATGGAATGCAATGATGTATGATGAAAATATAATGATGGGAACGTGATGATGTAAATGTAAATGATGTATGATGAAAATGTAATGATGAGAATGTGAATGTAAATGGAATGATAAATGAATGAATTGAAAATGTAATGATAGATGAGTAGATGAAGTTTAATGAATGGTGTTCAAAATGTAAATATAAATAGATGATATAAGAATGATATGTAAATGAAATGATGTGTGGATGTATCGATGTATCTAATGAAATGAAAATGAATGATGAGAT
>VDFB02353493.1:88606667-88622558 GCA_007258455.2 Sequoia sempervirens | reverse complement strand
CAAAGATATAAGGTGCCCACTTTCACACCTTTGCTACCACTAAGGCACCCTTTGTGACCTTCCAATTTTTATCACTAAATGTAACAACACAACCTTCATCATCTAGTTGCCATACTGAAATTAAATTTTTGCTTAACTTTTGAACATGCCTTACCTCACATAAGGTCCCCGTGCCTTGATCTTGATTCTTCCACTTTCTAACCTGTCGATAGGGTTCATTATCTCCTAAATAAACTAGCCCAAAATCCCCTTGGACATAATCAAGAAAATAACTTCTATGGGGGGTAGCATGAAATGAAGCCCCTGAATCTAACACCCAAGAATCATCAGCATTATCAAGGGAAAAAATCAAAGTATCCTCATCAAATTTATTACTTACCACATTTGCCTCTTTACTTCCTTCATTTTTGTCTCCTTTATTTTTCTGAGACTAGCAATCTTTCTTTAAATGACCTGGCTTACCATAGTACCAACAATCCCTCTTGTCTCTAGATTGGGACTTTTTGTCCTTTGATTTTCCTCTTGACTTCCCACGCTTTTCAAAAAAAATTCCTCTCTCCTTTACTCTGCCCCTGCTCTCTACATTCAAAACACTGCCTGATGTGGATGTTCCACCTGAGCTTTTCCTACAGATTTCCTTGCTCAAAATAACACCAACAGCATCATCAAACTTCAATGTATTTGAACCAGAAATAGAATTGCTAATAGCCATTACCAAGCTATTCTAGCTTTCAGGCAAAGAACATAGAATCAAAAGAGCCCTAACTTCTTCATCAAAGTTTACTTTTACCGAAGTTAATTGAGTGGTGACCGTGTTAAACTCATTTAAATGATCAGTAACTGACCCACCTTCTACCATTTTCATATTAAATAAATGCTTCATAAGAAATACCTTATTCGAAGCGAAAGGATTTTCATATAACTTTTCCAGGGTTTCCATCAACTCTTGAGTTGTTTTTGCTTTTGTAATATTGAACGCCACTGTTTGTGCCAGGCATAGACGAATACTACCAAGAGCCTTTCTATCCAAAATCTCTCAGTCCTCATCTGACATTACTGTGGGTTTCTTGGTTTTCCCTTCCAATGGCCACCATAAATCCTTCTAATAGAGATAGTCCTCCATCTGCATCTTCCATAACTGATTGTTCTACTCATTAACTTCTCAACCTTCTTATCCTCATCTGCCATTGCTCCCACTCAACCGTGAGACTCCCACTCAATCGTGTGATCTTTCCTACAAACGATAATTGAAACACAACCCGCTCTGATACCACTTGTTAGGGTTAGAAAGGCAGATCTAACAATTAAATGTAGATTTAAGTAATAAATAGAGAAACTAAAACAAATACAAAATAAATCATAACATAGATAATTTAATGTGGTTCACCCAATTCGGGCTACATCCACCAAACTGCAGCCACCCAATACTTTTATTATCTAGTGTAAAACCTATTACAATCTTGCGAATAATTGCATTTTTCATCATACTGTAATACCCAACCAAACCCCTTTTTAACAAGCTTAGAAGCTTCCAGATTTTTGGGTTCTACAAAATCAGATTTTTCCTTTTTCATTGATTTTTCCCTTTTTCGGTGATCAAGCGAAAAAGTAGGAGGACCTCGGCAAGGATAGGGGCTGGGGTGTACAATATACCATGGGCTATACAGTATAGCATAATCAGTTGCCACATACTAATAGAAAACTATTCATTTATGTTCATAGATGGCTCTTTCCAAGTGGGTTTTCCCTTTCATAAAAAAGTTGGAACAATAAGATAGTTTACTTTTTGAATAAGTCTTATCCTTTGGTCTTCAAAGTTCAATTTTATATTGTTAGTAGAAAAAGGGTATGCATATATTAAGGGGTATGATTTTTTGTGTCTAATTTTTGTATTAATAAATGTGTAGGTGTTTCTTATTCATGTTTGATGGCTTTGTCTTTCTTCTTCATTTTCACTCAACTCCATGGCTAATGGATTAAGGATTTTTTTTTTGTTCTTTCATCTTAACTAAGATAAAGATATCATATTAGTCATTATAAACTATAGTGAGTTATCAGTGTACCCACATAATTCTATAATTTTACCTTGTAATGAATTACTTCTCCATTCAATTAAAACTTTTAGGATATTGCATTTAAAATTTAGGTTTTTGAAAGGTTAAGAGACTATAGTTTGTTTCAATCTTTGACAACTCACATAAGGTTTTAATTGATATGTCCATCTTGTTCAATAGAAGTCCATATAGTGTGTTGGCACCCATTCTCGTACTACTTGACTTTGTCTCTTCTAATTTCCTCTTAAGGCCTTCATGTTTATAAAAAATCTAAAAAATGTAAATTAGAACATCTTTTTGAACTTTTCATCCCACTTTGTGAAATCCACCCTAATTTTGTGCTCTCATACTACACAACTCTTCATGTTGTCACATTCCCATTCTTCTTCTCATGCAATATTATTTTCATATCTTCCCTACTCATTGGTGTCTTTGTTGGTCCTTGATGGTATATATGTGCTAATACAAAACTTCTTATGTGCACTCTTAGAAAAACTACATATTGCTATGGAGACCTTTGTAGTGTACATGTTGTGGGTTACATTTCCTAAGCCTTATAACTAAGTTGAGCTTCAAGTTTAATTAATGGTAGTTAGGTGTGAATTGTACAAGTTCTTTGTCTTCACCCTTGTGATTTTATTGTATTTGAACAATAACTTGTAGATAGTGAAAAGGCTATGACTATGTGATAATTGGATATTGATAAATTAGATGATGAAAATGGTATTGGTAGTTTCCTTTGAATCCTTGCCCATGTCAATATTATGTTGGTTTGAACAACATGAAATTGATCATGTGACCCATTGAATTTTTATGTGTATCATAGAATTAGATTTTAACCAATCTTTGAAAAAAATATAAATACAATTTAATCTAAGAAAATAAAACTCTTATCAATTTAATCTAATCTTAAATCAATTAATAAAAAAAATCAACTTTAAATAATAAATTTAAAATTATGATTTATAAATATACTAAATAAATTAGAGTACATAATATAAAATGAAATTAATTATAAATTCAAAATAATACAAACTTATAATAGCTGCTTCCAAGATCTCCAACCTTTCCCTATATTAGTTAAGTATTCAATTTTTTTTAACAAAATAACATAAATTTAAAATTTAAAATAATGCAAAATTTAAAAGTTAAAATAACAAAAAATTATAAATATAAAACTATAATAGACACTTTTTCCATATATTAATTAAATTATTTGATTTTTTAAAAAACACGAAGAGAAAACAAAAATAAATTTAAAATTACGTGAGTTAACTTCATTCAGCACCAGTTATATGGAGGTGCATGGTCGGGGCTGAATAGCTGCTTCCCGAATCGGCGTTTCTGAAACAGTCCCAGAGCTTTCGTTAGGTTCCCATATAAGATTTGCATAAACCCTTTCTCGTCAACCATTATCTCATTAACACAAGCATTTGTCGAATTGTGAAGGAGCATTTTTGTTTTAGACTTTTGGGTTACAGTCTGTTCGATTGAATTATTATATCTGTTGAAGTTTTGAGCGATTTTGCCATGGATAATCCTTTGTTTGGGGGGTATTGGGGTCGAGTCCCTGAAAGGCGATCATATCAAAGACCGAATTATAGTTATCCAAATCCTTACGCTTCAACTTCGTACGCCACTCCAGTAAAATCGGAGAATACGCCCAAGGTAAAACCCAAGAACGTCGTTGAAATTCCAGTCAATTTCGTCAATTCAGAGACACCCAAATCCAGAAAGGTGCCCGCCATGGACGAAAAAACAGCGGCTGTAAAAATTCAGGGGGCTTTCCGGGGATTTTGTGTGAGGAAGTCAAGGCCTCTGAACAAGTTGAGGGTTATAATGAAAACCAAGGCGGAGGCTGCAGAAATACGGAGGCGTGTGAGTGACGAAGATGTTGTGGAGTTGATTAGACGAGATGAGAAGGAGCGGGTGAAAATGACGGAGCGGATTATGTCATTACTGCTCAGGCTCGACGAAATTCAGGTTTGCCTGTTTTTTTTCTTTTGTTCTTTTTAATCATATAAACGAAAAGGCTAAATTAGTCCTTGATTGAGTCCTTTTTGGACTAAGATCAGTTACAGTTTTTGGGATTCTTTACAGCTTTTCGTTTGGCAGGTTTTCATTTTTTTTTTCTAAATGAATATATTTTTTAAAATTATTTTTACATATTTTTTTGAAATTGCTAGATCTTTTTAGTTTGCAAAGCTTCTGGAAAAACCGTGTGCTTGCAATCTGCCAGAAGCTTTGCGCTCCAATGTCATGGACTATGAATGCCTTTTATTTTTTTATTTTGACAGACAAGGGTGAGGCTGTGGAGTCTTTTATTTTTGAATTTTTTTAATTACATTTACCCATGGAATTGATTTGTTTATAGTGCAATTTCTTCTTCTCTCTTTTTTTTCTTTTTTTCTCTTATAAAAAATTCAAATCAGTATGTTCTCTGTTTCCGTAAAAGCTTAACTGTTGTGAATGCAGGGAGCGATTCCTTTTGTGCGGGAATCAAGAAAGGCTGTGATTCGTGAGCTGGTTAACTTGCAAGAGACTGTAGATGACATAATTGCTGCCAAATCGAGTCAAGAAGATGCCGCTGAAGAAATTCCAGTAACTTCTGAAGCAGCAATGGAGGAGTGCCTTACCGTTGAAGAAAATGATTCGGCAAGGTGCTTGCAGGAGAATCCCAACGAGGAGTTCAAGAGCAAGGAGTTGCAGGGAGTTGCAATTGAGGTCTCTGTGAGTAATGAAAAAGGAGAGGAGTCTCTGCCTTCTCAAATGCAAGATTTGCAAATTGAGCGTTCCCCTGAAGAAGACAATAATAATTCTGGAGTAGAAAATTTTGAACAAGGCTCTTCTGAAGCTGGACAAATCGCTACAATCCCTTGCACAGAGGAAGGTGCTATAGTAGGAAATTCAAGGGATGATGAAAATTCTTCTGAATCTCTGGACTTGTTGAAGGTGCAGACAGTGCAGCCTGATGTGAAGCTAGAAACTGCAGACTTCATAGACTGTGAAGAAGCAGGGGATAAGTTGCCAGAGAAAGCAAAGTCCATTGAAGATATTGGCATGGTAAGAGAAGAGACCGAGAAATTAAAGAGGACGGTATCTGATCTGTTGAAGAAAAGTGAGAAACAGAGTGAGATGATTCATGATCTGAGTCTGCGGATTTTACAGTTGGAAGAGCAAGTATCTCAGTGCAACGAAAAGAAGAAAAGCGGCACATCTACAAAGGAAAGAGGTGCACGGGCAAACAAGAGGAGGAGAAAATCTGATAGGCATTCAAGCAACTGTTTCATGGAGGATTGGTTTTGATTTCTCCGCATTCAAGCTTTGAAACTGGTTAATGGTTTATCTTAATAAAATGTTCGATGTCTTTCTTAAACTACTTCTATGACAAATTTTATTTTCTGTTAATTTAGATCAAAGTGTGATATTGTTCTTTCAATGATTTGAATACAATTATTCAAAAAATAGACAAGATTTCAATTAAGGATCCAACAATTATTCTATCATTCTTCATTAAGTAATCATCTTATCTATTAATAAAACAAAAATACGATTTACGTGAATTTTAAACATTTTCATTCTAAGATAAAGCAAAAAGAAATAACATAATAATATTTAAGAAACTAAAAAAATACTGAACATTTTGCATAATCTATATGGATTCCAAATATATTCCATCATCTTTTATAAAACATTGTTGAAATTTAAATAGACCACAATAATGCTATTGTGCAATTAATCTCAAGAAGTTGAAGAAATTACAAAATTAAACAAAGACCAAAATTGTGGGTTGAGAGATTAAGTTTAAAGTACTATTGCTTCCTTCTAAAGTGTGGGTAGCGTTAAGACATAAAACTCTTTAGTATTCATAAAATTTGTTAGCTCTATTATTTTCAAGAAAGATTATTTTAGAAACTTTGAAAGAGCTTGAACCACAAATATGAGATTTCACTCCCCTTATAAAATTGAGAAAAAAAAAATCCCTCTTGTTTGCATTGCAAAAATCCCATTTGAAATAAAGTTTAATTACATAGCATAAATGAATATTGTAATACTTTGATAAATTGGTAATGAAATTAGCCATAAAAGAGTGGTAAATGACTTCACTCTTTAAAAATGAAAGATAATTTAAATCATCATTTGGGAAAAAAAATTGTGAGATTTTTCTTTTTGGATTTGTTTTATTCAAGGTAAAAGAATGGGAGTGATGATGAAGAAAAATAGTAAGTGGAATGTTTGTAGAAACATTATAAATTTTTGTTTGTGGGTGATATTTCAAACCATATCTTGTGATTTATTATTAAAATGAGTTAAAAAAATGGATTGCAAATATGGCTACATAAGAAGGGTCTAAATAATTTGTACAACCTACCTATTATTTTTTTATTTGTTATAAAAATGGACCCAAAACGTTGATGCAAAAAATTTAAACACTATTTTATAGAAGCATTTCAATCATTACCCGGGAATATGATATTATACCACTTAAAAGAATAATATAGATTACCATGATAAAACTATCCAAATTTTTTTTTTTATAATTTTTAGGTTAGCTAAGTAAGCTACAAGTTGAGATAAATGATTTTTTTTTAATATCCTTTTGGAATTTACATATCAAAAAATTTTATGTGGTCAATTGGATACAATTAATATATCACTGAATTGGATACAATTAATCTATTGCCAAGTTATAATAAAATGAAACGTTATTGATATTTACAAAGAAAAATAGATTATTATTTTGTTCAAACTAAATTTTATGAGTTACAAAGAAAGATAACATAATAATAATTCATGAATAACAAAATTTCCTTAAAATATTCACCCAAAATTTGGACAAAACTTAAAGAGCTATAAATTCTTGAACATTCAAAATGCAAAATATAAATATAATTTGGATTGAATAAAATATTTCCTACCTATAATCTGGCTTTATAGAGTCATAGAATACACATATTCTCAATATTTTGGATGAGGTAAGCCCCAAGAAAAAATATAATATCCCATGACACTTATTCCTAGTACTGCTAGACAAGATCCTTGAATTTCTTCTTTATGAGTTCCCCATCACAAAAATCGACCTCATTTCTCTTGGAGTAGTTATCTTTCTCTAGAATCTTAGAAACATGCGACCACTCATCATGAGTAGCAAATTTTGCATCATATTTCTCTAAAAAATGTGTCAATATGTCAATCTAGCCCTAAATTTTGAATACATGTGCAATTTCAAAAATTGTAATACATAAAACCATGAGAAACCAACTTGGCAACATGTTTGCTAATTCTTAAATTGGAAAGGTTTTACATTGCACCATGGTTTCAATTATGATCCTTCATCTATTTGGTGGAATAGAATGGTGCAATATCAAGGACAACCCCTGAATTTCTACTTTCTAAGACATTCTTATTATTTAGTGAAAATAATAAGTAGGAGTGAGAAAGTTTGACTCCTACTTTTTCACCTCCTCATCTTTTCTTATATAAGAAAGACTTGATCATTGTATTTACACAATCTTATAGAAGTTTGACAATATTTGATAGAAATTATTGTGCATATTTTATTCACTTATAGAAGTTGTTTCATGCTCTTTGATTTAGGCATTCTCCAACATGCTATCAGAGCCATGAGAGCATGTTTTTTCCTACATCAAGGAGAATCCTACACATAGCCCTATAACAAAGTGCCATAGAGCCAAATGAATAGTGCTATCATATTAAAAAAACTCAAGAAAAGAAGAAATACCTTTTGTTTCATCAATTTTGATAATTTTTCATTTTTCATTTTTTTGGTCACTGTGTCTGAAAAGTAAAAAAGTATATATATATTTTAATAAAGGGATAATATGCCCTTTGCCCATCTACCCATTAGGGTAGATTTTTCTTCTCAAGTAAGTCATTTTTTCCATTTGATGTAGGAAATATTGCTGCAATTTCTTGGTCTATTCAGCCTATTTGTAGACATTTTGTGGTTTTGTTGGCCTCCTTCCAGAGTTGTTGGGCTTCCTATGGATCTGGTGTTTGTTGGTGTTTCAAGAGGTTTTGATCTTGTTTTTGTCATTCATCAACCTCATAAAACCTATTTGGGTTGGTCATTTCAAAATTTACATGTATTTTTAACCTTGGTCTTCATATCTCTAGTGAAAATAGAAGTGAAGAGAGCCAACCTAGATGCAGTAGCCCCATGGTGGGTGCTAATAGACCAGATTGTGGTATCCTTTATGGGTGCATGAACTAGAAGTTTGGTTGCACTATCTACACCAAGTACCTCTCTCAGACTTGAACAGCTAGAAGAGAAACATAATCTATTCCCATTACCATTCCTATAACTATGTCTGATCATGAGAAATGGTAAATGCATTGAATATATCCTCCACTGTCTAAAATATATATATTCCCTTTAAAGTCCAATAATGATTAGCGTATGAATGGGTATTGAGAGGATTTGTGATGGAAACACAGGAGAACCAAAAAGAAAACCAAACCTGAAAATTATATTAATAAAAAATGAAACATTACACTGATTTATTGAGTTGCAGCTCATACATTAAACACCATTATATTTAGACTAATATCTTCTAATAGCTCTGTGGAGCTGGACTCTGCTAGAGAGTGAATAGCCACATTACATCTTCCTCTATTTATAGAGGGCTAAGGAATTCTCCAGAATGTGAAAACAGTAACCAACGTGAGCAATGATGGTCAGTGAGAGGTCAGTGGTAGAGTCAACCAAAATATCAGTGAGAAATTTATATTTTAAATGATCATCATATAGAGCTAGGGTAGTTGGGATTATAGTCTTCAACACTCCCCCCTAATCACAACTACCACAAATTCTCATTACACTCTCAGTCTCCTTCATTGATGCTGTGACATCTAAAATCTTCTAGATCTAGTGATCAAACCTAGGAGATCCCATGTTGCAGTTGGGATGCTCTAACCAAGAGCTTTGGCCCTCTTGGTTACCAGTCCATCATAGGTTCAGGTGTGATTCACTTGTTTTATCAACACCTCCCATTGAGCCACTCTGTGGGTGCTCGAGGATCCTAATTTTAATGGGCTCCATTGGCCTCATACATTGCTTTCATACATAAACAAAATGTTGTAGCATTCAACAATATTTCTTCCTTAATCCATTAAGGGCTTCGCTTATATTTCCACAACCTCACACAACTAGTATCCTCATTTGATTTCCTAATCTCAATTGTCAACTCTTTATTTTGACATCATTTTACAAACTTTGGAAATGCTCTTCACAATTTTAACTCTCAACCTAGACACATACTTATCCAATCTCTATGATCCGCTACAAAATCATATTTACCTTTATAGTGGACATTGGCGGTAGCAACTTCTGCTATGAATAGTGGCATCCTCCAAACAATGACATTACAATTCTCCTCACTACATCCTTAGATATATTGAACACATGCATGATTCTCCTACCAACTGTAAACAAATCGGCACCCTCTCTTTCCTCTCCTCCAACCAATGACTTAGGTTTTAAGAGTTGCAACTCCTTTATTCTCCTTTGGTGAGCAGTTGTGGATCAACCTTCTCATCAACAACTTTTTTGACTCTCTTTCCTCCTGGTTGTGACCTCCTCCTGGTTGTGACCTCCTCCTTTGTTTCTACGCCTAGATCTTCAAAATTTTAGTGGCTTAAATATCTACAACTTGAAACAACGATGATCTTTAAAAATTTTGCAACTTATGACAAGACCTCAACAATGATATCCTTTTGTGGCAGTGCACTTTACAACAACAATGGAGCAATCTATTCTTTCATAATTTTCAACTATCAACTCACAGTTGCAATTCTACGATCTCTCTCTGAGCTTCTACAATATCCTTGGATCAGTTTGCTCTTATACCACTTGATGGTGGACAAAGGAACCAATTTAAGGCGAGCAGATAAACAAAATATAAAATAGACTCTTACATGAAATTTTATATTACTCAAACTAAAATATTACATCAACTTTTGAGTTGCTACTCATTCATCATTCTGCCACTACATTCTCACATACAGGTGGTTTCAGATTACCACAAACTCGCATGTGGGTGGTTTCAGATGACCACAAACTAACAGCTCTACATTATTTTCTCAAAATTACTCTAAGTCTTGAACACTCCTAGCAACTGCAAAAAGCTCCCCCAACTTCTTTGACTCTCTAGGTTCTTCATTAGGCTCTGATACCACTAATGTAAATTGCTAATTTGTATGTGGCTCATCTCCATTCTGCTCGCCATCTCCAACATTTTTTCAGGTAGTTTTCTTCCCCTTCTTGCCACACATGACTCCATCAAATGCCATGTGATGAGATGTGTGGAGAGTGACCTAATCACTGGTTTGTAGAACTCAACGCCTCCAATATTCATAGACTCCTCTTTGAATATACCCTCTTCCATGTGGTGTATTATTTATGTGGCATAGTAACTTTCTAATGGCTACGCAAATTTATTGTAATTATCATCATTTTTTTTAAAGTTTCCTAACTAATAATTATGCCAAGAAGTGTTCTATAGTTACATAAGAGTTTAAGGACCTGAGTACATAAAAAGAAAGGAAAACGTTATTGAGGAGAATACGAACCAATGGAAGTGGATGCGAGTAGTGGCAAACGACTGCCATGCATTGACGATAGTGGAGGAGCGAAAGAGTAATCGATGGAAGTGGAAGGGTCTGCTAATGGTACGATAATGCTAGAATCTAAGCACACATCAATTGTTATTTTAGTAGCAATTCACCACCATTTGCCTGTACTAATTTGAGGGTGTGTTCAAATCCCCCTACAGCGTTTGTTTGTCTACAGGAGCATTTCATCTCATTGTTTGGAGTACTGAGATCTATATAATTCTCTGGTCTGGTGATATTTTGTAGCGATGGAATACTTGAGATTGTGAATTGCTATGGGAATCGGTATCACATATTATCTGGTACAAGAAATGCTTTTGCACCCATTTTTTTTTGAGAATTCATAATGGGTGGAAAATTTCTTACTCTGAAAACATATCAAATTGTGTTTTTGTAGTAGAATATTTATTTCGCTTTAGAAATTTGTGTTTTATCTCAAGTCCTTGGCTTAAATTATTGTGTTTCTAACGTCAAATTCTTTGCAAAGTTGTTTTGCTGCTTCAACCCACTACAACAAACAAGATGTAATTAAATCACACCCAACAACTAGCTAGCAGAATTGTATGCATGCTTTGCAAATGGTTTGTCACCTTAAATTGATTTGTATTGTCTCTCAGAATTGTCTCATAACAGTTTGCATGGGAAGATACCATGGGAAATAGGTAAGCTGCAACTTCTTCACACATTTAATGTATTGTAGCCATACTGAGATTGGTTTCGATTGTCTCATTTAACTAATATTGTGTGTAAGGGTTTCGTAATCTTTCCTGCAAACTCTGCCCATTTTTCTCATTGGCATCGTTTATAGCACACACAATCTTGAGGTGAGTCACTTGACATGGTTTTAGTGAGATTTATTTTTTAAATATGTATGCAGTTACAATCTTAATGTAAGTCACTTGCCATGGTTTCTGATAGTTGGTGGAGCGATCCGGGCCTCTTCGTGGACAGCTTAGAAGACCAAACATGACCATTATTATGGTAAGACTGCATGAGATTGATTGTTTTAAAGTTGAATTCAAATTGCATTGATTTGACAAAGATCTCATGTTGGATGTGAGAGGAGCATTGTTAACAATTGTGATTCAAATAATGATGAAAACTTACAATCCTATGAAACACAGAAGGGATCCATTGGAAGCAATTCATTGACCGAAGGAAAAGGCAGTCAATTAATTGTTATTAAGTGGTGCTTTTCTCATTTCCAATCTCATATATTCTAATCTATTTGATAGATGGCATGTGGGTGAGTTAATTTTTTTTGTTTGTATAAATCACATGGCAGGAAGACTAGTGGCTTGTAGAGATAGCCTATGGGGAAAATCCTATGGAAGGAAAGTGCCAGCCTTGCGCTCACAAATGTAATGACCGTCTGAAGGACATTATACAAGAAACTAATCCAGCTTGTTCATTTTTTTAAATTTTGTCACAAAATATCATCTTGATTCAATATGTACTTGAAGCCATTAATTGCTTTTGTGTAATTTTCCTTTTAAAATATTGTAGTTATGATCATATGAGCAGCGTGGTGAATCCCTAATCCCTAATAAATTGGAAGCTCTCATATGATTTCCAAGAAAGCTCTTTAATATTTTTTTTGAAAACCATATTCTGTCTGCTATCTAGTTATAATGTTCATGGCATAGTTTGGTCGCTTATTAAAAAACAATAAAAAATTAACAAGCTATTTTATTTTTAGGTGACATCAGATTCACTATAAGTTGATAACATGCTTAACTTAGGGTCATGAAGGTCATTCCATTCAATATTCTTGGAATTGATGAAAAGATGTATAAGTTATAAGAAAATTGTATGCTGGAATAGCCCTTTATATTGCTTAATTTTTTTAAACTTTGTAGACCAAAGAAGATATCAAACTACGTAATATTGAATAGGTTTCATGGATTGCACAACTGCATATTGTGTTGAATAATATTACTTTCTAAAGGTTTAGATTTAATTATCAAAATAAGATATATTCTTATTTATTATAAATATGTATATCTTTAAAAATTATCATGTAGTATTAGGAAACGAAAATGAAGTTATCAAATTCTAATATAAATTGATTTTTTTAAAAGTTTATATATAAGTTAAAATATTATAAATGAAAATATAAATAAAATATCATTATCTTTGAATTATATATAGAAAAAGTTTGTAATTCATCATGTTCAAACATACTTTATAAAATAAATATTCTAAATTTGTTATTTCATATAAAAGTAAGTTTCTAAATTAATATGCTTAAAATTAAAAATTACATGTAAAATTATTACATATAAAAAAGAAATTTCTAAAATTTAGAAAATTAAGTATAAAAGAAATTTTCTAAATTTACTTAAGCTTCTAAATTAATATACTTAAAATTATAAAATATTGAAAATCTTGAAAAAAGAAAAAATATTCTTTGATGTAATTGGAAAATGATTTTTCTAAAACAAAATTATGAAACAATGAAAAAAATTGTTATTTTTCAAATTCTAAATTAATTTATATAAAGTAAAATATTATAATATTAAATAAAAAGGTAATATCCTAAATTTTCTATTCATATAAAAATGTTTCTAAATTAATCTATTTAAAACATAAAAAATATTGAATTCTTTTTTAAAAAATAAAAGCATTTCAAAAAAGGAAGAATCATTCGTATTCTATTTTATTCAAAATTTATGTGTGTGTATGCAGATTCAAGGGGTAAATGCTTTTGACCGAGCTATGAACCGAATACAACCATTGAACAATACCACCCCAATGGGGTTTGAACCTTGGTGGCAAGAACAACAATACCACCTTTAAACCAACACACCATGCCAATATCAGCATATGTAGAAATATTATAAATTGAAGGCTTTATTAAATATTTTATTGTAAAAAAGCATACCAATTTAAATATATAGTTTAATGTAAAATAAAAAAAAATCATAATAAGTGCATATCTAAAATCAATTTAAAATAGCAAAATTAAATACAAAGAAAATTTAATAATTTTATTATTACATATAAAAATAATTTTAAAAATTAATATATTAAAAACTAGCATATCTTAAAAAAATAATGTAATTGAAAATTAAATTTACACTTAACTTTATCATATTGATTAGGATTTAATTATGGCCAGGTTCAATTAAAATTCTAAGATAAAGCTTGGAGTTAAGGCTAGGGTGATAAGGGTTACATCAAGGTTACAATTACAGTTTTGGTTATGGTTTGTATTTAGTTAGGGTTAGAGATTAGTTAGGATTAGGGTCGAGGTTCAATTATGGTTGATTTCATTGTAAAATATTTTTTAATAATAGAGTAGAAATAAAATCATAAAAAGATGAAAAATAATTTTCTTTTTAAAAAACTCTAAATTAATGTGTTTAAAATTGAAAAACTAGAAAATTAAATAAGAAAGGAAATATTCTAAAATTACTATTACACGTAATCTTTAAAAAAGAAAAGTATCTTTGATGTCATTGTAAAATGTTTTTAAATAATAGAATAGAAATAAAATCATAAAAAGATGAAAAACAATTTTCTTTTTTAAAAATTCTAAATTAATGTGTTTGAAATTGAAAAAATAGAAAACTAAATAAAAAAGGAAATATTCTAAATTTACTATTACACATAATCTTTAAAAAAAAAAGTATCTTTGATGTCATTGTAAAATGTTTTGAAATAATAGAATAGAAATAAAATCATAAAAAGATGAAAAACAATTGTCTTTTCAATTGGGTTCAATTACAATTCTAAAATAAATCTTTGGTTACGCTTAGTTAGGGTTAGGGTTAGGGTTGGGGATCATCACAAATACGTTTATCATCACGAATAGGGATTAGGGTTAGGGTTAGGGTTAGTTTTAGGGTTAAGGTTATGGTTATGGTTAGGAATAGGTTTGTAAATGATAAAATATAGTAATATGGTTAGGGTTAGAGTTAAAATTGAGATTAGGGTTGGGGTTATCATCACGAATAGGTTTATCATCATGAATAGGGATTAGGGTTAGGGTTAGGGTTAGTGTTAGGGTTAGTGTTAGGGTTATGGATATTGTTAGGGATAGGTTTATAAATGATAAAATATAGTAATTTGGTTAGGGTTAGAGTTAAAATTAGGATTAGGGTTAGGGTTATCATCAAGAATAGGGATTCAGGTTAGGGTTAGGGTTAGGGTTAGGGCTATGGTTATGGTTAGGGTTAGGGTTATGGTTAGGGTTAGGGTTATCACTGCAAATAGGTTTATCATCATGAATAGGATTAGGGTTAGGATTAGAGTTAGGGTTAGTGTTAAGGTTAGGATTAGGGTTAAGTTTATCATCATGAATAAGATTAGGGTTAGGGTTAGGGTTAATCATCACGAATAGGGATTACGGTTAGGGTTAGGGTTAGGGTTAGGCTTATGGTTAGGGTTATCATCACAAATAGGATTAGGGTTATGGTTAGTTTTACAGTTAGGATTAGGGTTAGGTATATCAGCACTAATAGGATTGGGGTTAGCATTAGGATTAGCATTATGGTTATGGTTATGGTTATGGTTATTGTTACAATTAGGGTTAGGGTTATCATCATGAATAGGTACATCATCATGAATATGGATTACGATTAGGGTTAGGGTTAGGGTTAGGGTTATGGTTATGGTTATGGTTATAGTTAGGGTTAGGGTTGTAATCACGAATAAGATTATCATCATGAATAGGATTAGGGTTAGAGTTAGTGTTAGGGTTAGGATTAGAGTTAGGCTTATCGTCATGAATAGGATTAGGGTTAGGGTTAGGATTAAGGTTAGAGTTACAGTTATGGTTATGGTTAGGGTTAGGGTTATCATCACGAATAGGGATTAGGCTTAGGGTTAGTGTTAGGGTTAGGGTTAGTATTAGGGTTGGGTTTATCATCACGAATACATTTATCATCATGAATAGGGATTAGGCTTAGGGTTATGGTTAGGGATAGGCTTATAAATGATAAATATAGTAACTTGGTTAGGGTTAGAGTTAAAATTGGGATTAGGGTTGGGGTTATCATCACAAATAGGTTTATCATCATGAATAGGGATTAGGGTTAGGGTTATGGTTATGGTTATGGTTAGGGATAGGTTTATAAATGATAAAATATAGTATTTTGGTTAGGGTTAGAGTTAAAATTGAGATTAGGGTTGGGGTAATCATCACAAATAGGTTTATCATCATGAATAGTGATTCAAGTTAGGGTTAGGATTAGCATTG
>VDFB02353493.1:88505875-88606567 GCA_007258455.2 Sequoia sempervirens | reverse complement strand
TTCCAAAGTTTGTAAAATGATGTCAAAATAAAGAGTTGACAATTGAGATTAGGAAATCAAATGAGGATACTAGTTGTGTGAGGTTGTGGAAATATAAGCGAAGCCCTTAATGGATTAAGGAAGAAATATTGTTGAATGCTACAACATTTTGTTTATGTATGAAAGCAATGTATGAGGCCAATGGAGCCCATTAAAATTAGGATCCTCGAGCACCCACAGAGTGGCTCAATGGGAGGTGTTGATAAAACAAGTGAATCACACCTGAACCTATGATGGACTGGTAACCAAGAGGGCCAAAGCTCTTGGTTAGAGCATCCCAACTGCAACATGGGATCTCCTAGGTTTGATCACTAGATCTAGAAGATTTTAGATGTCACAGCATCAATGAAGGAGACTGAGAGTGTAATGAGAATTTGTGGTAGTTGTGATTAGGGGGGAGTGTTGAAGACTATAATCCCAACTACCCTAGCTCTATATGATGATCATTTAAAATATAAATTTCTCACTGATATTTTGGTTGACTCTACCACTGACCTCTCACTGACCATCATTGCTCACGTTGGTTACTGTTTTCACATTCTGGAGAATTCCTTAGCCCTCTATAAATAGAGGAAGATGTAATGTGGCTATTCACTCTCTAGCAGAGTCCAGCTCCACAGAGCTATTAGAAGATATTAGTCTAAATATAATGGTGTTTAATGTATGAGCTGCAACTCAATAAATCAGTGTAATGTTTCATTTTTTATTAATATAATTTTCAGGTTTGGTTTTCTTTTTGGTTCTCCTGTGTTTCCATCACAAATCCTCTCAATACCCATTCATACGCTAATCATTATTGGACTTTAAAGGGAATATATATATTTTAGACAGTGGAGGATATATTCAATGCATTTACCATTTCTCATGATCAGACATAGTTATAGGAATGGTAATGGGAATAGATTATGTTTCTCTTCTAGCTGTTCAAGTCTGAGAGAGGTACTTGGTGTAGATAGTGCAACCAAACTTCTAGTTCATGCACCCATAAAGGATACCACAATCTGGTCTATTAGCACCCACCATGGGGCTACTGCATCTAGGTTGGCTCTCTTCACTTCTATTTTCACTAGAGATATGAAGACCAAGGTTAAAAATACATGTAAATTTTGAAATGACCAACCCAAATAGGTTTTATGAGGTTGATGAATGACAAAAACAAGATCAAAACCTCTTGAAACACCAACAAACACCAGATCCATAGGAAGCCCAACAACTCTGGAAGGAGGCCAACAAAACCACAAAATGTCTACAAATAGGCTGAATAGACCAAGAAATTGCAGCAATATTTCCTACATCAAATGGAAAAAATGACTTACTTGAGAAGAAAAATCTACCCTAATGGGTAGATGGGCAAAGGGCATATTATCCCTTTATTAAAATATATATATACTTTTTTACTTTTCAGACACAGTGACCAAAAAAATGAAAAATGAAAAATTATCAAAATTGATGAAACAAAAGGTATTTCTTCTTTTCTTGAGTTTTTTTAATATGATAGCACTATTCATTTGGCTCTATGGCACTTTGTTATAGGGCTATGTGTAGGATTCTCCTTGATGTAGGAAAAAACATGCTCTCATGGCTCTGATAGCATGTTGGAGAATGCCTAAATCAAAGAGCATGAAACAACTTCTATAAGTGAATAAAATATGCACAATAATTTCTATCAAATATTGTCAAACTTCTATAAGATTGTGTAAATACAATGATCAAGTCTTTCTTATATAAGAAAAGATGAGGAGGTGAAAAAGTAGGAGTCAAACTTTCTCACTCCTACTTATTATTTTCACTAAATAATAAGAATGTCTTAGAAAGTAGAAATTCAGGGGTTGTCCTTGATATTGCACCATTCTATTCCACCAAATAGATGAAGGATCATAATTGAAACCATGGTGCAATGTAAAACCTTTCCAATTTAAGAATTAGCAAACATGTTGCCAAGTTGGTTTCTCATGGTTTTATGTATTACAATTTTTGAAATTGCACATGTATTCAAAATTTAGGGCTAGATTGACATATTGACACATTTTTTAGAGAAATATGATGCAAAATTTGCTACTCATGATGAGTGGTCGCATGTTTCTAAGATTCTAGAGAAAGATAACTACTCCAAGAGAAATGAGGTCGATTTTTGTGATGGGGAACTCATAAAGAAGAAATTCAAGGATCTTGTCTAGCAGTACTAGGAATAAGTGTCATGGGATATTATATTTTTTCTTGGGGCTTACCTCATCCAAAATATTGAGAATATGTGTATTCTATGACTCTATAAAGCCAGATTATAGGTAGGAAATATTTTATTCAATCCAAATTATATTTATATTTTGCATTTTGAATGTTCAAGAATTTATAGCTCTTTAAGTTTTGTCCAAATTTTGGGTGAATATTTTAAGGAAATTTTGTTATTCATGAATTATTATTATGTTATCTTTCTTTGTAACTCATAAAATTTAGTTTGAACAAAATAATAATCTATTTTTCTTTGTAAATATCAATAACGTTTCATTTTATTATAACTTGGCAATAGATTAATTGTATCCAATTCAGTGATATATTAATTGTATCCAATTGACCACATAAAATTTTTTGATATGTAAATTCCAAAAGGATATTAAAAAAAAATCATTTATCTCAACTTGTAGCTTACTTAGCTAACCTAAAAATTATAAAAAAAAAAATTTGGATAGTTTTATCATGGTAATCTATATTATTCTTTTAAGTGGTATAATATCATATTCCCGGGTAATGATTGAAATGCTTCTATAAAATAGTGTTTAAATTTTTTGCATCAACGTTTTGGGTCCATTTTTATAACAAATAAAAAAATAATAGGTAGGTTGTACAAATTATTTAGACCCTTCTTATGTAGCCATATTTGCAATCCATTTTTTTAACTCATTTTAATAATAAATCACAAGATATGGTTTGAAATATCACCCACAAACAAAAATTTATAATGTTTCTACAAACATTCCACTTACTATTTTTCTTCATCATCACTCCCATTCTTTTACCTTGAATAAAACAAATCCAAAAAGAAAAATCTCACAATTTTTTTTCCCAAATGATGATTTAAATTATCTTTCATTTTTAAAGAGTGAAGTCATTTACCACTCTTTTATGGCTAATTTCATTACCAATTTATCAAAGTATTACAATATTCATTTATGCTATGTAATTAAACTTTATTTCAAATGGGATTTTTGCAATGCAAACAAGAGGGATTTTTTTTTTCTCAATTTTATAAGGGGAGTGAAATCTCATATTTGTGGTTCAAGCTCTTTCAAAGTTTCTAAAATAATCTTTCTTGAAAATAATAGAGCTAACAAATTTTATGAATACTAAAGAGTTTTATGTCTTAACGCTACCCACACTTTAGAAGGAAGCAATAGTACTTTAAACTTAATCTCTCAACCCACAATTTTGGTCTTTGTTTAATTTTGTAATTTCTTCAACTTCTTGAGATTAATTGCACAATAGCATTATTGTGGTCTATTTAAATTTCAACAATGTTTTATAAAAGATGATGGAATATATTTGGAATCCATATAGATTATGCAAAATGTTCAGTATTTTTTTAGTTTCTTAAATATTATTATGTTATTTCTTTTTGCTTTATCTTAGAATGAAAATGTTTAAAATTCACGTAAATCGTATTTTTGTTTTATTAATAGATAAGATGATTACTTAATGAAGAATGATAGAATAATTGTTGGATCCTTAATTGAAATCTTGTCTATTTTTTGAATAATTGTATTCAAATCATTGAAAGAACAATATCACACTTTGATCTAAATTAACAGAAAATAAAATTTGTCATAGAAGTAGTTTAAGAAAGACATCGAACATTTTATTAAGATAAACCATTAACCAGTTTCAAAGCTTGAATGCGGAGAAATCAAAACCAATCCTCCATGAAACAGTTGCTTGAATGCCTATCAGATTTTCTCCTCCTCTTGTTTGCCCGTGCACCTCTTTCCTTTGTAGATGTGCCGCTTTTCTTCTTTTCGTTGCACTGAGATACTTGCTCTTCCAACTGTAAAATCCGCAGACTCAGATCATGAATCATCTCACTCTGTTTCTCACTTTTCTTCAACAGATCAGATACCGTCCTCTTTAATTTCTCGGTCTCTTCTCTTACCATGCCAATATCTTCAATGGACTTTGCTTTCTCTGGCAACTTATCCCCTGCTTCTTCACAGTCTATGAAGTCTGCAGTTTCTAGCTTCACATCAGGCTGCACTGTCTGCACCTTCAACAAGTCCAGAGATTCAGAAGAATTTTCATCATCCCTTGAATTTCCTACTATAGCACCTTCCTCTGTGCAAGGGATTGTAGCGATTTGTCCAGCTTCAGAAGAGCCTTGTTCAAAATTTTCTACTCCAGAATTATTATTGTCTTCTTCAGGGGAACGCTCAATTTGCAAATCTTGCATTTGAGAAGGCAGAGACTCCTCTCCTTTTTCATTACTCACAGAGACCTCAATTGCAACTCCCTGCAACTCCTTGCTCTTGAACTCCTCGTTGGGATTCTCCTGCAAGCACCTTGCCGAATCATTTTCTTCAACGGTAAGGCACTCCTCCATTGCTGCTTCAGAAGTTACTGGAATTTCTTCAGCGGCATCTTCTTGACTCGATTTGGCAGCAATTATGTCATCTACAGTCTCTTGCAAGTTAACCAGCTCACGAATCACAGCCTTTCTTGATTCCCGCACAAAAGGAATCGCTCCCTGCATTCACAACAGTTAAGCTTTTACGGAAACAGAGAACATACTGATTTGAATTTTTTATAAGAGAAAAAAAGAAAAAAAAGAGAGAAGAAGAAATTGCACTATAAACAAATCAATTCCATGGGTAAATGTAATTAAAAAAATTCAAAAATAAAAGACTCCACAGCCTCACCCTTGTCTGTCAAAATAAAAAAATAAAAGGCATTCATAGTCCATGACATTGGAGCGCAAAGCTTCTGGCAGATTGCAAGCACACGGTTTTTCCAGAAGCTTTGCAAACTAAAAAGATCTAGCAATTTCAAAAAAATCTGTAACAATAATTTTAAAAATTCTATTCATTTAGAGAAAAAATGAAAACCTGCCAAAACAAAAGCTGTAAAGAAACCCAAAAACGGTAACTGATCTTAGTCCAAAAAGGACTCAATCAAGGACTAATTTAGCCTTTTCGTCTATATGATTAAAAAGAAGAAAATAAAAAAAACAGGCAAACCTGAATTTCGTCGAGCCTGAGCAGTAATGACATAATCCACTCCGTCATTTTCACCCGTTCCTTCTCATCTCGTCTAATCAACTCCACAACATCTTCGTCACTCACACGCCTCCGTATTTCTGCAGCCTCCGCCTTGGTTTTCATTATAACCCTCAACTTGTTCAGAGGCCTTGACTTCCTCACACAAAATCCCCGGAAAGCCGCCTGAATTTTTACAGCCGCTGTTTTTTCGTCCATGGCGGGCACCTTTCTGGATTTGGGTGTCTCTGAATTGACGAAAGTGACTGGAATTTCGACGACGTTCTTGGGTTTTACCTTGGGCGTATTCTTCGATTTTACTGGAGTGGCGTACGAAGTTGAAGCGTAAGGATTTGGATAATTATAATTCGGTCTTTGATATGATCGCCTTTCAGGACCCCAATACCACCCAAACAAAGGATTATCCATGGCAAAATTGCTCAAAACTTCAACAGATATAATAATTCAATCGAAGAGACTGTAACCCAAAAGTCTAAAACAAAATGCTCCTTCACAATTCGACAAATGCTTGTGTTAATGAGATAATGGTTGACGAGAAAGGGTTTATGCGAATCTTATATGGGAACCTAACGAAAGCTCTGGGACTGTTTCAGAAACGCCGATTCGGGAAGCAGCTATTCAGCCCCGACCATTCACCTCCATATAACTGGTGCTGAATGAAGTTAACTCACGTAATTTTAAATTTATTTTTGTTTTCTGTTCGCGTTTTTTAAAAAATCAACTAATTTAATTAATATATGGAAAAAGTGTCTATTATAGTTTTATATTTATAATTTTTTGTTATTTTAACTTTCAAATTTTGCATTATTTTAAATTTATGTTATTTTGTTAAAAAAAAATGAATACTAAACTAATATAGGGAAGGGTTGGAGATCTTGGAAGCAGCTATTATAAGTTTAAATTTATAATTTTGTGTTATTTTAAATTTATAACTAATTTCATTTTATATTATCTACTTTGATTTATTTAGTATATTTATAGATTATAATTTTAAATTTATTGTTTAAAGTTTATTTTTTTATTATTTGATTTAAGACTAGATTAAATTGATAAGAGTTCTCTTTTCTTTGATTAAATTGTATTTATATTTATTTTTCAGATATTGGTTAAAATCTAATCTTATGATACACATAAAAAAACAATTTCATGTTGTCCAAATCAACATAATATTGACATGGACAAACCAATACCATTTTCATCATCTCATTTATCAATATTCAATTATCATAGTCATTGTTTTTTCACTATCTACAAGTTATTGTTCAAATACAATAAAATCACAAGGATGAAGACAAAGAAATTGTAAAATTCAAACCTAACTACCATTAATTAAACTTGAAGCTCAACTTAGTTATAAGGCTTAGAAAATATAACCCCCAACATGTACGCTACAAATCTCTTCATAGCAATATGTAATTTTTTAAAGGTGAACATAGGAAGTTTTGTGTTACCACTTATATACCATTGAGGTCCAAAAAAGTCACCAATGAGTAGGGACGATATAAAAATAATATTGGATGACAAGAAGAGTTCTATAGTATGAGAGCACAAAATTAGGGTTGATTTCACAAAGTGGGATGACAAGTTCAAGAAAATGTTCTAATTTACATTTTTTATATTTGTTATAAACATGAAGGCCTTAAGAGGAAATTGGAAGAGACAAAGTTAAATAGTACAGAATGAGTGTCAACATACTACATTGACTTCTATTGGACAAGATGGACATATCAATTAAAACTTTATGTGAGTTGTCAAAGAAAACCTAAATTTTAAATGCAATAGTCCAAAAGATTTAATTGAATGGAGAGGTAATTCATTACAAGGTAAAATTATAGAATTATGTGGGTATACTAATAACTCACTAAGTTTATAATCACTAATATGTCATCTTTAGCTTAGTAAAGATGAAAGAACAAAAAAAAAAATCCTTAATCCATTAGCCATGGAGTTGAGTGAAAATGAAGAAGAAAGACAAAGCCATCAAGCATAAACTGGAAACACCTACACATTTATTAATAGAAAATTAGACAAAAAAATTTAGAACCCTTAATATATACATACCCTTCTCTACGAACAATCTAAAATTGAAACTTGAAGGCCAAAGGATAAGACTTATTCAAAAAATAAACAATCTTATTGTTGCAACTTATTTATGAAAGGGAAAACCCAATTGAAAAGAGCCATCTATGAACACAAATAAATAGTTTCCACTCTTCATTAAAACATGATCCATTAAGATAAATCAAGGATCGTTATGATTTCCCTAATTATGCCTCAATATATTTTGAATGAGAAGCTATGGAGATCTAATTTTAGATTACAATTTATACCTTTTGAAGGTTATTAAGTGATTGGAGAAATTTGAAATAATATTATTAATTTTAGCTATCTAATTGGATCCAAAGATTAAGTAGGAGGGAAGGTGGGTGGCTCTAAACTATATTGAAGGGATACCATGAAGAAGGATTAAATTGTAAAAAATAATTTTCTTAAGAATAAACATTCTAGACAACTTTGTTAGGTCATCAATAATTTTGTTGAAAAGGGTCACTTTAAATTTACTCTCAAATATAATATTTTTTTTGAGGTAGAAAATAGATGTCTACCATTATGGTTACATTTTGAAATAGGTTATCTATGGTCTATCTTACAAGTTAGTAGAATTATTGTATCTAAAATAAAAGTAATGGATACAAAAATTAAGAAACATCAAAATTTTGTACTTGACTTCATGGACTCTATTTTAGTATTTTATAGTCTATTTACTATATATATATGTTTGAATATTTTTTTATGGTTTCTAGTCAATCATCAATTTCTATAATTAATATATAAATGATTTCAACTTTTTATGTATATTTATAAACAATGAATGGCGATTTGACCTATCACATGTCTTATTTTAATATCTATGAAAGTCCTTTTGTCCATGAACATTGTGAAAACTTTGAATAAATAGTTAAGAATTTTGATTGTCCATACCTTATAATTATGAATGCAAGTATACATTAGAAAAAATTAAGTCATTTCTATTAACAAATTAATTCATTTATATTAACAAATTAATATTAGTAGTACATAATACAATATAAAAATTGAATCGAATAGTAATTAATAGTGCAATGGGTCAACAACTATGAACCTCAACTATAATTACATTAAGTATAATTAGGCCAATGAGCCAATTTGGTAAATATATAATGTAAGTTGGAAGTATAGTAAATGGTATTGATTATTCATAATAGTGTTGAACATGATCCTCCTTTACAATGTCATCAAAACTTGTAAATTACATAGTTTAGTTATTAAATTAATTTAAAAATTAAACACTCAAAATTGTAAGAAAATAATTGTGTAATTTTTTTACCATCTCTAGCTTGCATTGTAATACCCCTCCTCTTACTGTTTGGATTCATTAATTTCTATGCTTTAACTTGATACGTTGATTCTATGATGATACTATTATGGTTTGATTTGGTTGGTTTAAAGTTTGATGATGTTATTCCTTTAGTGGACATGATCGTTTGATATGACATTATTAGTATGACTTATGATACTCTGTGTGTTGATTGGATTATTGTTTATTCAAATAGTTGTCATTAATGTTTTATAGGTCGATGTGATGATTCTATGGTGATCATGTTATTTGAATTCAGTATTATTTATAATGCAATTGTTTAATATTTAGTTATGATGCAGTAGTTAAATATCATGTTATCTTATGATCAATTTGGTTAGAAATGTTAGCTCGTCATTGATATTATAATTGTTAGAATAGAGTAGGTGAGAGGATAGTGTAGCATCACTCATTCACGAGTGCCCTGCTACACTGCAATTCCTTCTCACGATAGGATGTTTGATTATATATATACATGTGCTACTTGACGTTTATTTGGATGCAAGATTGCAGGAATAAGTCTCGATTCCACCTGCTTCGGCAGGACAGGGCGAGCAATAAATTAACCCAATGGGTAAAATGTTGAAAAAGGGAGTAGGTTTGGAAGTGTCCCTGTCCCAAGTCCATCGTCCTGTTGTTAGTTGTTGTGTTATGACTGAAGTTTTGTCCTTGTCGTTGTGTAGTTAATTGTTGAGTTTTTATTTAATTTATGGTTAGTGTTTAATTAATTAATCTTATTTGATAAGATAATTAATTAAAGTTCTTTTGTTGTTTTGATTTAATTATGAGTTAGTAAATGGTTAAATTTTAATATATTATAAATTAAAAAGTGATTTAATTAACTAAAAGTGCAAATAATTATAATTAAATTAATATTGTTGAGAACAATTAGATATTATCTTTTTATTAATATTAGAATAGAAAATCATGTGAGGATAATTATATATTATATTATTTATTAATATTAAATTAGCAAATCTTGCATAGATAATATCTTGATTTAATAAATTATTTTAATTAAAATTGTAGATAAGTTGTGCTTTTAAAAGCTGAGAAAAGGACCAATAAGAGGGAGGATTTTTGGGAAAAGAAAGCGGTTGAGCTTTATGGAATCTTTATTTTGATTTATTATTTTTATGAGGAAATGATTCACACACAAGAGATCTCTCTGTTGTTTTTGGGTCTAAAAAGGAAAAGAAAAGAAGATAGCTTTGTTTTTGGTGCTTCTCGAAAAATAATTGTTTTGGGAGAAAGATAGATTCGAAGAGTGAGCTGCAGGAGGAAATCGAGACGAGAGGAGGCTACATAAGGGATTCTGCAACAAACGTGGGACTCTAGGTTTTCTTCTGTTATTATTATTATTTTTTTTTTATTTTTTTAAACAAAATTTGGCTTACTGTGCTTTAAGAAATTTCATTGAAAGAAATTCCGTGATTTGGAAGCTTGTTGTATTAAAACCCTCGAATCTCCTGTGGAAAATCTATTTTTCTATTCTTTCTGAAAATGTTTTGTGATTAAAAATCTATTTGTATTAAACCCTCGAAACCTCTGTAGGAGTTTATAGTGAAATCATTTTGATGTCTTCTATAAAACTTAGTGGTGGAAATAATTATTTTAAAAAAAAGGGGAAGAAGGAAATCTGTGTTATTATTGTTGCTATGTTCAGATCCATATTGAGATTTGTTATTAAGATGATTTAATATATAATTGTTTGAATCTCTTTTATAGAACATTATATATTATATATATAATTCCATTATTTTTATTAAAAAAATACATATATGTAAGAATAAATTCTTTTGTATTTCGAATTTTGACCCTTAAATGAAGAACACATATATTTATTAAATAATTTTATTTTGAATTCTATTTGTTTTTCGTACCAGACGAAATGCATTTTTTTAAATATTCATATTATATAAAAAGGGTTTTAATTTAAATATATATATATATAAATAGAATTAATTATTTTGTGTGGAGGGGAGGGAATGGTCGGCGGTGGCCGTACCACCCCTGACCCCCCCACTTGGTGCAGTTACAAGAATCACAGACAAGACCAGACCACTGTACAGCCCAGTGAGGACCGCCTCCCATTAGGAACTATTTAACAATTTAAAAATTTAAAATTTATTTATTTACTTCTTTTTTTATGCCGTCTTTTTATATAATATGTATTATATATATTAATAGATATATATATATATTATATATTATTTAATATATATATTATATATATTATTTGTTGATTTTTATAATATATTTCAAAATTAGATTTTTTTTTGATAGATGTGTTTTGTTATATATATATATATATATATATATATATATATATATATATATATATATATATATATATATATATATATATATATAATGGGTATATTGATGTTTGGAATTATAAATTTAATAATATGATAATTTTACAAGCTACAATATTATAGTTTAATTGAGGAATTTGAATATAAGTTTTGTGATTATAATTTAATCAATTAGTTAAAATTAAAAGATGCAATGTTATAGTGAAGTTGTGCGAATTGGAAATTAACGATATGTTTTTGGATTTGAATCGAATATTCTTAAGTTGTTGAGCTATTTGTTTGATGAAATTATTGGGTATTGGAAATATTTTATATGGCGCTTTTATGTAATTGTATTCTTGAGAATTATTCGTTAAATCTATTGTGGTATTCTCTTCATTGTTTTATTGTGTCGTATGGGAAAACCCTAGGTTTACCTTACCTTTCGTAAGAGTTTAAGTTATTGTTAAGGGCTTCCAGAGATGGAATGCTTTTCTATCATGTTTCTTTTATTCTCCATGTCGGGAAAATGGGGTTAAGGGTCTATGTAAGTCTTCCAGAGAAGTTCTCTAGAGTGGGATGTTTTGTGTAGAGGTTCAATTTGTGAATCACCTTGGGAATGGTGTAGAGTTGTACTATGATGTTGTACCCAGTTTCCACAAACGGGGATTTGTGCCTCCTAGGAAATAGGAGAGGGTAATGAGATTTGTACCTCCTTTGGAAGGAGTGTGTTTTCGTATTTGGTTCCCTCCAGTGTTCGGAGTGAGTTCCTTGTTTTGTTTCCTCCTTGGATTGGAGAGGTTATGTTGTCTAGTTACCTATTGTGGTATTGTACCTTATGTGTTGTCGATAGGAGAGTGGCTCTTTGTGGGGGTCCGACACACAAAGGGGCACCAGGGTAACTCATGTGTTTTGTTATATATATATATATAATGGGTATATTGATGTTTGGAATTATAAATTTAATATGATAATTTTACAAGCTACAATATTATAGTTTAATTGAGGAATTTGAATATAAGTTTTGTGATTATAATTTAATCGATTAGTTAAAATTAAAAGATGCAATGTTATAGTGAAGTTGTGCGAATTGGAAATTAATGATATGTTTTTTGATTTGAATCGAATATTCTTAAGTTGTTGAGCTATTTGTTTGATGAAATTAATGGGTATTGGAAATATTTTATATGGCATTTTTATGTAATTGTATTCTTGAGAATTATTCATTAAATCTATTGTGGTATTCTCTTCATTGTTTTATTGTGTCGTATGGGAAAACCCTAGGTTTACATTACCTTTCGTAAGAGTTTAAGTTATTGTTAAGGGCTTCCAGAGATGAAATACTTTTCTATCATGTTTCTTTTATTCTCCATGTTGGGCAAATGGGGTTAAGGGTCTATGTAAGTCTTCCAGAGAAGTTCTCTAGAGTGGGATGTTTTGTGTAGAGGTTCAATTTGTGAATTGCCTTGGGAATGGTGTAGAGTTGTACTATGATGTTGTACCTAGTTTCCACAAACGGGGATTTGTGCCTCCTAGGAAATAGGAGAGGGTAATGAGATTTGTACCTCCTTTGGAAGGAGTGTGTTTTCGTATTTGGTTCCCTCCAGTGTTCGGAGTGAGTTCCTTGTTTTGTTTCCTCCTTGGATTGGAGAGGTTATGTTGTCTAGTTACCTATTGTGGTATTGTACCTTATGTGTTGTCGATAGGAGAGTGGCTCTTTGTGGGGGTCCAGCACACAAAGGGGCGCCAGGGTAACTCACCTAGAGTTTAACTAAGTGATAATCTAAAAGAATTAATGGGGATCTTTCACACTAATAAAGATAAAGAATGTCTCTCTTGTGAAGCAAGTGAATGATAAGGCTCGAGATGAGATGGGATGCATAGTTTTGTGTGAGGGTCCGGCGGCCGGTAGAGGCAAGCCAGGGTAACCCAGGATGGGGGTCCGGTTGCCTAGGAAGGTTGAGCTAGGGTAACTCATGGCAATTTATGCATGACACTCTTCCTATGTCGACAGTTAATCAGTTATTGTGTGATATTCATGATCTTTATTCTCTGGAAGCATTGTAACCTCGTGTTAAGTGATATTGTGTTTGTAGTTGTTAAGTGACTTTGTGATTGTAGTTGTTAAGTGATATTGTGTCTATAGTGGTTAAGTGATTTATTGATTTCTCTTTGGTTATTGTTGGAAATAGTCTTTGATATTATGTCTTGATTTTCATTGATGTTGTGATTATGACTTGTTGTTATGTTCTGAAGTGGTTGGTTGTTGTGCCTTTGGATTTGTCATTGTTGAGTTTCTAAGTGGTCTTTGATGTTAAGTTGTCTATTTGGAGTTAGTCTTTGTTATTGTTAGGCGTGATTGTTCGGGGACCCTTCCTTGTCTACTCTCAGCACGGGGGTGGTTGGGTGGAACGTGCTTTGCACCCCGTTGGGTTTCCCTTTCTGTTGCAGATATATCTTTTATTGCAGGGTTTTGGAAGATGTTGATGATCCAGTAATTTTGTGTACCAGATGTATGTTATACTTCAGTTGTAATGTATTCATAATGTATTGTCTCCCACGTGTGTTGGGATGACCTTGTTGTAAATTGTATATGGGGTTTTGAGATGTATTTTCAATCAGTTGTATTTTACTATCATTTGGATGTAATGTTTATTCATGCCATGTATTTATTTAGGAACGATCATTTGTAATCGTTGTTTTAAGTTGTCATATATGTGGTAATATAAATGCTTCATATCTTTATAGTATCTTTCATGGTCATATGTACTTATGTTATGAATATGGTTATTGTTTATTAGATATTTCAAATGATGAAGTGGGAATGAATAGATTTATGTAATTGTTTAATTATTGTTTATTCTATTATCGTTGTTGTAGGTTAGAATAGTAATGTCACTCTGTGTACCCCAATGGACTTAGTCGTGTAACTTAATACATTGTTATGTTAGAATACTTAATTATGTTTATTATATTCTTTAAAAAAAAAATTGTTCCGTTGTTATTAGTTCCTTTGGGGTTTGCACGGTGGGGCGTTACATGCATTTCATCCATTGTTGTTGCCATTTGGTTAAGATCAATAAAAAATGGTAAGCTATGTTACCAAGTATTTTGTTGATCATCTAAAGTTGCAATGATATGTGCATTTAATAAATCAACATAGATAAAACATTTAGTGTAATAGTACAATATATACTTAATCTAAATAATATTAAAAAATTTAATTACTTGGACTAGTTTGTTCAATTAACTAAGTAGGTATAACATTAAGAATTGATGGTTGAGTTTCACAAATTGTATCTGCTACTCATTTGATTAAGTATAAAAAATGGTCGGAAATAGGAACCAAGAAATATTTCATTTAATAAATGAAAAAAATTAATAGTTAGAATATTATCATCTATAATTGGTATTTCATTTGTCGTTGTTTGGTTTAGATCAATAGAGAGGGGTAGTAAATTTTGCCGAGTATTCTCTTGATCATTCAAACCTACAATGACATATTCTTAACATGTGAAATAAGAAAAAGAGTTATTGCTATGTAAAATACTAAAATAATTTTAAATAAATGTACTCACTATGTTGCTTCCTGATGATAACCATTTCTTCTTGTATTGCTATGTCTAGATGATTGGAGGCCTTTTCTTCTTTTTCTTTCTACCACCTATGGAGGGGAATTAAAATTCTTCATTCTCCTCAACTCCTTCCTTCAATTCTTGATGAATGACATCGCCTCTTTGATGAATAAAATGATGTTTGTTCATTTTTCTTGGACTAAACCATGGTGATATTCATCTCATAAGCATATCCTTTGAGCTAGGGATCGATGTTAATTTGGAAGAAGTAAAAGATGCTTTGACATCTTTTCTAAATATCTCAACACATTAAATAAAGATTTATTTTTAATCTACTCTACTTGGTAAATCTTGGAGTAGTGAATTCTAATAATCAATAGAATTTTGGAAGTTATCATTGGAAGCATTAGATGATTTCCATTCATTTGCACTAAAAATAATAATGACAAAGTCATTTTTTAAATATTTTATTAATAAAATAGTGATATTAAAATTTACCAATTATCCAGTCTAAACATCAATGACAACCCCAATCACATCTCTATCTTCTTGTGAAATACAACCATCTATAATAGAAATAAAAAAATTATTTAAATTTAAAGAACCATAAAAATCAATAAATATTTTATTATAAAGATCATATCAACAATACCAATGGTATTATTCTCATGACTCAAACATCCTCTTACATCATCATCATAAATAACCAATGGAGTAACACCATCTATAATTCAATAAGATTACTTTAGTAAATTTAGAGAGAATATATAAAAATCATTAAAAATATAATATAATACTTAAATGTTAAATGACTGTTACCAACAACTTGGTCTTGATCATTTTTTTTGTTTCTCCTTAGGAGATCTAAAATTTTCAACACATGCTCGCATGTGTTTCCCTTTTTTTCCACTGAAAATCACACACATGTGTTTCCCTTTTTTTCCACTAAAAATCACACACATGAAAATATGGTCCAAATTTTCTAATAAGCTATCATTTCATTGGAAATGATTGACTTCTTATCTTGTATGTGTTAGAGAGATCATATGGATAACAGTCTATATCAGGTATTATTTTTGACCTCTCTAATGTAGTTATGTAATATCTCTTTTTAAGGTTAGTTAAAAATTTGGATAACTATAAATATCTTTTATTTTTATAAAATGACTACTCTATGAAGAAGTGTTTGAATAAGCCAATTCATTCTCCTTGTACATTTATTAGCATTCAATCACTTAGATAATGACTCTTGATATGAAAGTGCAATGGCTCTATGGAAGCATTGGTTTCTTGTTTTACCTAAGAGAAGTTTTGAAAGCTTTTTTCCCTCATTAGTATACAAAAAAACATAATGATGTCAAGTAAAAAACATAATGATGTCAAGTAGTAAACACAAAAAATAACTTAAATGATGTAAATGCATAGAAACCAAAATGAATTTAATTTGAAAAAATTACCAATACGACTCTCACCATGACACCAATTTTTTTGAAAGTAATCAATGAATTTCTTCTCTTCTTTAAGTTCCTCCATGAATTTTTTTATCAAATGAGTAGTGATGCCTACATTATCACTCACTGCATACATTATCTCACCCAATCTATTTAACATGTTTATACCAACATCCTTATTGTTAGAATACCTAGATTGTAAAAGACATTATGGATCTTTGAGGTTCAAACATATAATGTTCCAATATTTTAATTAAATATTGTATCACATCTCATATGTTTTCTTGCATAAACTTAATTAATAAATAAATGAAACTAGTTAAAACTATTGTTTGATTATGGATAAATGCCTTTTTAAATAGATGTTTTTAAATGCTTGAAATTGAAAATGAAAATTGAAATTGAAATGAAGATGATATTTTATGTGCACATTCTTTAGATATGGTTTTATGGGCTAACCTATTGGGATAAATCCGAGTGTGAATGAGTGCAGGTAAATAGCAAAGGTGAAAACATGGTTGAGATAGGGGTATCCTAGTTGCTTGGTAATAATTAGTATGATGAAATCTCAATGCATGCACATATGCACGTAGTTGCATTCATAATTGCATTGCATTATTATGGATGTGTCATTTAAATGTTATGATTTGACTAATGATTATGCTTTAGGGTTATTATGTTGTGAAAATTAAATCATTTAAGGAAATTAGAAATATACCATATGTTTACTTTGATTTCAAAAGTTAAATTAAATGAGGGGAAATATAAAAGATCTTATTTTTTATATATAAATTTCATAAATTATATTTATATATATTATAACTAAATAAAATATATATAAAATTATTAATAAAATATATAAATAGTTAAACTACATGGAATTTATTAAAGAAGAAATAAATTTAATTAAATAAGTTTAAAACTAAAAATAAAATGTAAATTAAATAAGTTTTAAATAAAAAGAATTGCATGTTATATCATGTAATAAGTCAAAATTCGAGTTCTAAATATAAAAGCTAGATTAGAGTTTTTTTTTTTTTTTTTCATTTTGCATGAGAAATCATATTATTATTAAACTAATTTAAGTTTATTATTAAATATATAAATAGTTTTTATATTAAATTGTATGAGGAGAGGTAAATAAAATTTATTTATAAGTTTTTAATAAAAATTAAAAATATATTAAAATAATAAAAGATGCATGAAAAAGGGGGCGCGACGCCTAGCTTAATTGACTAAAGCATCATGTGCAAGGAAGAGGCCACGAGGTCTAGTCTCCTTCCAAACCCATGGTACTGGAGGGCCAGTCACTGCAATTTATAGGAGGATGGATACCCCACCTACTCCTGCGGTCTAAAAATAAAATCACTGAGGCTATATTTTAACTATTGCATGCGAGAAAACAAAAGAATAAAAAAGAAAGGAAGAGATAGCTCTAAAACGGGGCAACTTCTCGAGAATTATTTTTTTATGGAGAGCATCTTCATCCCTATAAGAATGGTGGGGTCAATGAGATTTCAAGAGAGTTATCTACTCATCATGAGTTCTTATCAGATAGGATATAAAAACCCCATAGATTTCTGAACAGTACAATAGGAGGCAACAATGTTGAAGCAGAGAAAAAGCATGGAGAAGTATGGTACAAGAAGAAACAAATGGTTTGGATGAGAATTAAACTCGTGAAGAGGAGATTCAAGAGGTTCATAGAGTTAATAAGGGATTTGTGAAGGAGGTGAATGGCTCCAATTTAACTCTTGCTTTGGAAAACTTCTAACTGTTATCGGTCATCAATATCTCTGAAAGCTCGATACAATTTTGTGCAGAATCTTGAGGCAAGTCTTTCTCCATGGTTTTAGTGAGTTTTGTTACTCGTGATGTATTATTGTGAATGACATAGGCGATTTCCTATAGCCACAATAAGAAATATTGTGAAACATTTTATTAATAATTAACTTGCCTAGTCTATGAGTCATTTGAATTCTTCTATCATTGAGTTCAGGTGGATGGTGTAGCTTCCTTATATTTCTATGCATGTTTACCAGGACTGTTGTAACTGCAAAATTAGTGATTCCTTTGTCCTTTATGCTTGATGTATTTCCATACCTCGTTTCCAAATCCCACTGTGGCGCAGGCAAGGAGGATGTTGGAAAGCAGCATAGTTTTGTCTCTACATCTGCTTGAATATTTTAAAGCCTTTTCAAACAAATCCTTTTTGTGCATATACCGAAATACAAAATTTACTTGCCATAGTCTGAAACTTTTAGCAAAAAAAATCACAAAGAAGGTGAATCACAGGGCCAGCCATGTGTGCCTAGTTATTAAATGAATTTTGGAAAAGCCTCGACTCTATCTCAACTACCCGTCCCTTTGCTCTCACTACAGTAGTCTCTCTCAGATTTAGATTGTTTCTCTCATCTTACTTGGGCTGTGAATTTCAGTCTATATTTTTATCTTACCTTGACACTTTGGGTGTATGGTTACTTACCCATTTTTGTGTCACCTGGTGTTTTGCATGGTTAATGGGCTCCTCTTTAATAGATTTATTTCCTATTAGAAAAATATAATAGAAAGTGTGCTAGATTAAATACAACCATTCATTTTTTTAGGAACTATCTATATTACCTCATTTTCATGGTATATAATTACTACTAAGCATATCCTAATTCACCCTTATCATGAATGCAATGGATATTAGATCTCTATTTCCAAATATACAAGAAATTATTTTGGTAAAACCCAATTTAGGTTTGATAAATAATCTTCCTTTAGCAGAAGCAACATTCTACCTTTCAGCTTGGATGGTTTTAAAAAATTTAGATGTCTAGACTCGGATTCTTCTTTCCATAACAGTAAATCAGAATTACAATTATGAAACTAATTTTTCATGAACCCTAATTCTCATGAAGTAGAGAGAAGATATTAAAAGATCAATGCATGTTTGCATGTGAAAAAATGAATTGTATGACAATAATTATTTTGCTGTTATTAGGCATAAAAATGTGAAACAATGAAAGATGTACAATTGAACATTTTGTACGAAATAAAAGAGTAAATATTTATTTTTATAAATATTATACATGTTATTATTTTCTATTATGTATTGGGTTTACCTTCTGGGATAGGGTGTTGAATATGGGTTAACAAGAGAAGGTTGATCCTCTTTTCAAGATCTATTAGATACTTCTAGTGCTTTGGCCAAAGCCATGTGCTTATTGGAATAGATGAAATTTACCTAGAAATTTTATTTATATATTTCTCTCCCATATCTTGATAGTGGTACATTACATGTTCATGTTAGAAATGCATGTATATACATCAAGCCTTCATGGTTGGGTGGAGAAATGCCTTAGCCATGTTCTTGTCTCTTGACTTGTAGATGATTGTGAGGTTCAATGGCAGTCAGAGATTGTATTTTATATTCCTCACATTATTCTCATAGTATTGATTTTATTTGTACTTCCAAATTGTATATTTATTTGACTTCATGGCATGAGTCAAATTTGTACTTTTGTATATTATATATTATGTGTTTTTACCTAGAAAATGCACTGCACATATGATGATGTGTTATGCCATTTATTTATCTAATTAAGTTGCTTTATTTTTATATCTATGTTATGAGATAATGAGTTATATTTTATTTCCATGAGATTTTCTTGGATCTCAATCCTTACATATTGACTTATCTATACACATTTTTCATCCATGCTCTGCATTACATGCCAAATACATAAAAGTACTTGAAAAATTCAAAGGATAATCTACACATTACATTATAAAAGTTGATAAGTAACATTCTAATAAAATGAAATATTTAATTCAAATTAGTTTAAGTTTTGAATTATGAAATATATGTTTTTAGAAACCAAATATTGATCAATCATAATGAGTTGATTTAAGTTTACAAATAGAAACTAAGGCTAATGAAAACTTGATGGCTTTAATATCGACACTAGCATCACCTGTCATGAATTTATTAACATGCCAATCTTGTTTCCCTTGTTTATAAACTTGTGTTAGTCATTCATTTATATCCTCAACTTTATTTCTTGAGGATATGGCCCATGTAATAGGTATGCCACCTCTTGTTCATAAAAAAAAAAGAAAGGTATATAATTGATATTGTGCATGAATATATCATTAATAAATTAATATTTTTAAATAAAATAAATCAATTATTAAATTAAAATCCATAAAATTATAGCTAACATTGTTTTGCTTGCACCGTATTTATTTGTTGATAATGTTGAATCCATTGCAATAATTGAGTTATGTGAATTATTAACCATCATTTTTCACATCTATGGTGTTTAGATTTCTATGATAAATGGAACATTTTCCATGGTGTTTGGTCTTTTATAGTAGAAAAAGTTATCTTTCTCCTCTACATGCCACAAACTGACACTTTTGTATCATCTTCATTTTTTTTGGATCAAATAGAGCATACTCTTTTCCATGCATTCAACAAATCTTTCCTCAACAAACATGCATCCCTCATATTCATCAATTTAGTCAAACCATGGTCTAAGTAGTGTTGTTGAAAAATTGTGTTGATCCCCACAACCATTAGCATTAAAAACTCAATATTTGATTTGCATTCATTTGATAACCTCAATGTAAAACTACTCCTTGAATCACCAGAAGGTTCATCCCTTCCATGGAAAAATTCACCATTATCATCACAATGGCTCTAATTGTTATATATAACTATTGCAACTCGTGGTCTACCATATATGACCTTAACATAAAAGTGGGCTTGATAACCCCTTTTTTGGGTAAACCTTTGTATCATTTCCATGTTTTCAAGTTTATTGCTATTATCCTCGAGGCCAAAAGCATTCCATTATCTATTTATACACACAAATTATATATATATATATATATGGTATGTGTGTGTGTGTGTAAAAATGGCATGATTATTAATTATATTTAATCTAGACAAACCTTGAGTATATCTTGGTATTATGGTTGGTAGGTTTTGGTGTGTTGTTTTTTTATGATATTTATGTATAAATTTCTATATACTAACCAATAAACCTTCTCCTTTGATAAAGTGAGGGAGTCTTTCAAGAGGGATCGCAACACATAAGTCCATATCACCACCATATCCAATAGGCTTCTTTCAAGTTTCCTCACTTGAGAAATGATTTCCTTCAGTGGGAATGTCTTTCATGTGTAGTTCAATGAGTGATTCAAGTATTACTTTTTTTGTCCATTGTGAATAAAATTAAGATAGTTAGTAGTCCTCTATCTTGTTAAAAAATTGTATGAACATATATATCAATTTTTCTATTAAATCCATGATATAATTATCTTTCATGTGTATATATAGGTAATCTCTATGATTGCACCAAATATACTTGCACTAGAGAAAAAAGAAAGTTCTATATATTACCTAATGATTCCCAAAAATGGTTTATTGAATTATAAAAATTTTACATGAACTAAATGCACACTACCAACTATAAGGATAACTAAAACCAATACAATAAGTATCCAATACATCTTAGCAGTGCTCTTGTTCCATATATCTCTAATAGAGGTACATCTACAAGAAATATAATAAAAAATTTATATATCTCAAGTTTGATATAATATTTGTTAGAATATGTGTGTGAAGTGTTTTAAATTCTTCTTCTCACTTGTCTCTCTATTCACTTAATATAGAGAATAGTTGTGTACATTAATATACATAGAGAAGGGAGATAGAGTGTCAAATGAATCAAATTATTTTACAAACACTTCATAACTATCTCATGACCATTCAGGATGAGTTAGGAATTTTGGTTTATCATTTATTTATATTTTTAAATGTGGTCTATTAGGGGTCTAATTGAGGACAACATTAGCCTTTCAACTTTAAAATTCTCAATCATATATGTAAATACCACCAATCCCTACATGAATTAAAATATTAGAAGATTTAGGTGAATAATTCCAAAATAGGCAATAGCCTATGATGTCATTTCAATGGATTGCATGTTTAATCCTACATATTATATCTATGTTTGTATATTCATGTTGAGGTGTGATTAATTGATATGTTATACATGTGTTAAGTTAGATATGGTAAGTATCCTAATTTGTGTGCATCTACATGTTGTAGACACTTGAAAATCAACTAACATTCTCGACATCAAATCACACTAATTATTCTTCCAATATTAATTAAATAATTTTATTTTTAATTATTCTAATATTATCTTCTATAATTCAATAATTTTTAAATTATTAGCCAATAGGATTTTTTATGTGGGGGAACCCCACCGGCATTTCCCCCAGTCTGACGCTGGCAGGAACCCCATGAACATCGGCTTATGTAGTTGGTACGGGAGCCCCACAAATTTAATGTCTTAATCTTTGAAGCCTATACGTTGGAAGCCATCACAAGGGGCGAGTAGACCATGCGGCTCAGGCAGAAACCTCCACCGTGAAAATGGATCGCCATGCCGAATTTATGGGCTCCCCAATCTAGGGCCATGCGAGGCAAATAAATGTGGATCGAAAGTCCAATTTCTTCATCCACAACAACCTGTTTGGTGGTGACGTCGTCGACAGAAATGCAGTTGGAAGGAGGAACCCCACCGATGAAAGAATGTGGTATTGTTTCTATACAGGTTTTCATCCCCACTACACAATGAACTACCAGCATTAAATATTGCATCCTCATCCCTGTCTCCATCAGGTATGGCTTCCAGTGCAGCTGCCCCGTTTCATAACATCTCTTGATGTTTCCGTGCTTGCCTTGCCATTTAATAGGCCACCAAAGCTCGCTCCATGCAATAAATGTGAACCAACCTTGAGCAACGTTAAATGGCTCTCAGAGGGATGAGATTTAGCTTTGTTTTAGCAGTCTCTGTAGTGAAAAAACGGGCGGAACCAGAGCATTGGCGAAGAAAGAAGCTACAGTTTCAGTAAATTTGTTGCACGTAAGTTGTTGTAAGTTGTTGTAATGTGAATGGAAAGCCACATCACTATTTTCTTGGATACCATTTGGATGTTCCTATTCTTTTGATTCATGCAGTTATTGGATTTTGAACAAAGCTTACCAATCGGCTTTAGGACATTGATGTATAGATTAAGTTATATCATTCAAAAGAGTGGTGATTCATTTTATTTGTGTCCCTCTAATAGGTTTACTATTGCAAGCGACGGTTGTATCATGCATGTCACCATAATAATCGACAATCAAATGTCTATCCTTCATGTTTTGGAGATAGTGATCTATTTGAGCAAATCATGTTTACTAAAAAATAGATTTGCTAGAAGTTTAACTTAAGATTTCCATTGATCTCGGCCTTCATCATCCAAGTCGGCACTACCCAAATGGCCATGCATTCCTTGTGTGCCTTAAAAATGGAAAATACTTGGCCTATTTTCTTGTCTGATCCATAGACACCACCGGTACAATTGGCATGGAGTATTAAGGTTTAGGGTGTCCCTAAGTCAGCCAGCACGAGTAGGTAGATCAACCACGCACTTCTAACAACCAACTTTATATGTAATGCAATAAGAGTTACTAATGTGTGAGTTGTGAATAAGAGTTACTAATGTGTGAGTTGTGAGCAGCTCCATCTGCTAAACCCACATGCCTAAAAAATAAGCAAAGCTTACATTGTTAGGACGTCTTTCAGAGTGTCATTATTTCAAAGATTTTGAGAGCTTCTTTGTAAAATATTTTGTTTATATCTTGCTAAAATTGTGGCATCCCATTTACGCCTGCTAATTGCATTTGCTTGAAAGTTTCTAAAGCCTTTTCAACAAATCCATTTTATGTGCCATCCATCTATGCCATCTCTCTCAACTCGAACTACGGAAAACTCATTCCTCATTTCATTGTACGCTAGTTTGATTAGGTAAGTTTTCAACCCGCGAATGCAAAATGTCAAAGGTCGATCCGTGAATAGCGAAGTTACCCAATTAGTCTAAAGTAGGTGGTCATGTTGCCTCTTGTGTGTCTGCAAAAGTACTAGATTGGATAATACTCTATCAATGCTCTTATCTGTGTATCCCTATAATCTGCTCATCGTTGACTTGTTGTGTACGCTAGGATTAGCCAGAGTCTACGCAGATCACTTGTTATAGTGAGGTTTCTTTTTCATCAATACAATGTATTGAATGAATTGTGATTGTTTCTTATAAGTTTCAAGATGATATTATATTCGGCAGGTAAAACGAAGTCTATGTGTGTATGTGTAAAGGTGTAGTGTGAAAGGATGGATTTGTGTATGTTGTTTTTCATCATGTTCGAATGTAACTTTGTTATGCAGCTCCTCCACCATTTTCTACTCCCTTCCCTTCCTCTGCCATTTTCTATGTTGAACCCTATTTTGTATGTGGCAAGTGGATTTACCTCTGTCAATGCAATATGGCCGAAATACTTGTTAGAAATCTCTCTTTTCATTAAACCCACATCATAAGGTTGGACTGTGTAATTCTCCCTATAAAAAAATGCCTCCACTCCTAAGAAATCTAAGCAAGAACATTGAATTTGGGCCAAATAATCGGACGCTGTGAATAAGGTGATTTGCTGGGTAGAAATGTTCTAAATAATTAATCACAGTATTTTATTTATTCTTTTAGTTTATTTTGATATGATTATTCTTAATGAGATGTTTAATATAAAAGTGACATATTTTAATATAAGAGTTTCACAAATTGTTTTAATTTAACATATCACAAGAAGTATTGCTTATAACAAATTTACCCTGCTTTTTCACTGACTAGAGAGTACAAAGGATTAAAAAGATTTGCTCTACTTTTTCACTAAATAGATGCTCTGAATTATTCCTGTTATTTTAGCTGATTTTTCCCCTTCCACCTATATTTAGAAGGATTAATGAAGCCCTTCTTTAATCTTTTTTAATATGCAAACAGGTTCAACATCATCATCAAAGGAGTTGTTATATTTCCTTAAAACAGTTATAGATCTTGAATCTTTAATTCGTTAATCGTTTACATAAAAAATGAGCGAAACTAAACATTAATTATGATAAGTATAACATATATTACACAGGTAAAGCTCAAATCCCAATTGCTACTGCAAGGCCTGCTTATATTTTTAGAAGAATAGTTGTTCTTAGAAATTTAGTATAGTACAGTATAAGAGTTAAAAAAATTGGATTAGAATGTTGTTTCACTATTTAATTAATAGTTTTAGGTTTTCCTTTTTTTTGGTTTTTAATTGTTTTTTTCAACATATATCTGGAAAAAAATACATATATTTATTATTAATTGATTTTTAGTATTTTTTAAAAATTGAATAATAGTGGAAATTTATATCATGCTTAAGAAACATGCTGCATCTTTATCATTATTTCATTTTGTTAATGAACATTTTAATTCTATAGTTGTATATAGTTATTTTTTAACAAATTTCACACTAAATCTTATGACTATGAAGATACTACTTTGATTATTTATTCCTAAATATTGATATATTATGAGGTCAAGACCTTGTAAGGCTCATATAACCTCATAGTCTTCTATTGAATAGTCACATTCTAAAGTGAATTATACATAGATTTAAATTTCTATTAAACAACCATGTGAAGTTTAATTCAATCTAAATTTGTTTATTCCATCTATACATTATTAAAAAATTTAATTATATTTATTAACTAAAATTTATATTTTTAAAATAATAACAAAATATTAAATTAATTTGCTGTGTTATAATTAATAAAATTTAAATAATTTCCTATATTATTTAATAATTTAAAAGTCTTATACTTTTACTCTATAGTTGTATGAATACTGTTAAAGTTTTATTTCATTTAAAAATAGTCCACCAAAACAAAAAATCATAGAACCTCTTAGACTTATTTAAAAGGTTAATAGTAAATTTTTACAATTCGTAAAAACTAAAAACCAAGAACCGTCAAAGAAATTTTAGTTCTTACATATTTCATAACAATTTATTATAATTACAAACTAATATTATATTAATTTATTATCTAATTAATCTATATAATGTTTATTTAATTTTTACATGATTAAAATTATTTTATTTCATTTATTTAAAAAAGTTAATTTATAATTTTATATATTTTGAAATATATATATGAATTGTATGATAATATTTTCCACTTCATTTAAAATCCTTAATCATTTTGTAAATATAACTATTTTGTTTATTTCAAATTGTCAAATCAATCAATATATTTAGTCAATAGGCTTCTTTATGATAATTACAAAATAATATAATTTTAATTTATTATATAATATTGTAATTACAAAATACTATTCATAATACTTTATTATGATTACAAAATAATATTATATTAATTAATTATATAATATTAAAGAAAATTACACTTTCGCTCTCCAATTGTATGAATATGTTAAAGTTTTTATTCATTTAAAAATAGTCCATCAAAAAAAGAAATCATAGAACATTTTAGACTTATTTATGCTTGTAGTTTGGGTCTTAGTCAATACCTATGGCCTTGCTAATGACAATTTTTTTTAATATTAGTATCGCTATTTTGAATTATAGTTTCAGGATATGGCTAATGCACAAGCACTTGAAGATGTTATTACTATTTCAAGCAGTGGTTCTACTCCCAATACACCCTCACCACAAACCCATGAGTTACCTCTATTAGCAACTGACTCAACATCTGTGGATTGGTTGGGTTTCCCTCATCACAATGTTGATGCTTTTTCAAACAATGTCTTGACAAGTTGTCGTGAAATTTTTGAAGAAGCTATGCAAACAAGCCAAGATTTAAGCAATGTGGAGGATCATGAAGTTGAATTGGTGCAAGAAGTTTTCCAAAAATTTCATGTGACCTATGAAGCTCTTGAGCTATTTTATGGTTTCCTGCGTGAATTGAAGTATTGTCAATATTATGGAGTGGCCAATGCATTTGAACTAAAGTGTGAATTCCAAGATTTATTGAGTGATATATGGTCTAAGAAGTTCAACTAATTTCTTGGAAGTTAGTTACTTTTTCAATATGTCGATCAAGATTACTAGTATGATACAAATTAGATGTTTTTGTGAAACTAAATGAAGATGTCAAAATAGCTATATGTGGAGCGAAATGGATTTAGTGGTCGACCTTATATTTGAACCCTTAGTTGTTATATATTATGTTTACATTGTAATGTCATTGTACATATTGATCTAGTATGATACATATTAATGCTACTCAAAATGATGATATATTTGATCATCATTGTAAATATTCACTCTTGCAACACTTAGCTATGTGAAGTATCATAGTCATATGTATGCTTCTTTCAAACCCTTTGATATATTCAATGTTGAATATAGTTATATATTATGTTTACATTGTAGCACCATTGTGCATATTGATCTTCATAGCACTAATTTTATTGAATAGATCTTATAGTAAATATTGAGGAAAAATATTGCTCCTCACATTTTTATTTTTATTTTTAAAATGATGTACTCCACTTGTGTATTCTTATGCTCAACATTATGTTGAGGTATATGTTTTCTAAAACAAAAACATCTGCCAATTGTATGCAAACACTATCTTACACGTAATATAATTTTGCAGGGTTAGTCAACTTCCATAGACCATGGCTACAATATTAACCACATATGCAATTAAACTTATCCATGATGGGAATGAAGGGTTCAAACCTAATATTCATGATGCATTTAATATTCATGCATCAACTATGCATTCAATGCTCAGGATCCCTATTAAAGACATGCACCCACTACAAGGATAGGCATTAACAACATTTCAAGAAGATATGAAATATATAAGATATATTTTGATTGATGAGATGAGCTTCATAGGTCCAAAGTTGCTACTAAAAATAGACACAAGGCTACGTGAGGCTTTCCCACACTGACAACATCTACACTTTGGTGGAGTGTCTATAATATTGATTGGTGACCTCACCCAACTTCGACCTGTGATGGACAAACCTATGTACACAACACACTCAACTGCAAAAACATTGTGGAACCAATTTACAACTATTGTCACCTTACAAACAGTCTTTCGTCATCAAGGTGAGACTCCATCACAACAAAAAATTTGTCAAGTATTGCAAAACATATGGAATGCAAAAGCAACATAAGCAGATTGGCAACTCTTAATGACATGCACAGACAAGTAGCTCACATCAAGAGAAAAAGAAGAGTTCGATAGCTCAATGCACTTGTTTGCTACCAATGATTTAGTTAGACTACACAACAGAAGAATGTTAAAATCATTGAACTGTCCAATTGCAATCAGTGTTGCGACAAGTACTAGGCATGGAATAGATAGTGCAACTGATGATGAACAGCTTGAAAAAGAAGTATTTCTTTGTAAAGGGCAACACATCATGCTCACATCCAACATATGGACACAAGCAGGCCTGGTGAATGGAGCTCTTGGCAAAGTTGTTGAAATCATTTACAGCCCTGGTTCCAAACCGCCAGATGTTACCATGTATGTTGTTACAAGGTTCAATAGCTACAGTGGACCCCCATGGAATGACCATGACCCTAAGAGCATACTAATCATACTTGTTTCCTTGGGCAACAGAAGGCAGATGCCGCTTACGATGGCGTGGGCTTTTACCATACACAAAGCTCAAGGACTAACATTGCAAAAGGCAACAATTGATATTGGTAAAATAGATAGGCAGTGACTAACATTTGCAGCCATATCTAGAGTTAAATCATTAAATGATCTTCGCATTCAACCACCCTTCTCTTTTGAAAGATATTCCAAAATGCAAACCAATCCATTTGCAATCATAAGGAAGCGAGAGGAGGCATGCTTACAATAACTATGTCTCTCTTAAAACAAGGTATGCAACTCTCCTTCCTATCCATTTGATATCTCTCCCCAATTCCCATGGTCCTTAAAATTGCTTCTACAACTTGACTTCATCAACGCCTATTCTACGCACCTAGCCACCCTGTTCCTTTTGTTGTACAAGTCTTCAAGACAAATTGCATAGACCACATAAGCTCATCCCCAAAAAAAATTGCACCGCTCCTACATGTTCATAATATAATACCAAAGTGTATTAGCCTATCGGCGTAACTATTGCACCTCATTGGGGTGCAAGTGCTAGTTTAATTAATATCAAAATTCGTTCTTCACTATTAACTAAATAATTTTGTATTATTTAATTAATCTACTAATTATTCCTCTATTCATCTTTATTAATTAAATAATTAAACATTATTTGATTAATTTAATAATTATTTTTTTTTTTCACGTTTAATTAAATAATTTATTATTAGTTAATTAATTCCCACTTCCTAAATTAAAATATTTATTTTTAATTATTTAATTTATTTTTCAAAAATTATCTTCTTCCAAAATAAATAAAATCATTTATTTTATTTATTAAATTAGACCTTCTATATGTAAATAATAATGGAAATTCTCACTTCCTAAATTAAAATAATTTCTTTTAATTATTTAATTTATTTCTCAAAAAATATCTTCTTTCAAAATAAATAAAAGAATTTATTTTATTTATTAAATTCAACCTTGCACATGTAAATAATAATTATTATTTTTAATTATTAAATGCTCATGCGTATTCCCACTTCCTAAATTAAATATATTTTTTTAATTATTTAATTTATTTCTCAAACATTGCCTTCTAAAATATTAAAATAATTTATTTTGCTTATTAAGTTCAACCTTACATGTGTAAATAATAATTAAATTTATTTAATTATTAAATACTCATACAAATTTCACCTCACATATTGACTGAGACTTACTCTTCGTCCACTAATCAATCTAACCAATCCACTCATCAATCAAATACACTTCACCCCCACTCACTTCAATTTTTTTGAGCAATCAATTCAATCCACTAATCGTCAATGTTAGTTAACATATCAATCAATTATCTTAACTAAATCATGCAATTAGTTATCTAAAATCATGTAGTTAGTTAACAATGAATCAATTCCTCTCATCAATTCTCCATCATTGATCCTTTTCAGTATTTCTTTTGATCTCAATCGTTGATCAACATTACTAAAATCCTCCAATTTCATCCTATCATTTACCAACATCATATTCCTCTTGAATTTTATGATGATCCCATCATCCATCTCAATTCCATCCATAAAGCTAAAACTAAATTTGATCCCATCCATATTCCAATAACCTCCACTTCTCCAAATGAGACACTTGCTTCCACTAGGCACACAAATGATCTCTCCCTTGTTCATCTAGAAAAAGAGTCTTTCTCTCTAGAAATATTTGAAAGGAATTAAGTTATAGCTAAATTCACAAGACTCCATGAAGGTTTCTCACAAAATTTCAAAGAAACAAGCATAAAGATGGAGAAAGTGTAGTATCTTATCAACTTAGATCACTCACTTTTATTAGAGAAAGCTTTCTTACTGATGAGAAGACAAAAATCATTGATGATTCCCAACAACATAAAGAAGAGTTAGTATCTTGTTATCAAAACAACACACATCCTATTTCAAACAAGATATGTCAAAGAATGGAATATAAAGGAAAAGGATTAGGCCTACATGAACAGGGTATTTTGGAACTAGTGTAGTTTTTGACAATCCTAAATATCAAGGATTTGGTTTTTCATTGATCAAGATATCTAAGGATGTTAGTGGTACCTCCATGATGTCAGGGGAAACTTCATCTGATGCAAACATCAAAATAGGGGTCATTAATAGTCTTTTCAATAAGGTTGTTTCCAACACTCTTCCCATATACATCATAAACTGTCATTCCAAAATTATTCAACCCACTAATTGGGACCAAAAAAATAAAAATCCTTACAAAGAAAAAGATCAAATTCAAGCATTTCAAGATAATAAATCCAAAAGTCAAAGTGGACACCTAAAGTCAAAATGGACCTCAAAGAAAATTGGATCATGTAAAGCACCCAATAAACATCCAAATCCAAATACAATAGTAAATGACATTATTGAGCCACATAAGAAAATGCCTTAAAACTATCAAAAGTGTCTACCTCCTTCAAAATAGACTTCAATACCAACACAAAAGGTGTATAAAATTGTTGGTCCCAAAAAAAATCAAAATCTCACATCCACACTCCATCATCCACCATTGTCGCAAGTTTAGAAATTAAAAATCCTACATCCAAACTACCAAGTAATTCATTCATATCTCACATCCCTCACCAAACTCTGTTATCTTGCCTAAAATACAACAATTCTAAATTTCGCGTTCATCATTTCTTGGCAACAACACTTTATCATGAGGAATATAATGGCACTCTATCATGATGTGCACATTTAGATAAAGCCAACTCTAGTATCAAAGATGGTCAGAATAACATTCATAGGCTATACACAAGTGCTCTTATCTTGATAGAGAAACTCTTCAAGGAATGATATTATTGAAACATTATGCTAGCAACATCAACGCCAACATTACCAGGTGGTCCAGCATAATTGACGATCATTCTAAGTGAAAAATTAAAAATAAAAATAAAAGTAAAGAGAAATAATTTTTCCAATGGTGAAAACCATTCTTATGGAGTGTTGGATAAGTACCATGATGAAAACCTAGCAAACAAGTTTCATGAGTAATAATCAATTATTTATGTGTACCATTCTAGTTGGAAGCATCTTATCTTATGCATCATGATAGGGTAAAAGTGCAAAGCTGTGTCACACTGTATAAAAGAATCGGCCAAAACTGATCCAACTTTTAAACTTGAATCACTAAAAAGTGGCATATATTTTTTGAATTTTGAAATGATGTAAACTAGTAAAACACGTATTTTTGGTATATTTTATGTTTGTATTTAAATAAAACAAAATAAAATAAAATTTAAAACTAGTTTTTAATAAATTAACACTATAATTTAGTTACTAATAAAACGTTGAAAAAATGAAGTTGCATGAGACATCAAACTTTTTATAGTACACTTTCGAAAGCTGGGAGTTTTTCCTGGTTAGCTCTTAGGAATAAGATTCTTACAAGTTTCAGGATTTCAAAATTGGGTATTGCTAATCCATTCAATTTTGTCTTGTGTGATGAGCATCTTGAGTCTATCGACTATCTGCTTCATTATTCTTCCACTCAAGAATTTTGGCTCTTCATTTTGCATAAACTTAATTTCTATATGGTTCTTCCCAATTCTTTATGGAATCTCTTTTCATCTTGGCCAATTATCTTTCTGTATTCTTCTTTTGTGTGCATTTGGAATATTATCCCAGCTATTGTAATCTAGAATATATGGTGGGAGAGAAATAAACATATCTTTAGGAATGAAAAATCCACCCTTGTTCAAGTTTAGTCAAGGATTGAGAAGTCAGTTTTAGAATTTATTAATTATTTTGTTGAGAATCATAAGAATGTCTCTTCTCTATTTAATTCTTTGGATAATTGTTTTTTGAAATAATGGAAGTTTATTTCACTTCCATTTAAGGGTAGTCTTCATTGTCCTTCTGTGCAAAAAGTTGTTAGAAATTTAGTCAGGTGACTACAACCATCTCAAGGTTTCTATAAGCTTAATTTTGATGGTGTTTCACATGGTAATCCTAGTATTTTAGGTGCAAGGGTTTTTATTAGGGATTTAAATGGGTTTTTAATTGCTTCTAGAGCTATTCATCTTCCAATTAGGTCTAATAATTTGGCTGAAATTCAAGCACTATTATATGGGATTAAGTTGGCACCGTCAATCAATATTTCCTCCCTGCATGTTGAAGGTGACTCATTATTGGTAATTAATACATGTAAGGAGATGCATGTTTAAAATCTTGGCTTTATATGGAGAATTTAACTCTTTAGTCTTCTCTCACACTTATAGGGAAGGTAATAAGGTGGCAAATCTATTGGCAAATTTGAGTTGTGAGAATCTATTCTTTAAGTTTAGTTCAGTCTCTAGTCTTTCAAATCTTCCTCCAAAGGTGGAAGATCTTGTTAAGATGGAAGGGATATCTCACTAGTTTATTGTTCATTCCAATCAGTGGGGGTTTAACATCAAGAACTAGCAGCAGAAGCTCCCCCATTCTACACACATATTGATTGTATTATTTTTCTTCATTGTGGGCAGAAGAAACAAAAGGAGGATATCCCTATATGTGTTTTCAAATACATATATGAGGATATTTGGCTACTATCATGCTCAGGGCTTTACTAGTTCCACCACCTATATCTATCATAACATTAATCCCTTGGAAGCCATTGTAAGAGGATGCAAGAAAATCCTCCATGAATACCATGGAGGAGGAGGTCATGGACTCAATGAAGAATTTAGTGTTGATATGAGGATTTTTCAAAACCAATTATTGAGGGCTCTTACCATGACATTTAACAAAGGGCTCCACATTCCCATCTGTGACTGCCTCATGGAGAAACTACAAGGCATCCATGCATATTTTATTTTGATTCAGGTGGATTAAGGAGCTTAAGGAGAACCCATCCTCCATCCTAACCAAGGATTTTCCTATAGTTGCGAGTTCATATTTCTTTGGGGTTTCCATGCTTTGGTCCACATGCTCTTCAAAGACATGGTAGCTAGAGAGGAGTCTCATTATCCTACCCAAATTTTTAGAGTTTGGGGATTTTCTTTGAGGCATATCCTCAACTATTTCTTGGGAAGACATGGGGTTTGAGGCCTTGGTCATGATCACAAAAACATTGAGATTAAGAACAACTTTGAGGGACATGGGAACTGAACGCATTACACACAAATTCTATTATGGCTACTCTGGGGCTCAAAATTGGTGTAATATCTATGGCAGCTACAACACAGACCACCTTTTTTGTTCATTAGTCTTGAAAGAAGGAACCAAACAAATAACTTATGTTAATGCTTATCTCTGACAAAACTGAACTTAGGATTATTGAATTTAGCGGTATTTCAGAGAGAGATAAAGAAAGATTAAGTTCAAAAATATACAAAAATAAACTATTGTTTTGGGACCAAAATCTAAGGTTCTGAAGGAAAAAACTTAACTGGGTGTAGTCCAAAGTGTATGCCAAAGGATACAAAAGCTAGTTAAAAAAAAAGTGGAGGAAAAACTGCTAATGAAGTCATTGTAGATTTGTTGTAATGAATGTATTGTTTTTCTGCATCATGGGCACAAGAAACAAAAGAAGAGGTAGCAACTTTTAGAACTTTTTGGAAGCATTATGCATTTAATTTTTTTGTTTAGCATGCTCTTGAATGGGGGAAACTTGATATAACTTGGCTATTTCTATTCAGCATGCTCCTGAATGGTGGTAGCTTGATATAACTTGCAGCAGTCAAGGGCTAAAGGCTTCCAAAATTATCCAATTCAATATGTTTCTTTAATAGATTAATGGTAGTTATGCCATGAATGGAAGAAGGTTCATGATAAAATTTTGGGCGAATTAAGTGATTTTTTTATGTAAAGGGTTATGGTTTTTTGTATGTAATGGGTTGTGGGTTTGATATCATTCTCCTCTATGGGTTATCATTCATATAGTTAGTTGGTCTGTTGGATACTACTGATGCAAAATATGCTTATGTACATCTTTTCTATTAAATATATTGATATATAGGCTTTATACCTTTTGATTAAAAAATAATAATAATTAAACTATTAAAATAAATATATTTTTGAAAACTACATTTATGGATCTACAAAAGTGTACTTTTATATTTTTAAAAAAATGTTATTTACATTAGTAAGAGTTATTGAAACTTCAAGTTTTTCAAATAATTTTATTTTTTTGGTAAATTGGAATCAAAGTGGTACTCCATATATTTTTAGCCAACAATTTTAGTTGAAAAAGTTGTGGAAGTATCTAACTTAGCTAGAATGAATCTTACTATATCATATGTTTGACAAAAATTGATTTTTAGTTATAAATACTTAAATTCAGCTGTGTTGATAAGTTGGTTGAAAGTGTGACACAACTTTGTGCTTTTACCCGAAATTAATCTCAACACCACTATCCATCCATTTCATCTCAATTTTTATCCATCAAGTCCATATCCATCTTGATCTTGATAAAGACTAGGGGAAGATACTTCAAACTATACTTTTGGGAAAACACTTAAAATAGTCATTTTGACCATATACTATCCTATGTTGTACCATCACCTACATAGCACTATCCAAACATTAAACTTGAGTCAAACATGTTATCCTATTACAAGATAATATTTGAAAGTAAAGTCCCCTATCCTAGATCTATTTTTCATAATTCCTATCCTCCTCATCTTTCCCATATCCATTTCAATTGCACTAATCAATTCATCCACTCATGGTATTCCCTACATTGCTAGACACTAGAGGTGATTAGTGCTGACTTTGAACAAATATCTTAATGCCAACCTTCTGGCTCACTTAGTGATCTAGACACCCTTCCAAAAATTAAAAAATGTTAAATATTCCAAAATAATCAAATATCCTTAAAATCCAAAAAAATTAAATATCCTAAAAATTCAAAACATCAAATATTCCAAGAAAATCCAAAGCATTGAAAATTTCCAAAAGATTCAAAACATAGCATCATTTACCATATCCATAATAAATTTCCATTGTTTGGACATGAAATTTAAACAAAAACACATCATGTAAAACCTAAATCACATTGAGTGTTCAAGTAACAATTATAAATAAGAGACCGGCTCACTAAACTATCTACAACCTATTGGTTTATTGCCAAATCATCTTTATACATCTTATCCAAAAAATCCTACCTTAACAAATGCATCCTTCCTATAATAGGCATTATCCGATTTGAGTAAATATTCTTTGGAAAGAAAATCTAATAGTTGTTGATCAGTTTGATCCTTGAGTCTTTTATTACTTGATTTATCTTAATGTCTTATTGAAATGTTCCTCCAAGATATCTCAAAATAATTAGAGCAAGAATGGGGAAAGGTCATTGCTTTCATATGATGTGTTTGTGGAATGTTTTTAAGTGTTTATATGACTAGTATGAACCCAGTACAAGGTATGTGCAGGATCGTGATGGGCCAAAAAGTGGCAATATGATGGGTATGTGTAGGGTATGTGGCTAACGACTTTTTTTTACCCAAAATTGATGAAACGAAAATGGTTTTTAAAAGAGATTCTCAGCTTTCCACCAATATAAATTATGCTTTACTTTGAATTTAATAAATAATTATTATTCATTTTCTATTTGAATTATGACTAAAGTCCTGATTGATAGGTTGACTGCAAAACATCTATAGCTTTCAAATGGTATCACATTTTTTGAATCTGAAACACATGTCACATTATGTGCTTCGTGTACTATAGGATTAAAAAAAATGAATTTCAAGAAGTTTGGACCAAGTTAAGGTGGTTAGACATACACATTTTTTATATTTTTTAAAATTTATAATAGAAAGTTCATAATTAATTATTTACTTGGAAAAAAAATATAAAAAAATATGCATCACATCAGGACATGAGTCCTCTACTTATATCTAAAATCTTATAAAAAAAATATTATCATTTTATTGTGGTTAGGGTGTCCAGACAAACACCTACTTCTTATTGTTTCCCTAAAATTTAAGTACTACTTCATTGAAATTTTAAATTTTCGCCAAATAGATTTAAAAAATAAAAATAAACCCAGTAGTTTAGAAACTACATTCAACTTTCTATAGATTCTATTCTTACATATTTTTGAAATAATATAGATAACTTATTCAATTTTTTACGTCAAGTTTCCTAACTCTGATTTTTCTTCTTCTTTTTTTCCATTTAAGGGCCTATTTTTTCCATGATGATCATGCACATACCCTATGTATTGAACTAGATTAGAGCATTAATAAATTTCCCAATGTATATAAAATTGAAAATCACCTTTATACATTAGGGTTATCATGTTGGTAAGCTATGTTTTTTTGCACATTCTGACAAGGTTCCATCATGTCTGGCATGTTTAACAATAATCCTTGTTTGTTGTGTCTTCAACCTCACAATGGATACTAACATCACCAAGGTTTTTCTCAACTTGGTGTACAAATATCCACTTGTCAAATATTAAAAAATTTAGGCAAAAGGAAATAGATTCCGCCATAGAAAATCATGCCTTGGTGTGCATACATCTACTTGCCACATAATTGTTACCAATTTTTTGCTACAACTCAATTGGTGGAGCTGATCTAAATATTGTTATATTTGAAAGTGGAAAAACACAGTTATTTCCGCATATGCTTAAGTATTGTTTGCACTGCATTTATCATTCATCAAGTGACAGTTATGCAAGTGTTTTGAGATAACTGAGTTTCAGAAGTATTGCTCAAATTATTTGCAAATCAAATGAAGTACAAAACTAAATATACAAATGATAAAGCATAACATAATGATTTCATTTATTTCACGGAGTTATTCACATTACATGCTTTCATTTGATTGCAAGAATACAAATGATAGTACAACTGTGCATTTTAATGCTCTTCTTTCAGAATGGAAATGAAAGAACAAAATTAAATATCCACACAAGTCGTGGTTTTAGCTAATTTCATTCATTGTGGAAAGTAAATTTTATAGCTTAAGGTAAAAAGAAATAGGAAAGTAGATAGTAGAAGACATATCCATCACTGCCTGATTCGTCATCTTTGGTTGAGTATGCTTGCTACTTGCTCCTCCTGCTTCTACTCATGAGTGTGCCTGCAAAAGATTGAGAGGGGTTTCAATTAAGAGCTCCAGATATGAGTTATACTACAAGCTCTACCAATAGAAATATAATTCACTCTTTGAAATGCATGGAATCAGCTAAAGGAAGGAACATAAACATGAATTGAAAAGAGAAAACATCATCATCATATATTGTTTTTGCTGACATCATTTGTTTCCTTGTGCAGGTATAGGAAAAGTCATGTAGTTGATTATCTTTTGAAGAACAAGCATGTGGGGAAAAACAGACTCCCACAAGGGTAGAGCTCGGCATGGTGCCCTCAAGCATCAAATGAGGGTTGAATAGAGAGGTATAATCATCATGCTCAAGGGAATAAGAACATTTCAACTATTAAAGCAATGGACTTAATTGGAATACAAGATCAACAAGTATTTCATTGCTTAAGTGAATAGGCATACATAATTTCCTCATCTATAATCATCCATGTTAGCCAAAATGATGGATGAGCTTCAGAATATAATAATTAGGTGCTCTTATTTCAAAATCCTTCATATAGAGATTATGATTGCATCCTCATCATACTTCTATTTGAAGAACAAAAAGAAAGGGGTGGTGAAATGTGCATGAAATCCATTGAAGTCATAACAAATGGTTACAGATAAAGCACTGAAAATGTCACCGAATTTATTCAAATATGTTATAGAGAGTTGTTTTGAGAATTCCAAAATGCAGTCCATATAGTATCATTAGTGAATGGAGTTGCAGAGAAATGTGACTATTCAGTATTTCCAATAGTAGAATCAAAATCAAGTGATATTGTCTCATTTTAAAATGTGAACTTGAAACACATTCTGAAGTTTTCAGGTGCATCTGGTAAATGCAATCAAGTGAATGCATCAATGTATTTGAAGAAGGCAAGTATATGGCAGTTGTATTCAAAGGGAAAATGAGAAATCTACACTATTCACAAAGATGCTAAGTGCAATGGTGAACAAATATTTTCTCTTCAAGAATTGAAGGAGTGACTATATATTCAAGGTGCATGAAACCAAAAATGGGGGTATGTGCAGGATCATCATGGAAAAAATAGGCCCTTAAGTGGCAAAAAATTCATAAAAATAAGAGTTAGGCAACTTGACGTAAAAATTTGAATAATTTATCTATATTATTTCAAAAACATGTAAGAATAGAATCTATAGAAAATTGAATGTAGTTTCTAAACTACTAGGTTTTATTTTTTATTTGTAAATCTATTTGGTGAAAATTTGAAATTTCAATGTAGTAGTACTTAAATTTTAGTGGAAAAATAAGAAGTAGGTGTCTACCACCCTAACCACAATAAAATGATAATATTTTTTATAAGATTTTAGACATAAGTAGAGGACTCATGGGATGTGACATATTTTTTGTAATTTTTTCCAATTAAATAATTAATTTTTTTATTACAATTTTTTAAAATATAAAACTTCGTCGTCGACCACCTTAACTTGGTCAAAACTTCATGAAATTCAATTTTTTTTTAATCCTATAGTATGTGAAGCATAGAATGCGATGCATATTTTGGATTCCAAAAATGTGATACCGTTTGAAAGCTATAGATGTTTCTCAATCAACCTATTAATTAGGACTTTAGTCGTAATTCAAATAAGAAAATGAATAATAATTATTTATTAAATTCAAAGTAAAGCATAATTTATATTAGTGGAAAGCTGAGAATCTCCTAAAAAAACCCTTTTCATTTCATCAATTTTTGGTAAAAGAAAAGTCATCAGCCACATACCCTACAAATACCCATCATATCACCACTTTTTGGCCCATCATGATCCTGTACATACCCATGGCCATTTTTCATCACAAGAGGAACAAATATAATTCATGACTGTCAGAGTCATAAGAGCAATCAAATTGAACAAAGAACAGTTAGCAACTGTAGACAATGTTCTAAATGTAGGGTGGCAGTCCTCTATGGAGCATAAGACAATGAGTAACCAAAGGCATTTCACTGAATTTAAAAGCATTAAAAGTATGGCAGTCATGCTTAGGACTGAGAAAGATAGTTCATCATAGTCATCTCAAAAAGAAGCAATTGTCTGACAAGGAGTGACATTGATGGCACATTTAAAACAACATAGTGTCCACTACCATCAAAAGAGACAACAAACATAATAACTGGTATGTTTTTCGTGCTCTTAAGAAGCAAAATTTCAAAATCGGTTGGAAGCAACAAGATACAATTTTCAGAAATATCATCCTAAATGCAAGAAATGATACAAAAAATACTTTCATTAAACGAGATGGGTTTTTTTCCATAATCATATTTCTTTAAGGGAGTTTCAAAACCCATCTGGGTTTCTTCTATTAAAACAGAATGAGAATTTTAGATCTCGAATAAGTATAACAAGTACCTTTAGAAAATTGAAATAAGAATCATACTGAGTACTCATGTTGGGTTTTTGCATTAAGTACAAAAATAAGTGAATTGATTTCAAAATAAAGTAAACCCACATGGGTTTTGTTTTTAAATTACATATTTACCATGATTTCTAGTATACCCATTGGAGGGTTTGATTTGAAAATCCAGATTTCTCATTTTACAAAATGCCCACATTGGAGTTTTTACAATTTCAGCTTACCCACATGGGGTTTTCTACAAAAATAACAAGATAAGTGTTTCTTCAGAATCAAGAGATACCCATGTGAGGGTTTTTCAAGAAAAAAGAAGAATGCATAATGGCTCAAGCCCATTTATGGAGGTTTAGTTATATTTTCCAAAAAATGATAGGAACCATTTCGAGCTTTCTTCATAAAACCAAAATCTGAAGATAGAGATTATGAAATGGAGGGAGGAATTATTCACAAATCCAAGAAACCCATGTGCATGGCATGACTAGTGTGTGGTCTATATTTGTTTCAAAATAGCAACCATAGCTCGTGTGCTTAGTTTTTTCTTGAATCTTTTTCATTGATGAAAAGTGTAGATAGATGATGGAAGAAAGCTTACCATGTGCACAATGGAGAAGTGAAGTGGCCCAGCCAGCTCTTAAGAGCTCACAAACACAAAAATCAAGCTCCCATAATGGCATTCCAAGGCGGATACAAACAAAGCAACAAGAATTGAAAAGAAGATGCATTAGAAGTGTATAGCCATGGCCTTATGGCCATTTTTTCTTTTCAAAATACAGTGGGAAAGTCATAATGTAGTTTAGAATTGACTTACCCATGATTTGCAGAGGGGGTCAACCAAGTTGAAGGAAAAATATCTGAAGTTTCCAAGCTTTGCAGTTGAAACCCTTGTGATTGGTGGTGCTCACCCAGGGAGAGTCTTATCTTCAGAAGTTGCAAGTTTAGAATGATGTGATTTTAGGGTTGATCCAAGTTTTGTCCATCTTCATGCCCTAATTCGAAATGGGATTTCATTTAGGATTAATGCCTAACTTTATTCTTTGATGTCTTATATGCTCTAGGTCAAGCATCTTAGAGGCATCCATATTATGTTGTTTGCCCAAGTCTTTAGGCTGGTTTGATAAATATTTCATGCCTTAGTCAAAATATAGAATGATCATTGCCTTAGGTTTTTTTTAATTGATTTTGAGGAAAAGTCAATTAAAATATGAATGAGAAAATATTTATGCCTTAAGGTAAAACCTTAATGACTTAGGGTTTTATTTTCAAATGATTTTAAAAGAAATCAATTAAATATTCACTGATAGAGATATTCAACATTTTTTATTATTTTTTGAGAAAATCAGTTATTGTAATGGGAGAAATAAGGTTGTGTAAATTTTGTAAAAGATTTTCAAAAAATATTTAATTGCAAAAATAGGTAAAATTGTGAAAATATAAGATCTGCAAGCTATGTAATGCAGGAATAAAACAAATTGTTTTATTCTTTGCTATTTTTGGCAGATTTGTGAGAGATGTCTCCTTGGTTAGATTTGAGCTTGTAAATGGAGAGATAAGGTGGTTTTTTCGCTTTAAAAGTAGATTTGACCTATTTTGGGAAGCTTTTCAGTATGTATGTGCAAAAAGTGAGTTTTTTATGCTTTTGTGCAAACTTCTTGGGAAATATTTGATTCCTTTCCTAGAACTTTTTTCTTGAGCTCGAATTAGGGTTTTGGAGATTTATCTTGAGGAAAACTTAGTGTTTTTGTTTTTTTTTTAAAGTGAAGATTATTGTTTCTTGCTCTGATACACTTTCTGAGAGCTTGTAAACTTTTTGTACTCAATTTAGACAGATACACTCTTTCAGTTTCAATAAAGCAGCAAAGTTCTTCCCATTTTTTTGGTCTCAGTTTTGTGATGGAAATCTAATGTCTTTGTGTTTTAAATTTGAATCCTTATATCTTGTTGTTGTGAATCTTGGTTTAGAATCACATTTTTTCAGGTTACATGTTGTATTTAGTTCTTTTAAATCTTCATGCAAATCACTGATGAAAACATGTGCTAATAAGATTGTGAGGGCTATTGTGATAGAGAGACTGTTGTGAGTGATAAAGTCTGAATTTTCATAAGTCTAGTGAATCATTTTTTAGTCGTAGATTTTAATTTTAGTTATCCTTCTAACTCTTTCCTTTGAAAATCACTTAGAATAGGATCCATCATTTGGAGAACGAGGTCACTCTGGAGATTCTCTTTTCGCATAGATCACCCACATCTGAAAAGAGTTTCCATGTTTCAACAAATAGTTTGATTTCTTACAAATTTGACAAAGGGTGCATATCTGATTGATAACAATAGTAAAATGCTCTATGATGATAAAATTATCACAAAATAGAAAGCACAGTCTATTCCAATCCATCTCTTTCCATCTATATCACTCTATTTTTACATACATTCCAGTGCATGACATCGATCAACATTAGCCATCTTATCACTATCTTTCACCATATTAACTTTTCTACTCATCCAAATCTTTCTTATCATTTTCCTTAATCTCTATCACATCTTTCCAATCCTTTTTGAGAGTTTAACCTAAAAATTCCATTCTTCTGTCAAACTCATGAGGGGGCATCCTACATTCATTTCTTCATTCATCAAGGAAAACTAGGGCATGTGTCACCTTCTTTGAAACAATGCTATAAAAGCACACTGTCTCAAAGAGGGGAAAAATTTAAACACTTGAAAATATACTAACATTCTTGACATAAAATTGTGCTAATTATTCTTCCAATATTAATTATTATCAAAATTCATTCTCCACTATTAATTAAATATTTTTTTATTATTTAATTAAATTCATAATATCTATTCATCTATATTAATGAAATAATTAATTTTATTCAATTAATCTATTAATTATTCCTCTATTCATCTATATCAATTAAATAATTGATGTTATTTAATTAATTTACTAATTATTCTTTTATTTCAAATTTTAATTAAATAATTTATTATTATTTAATTAATTATCTATTTCTTATCTCTAAGTTCAATAATTTATTATTTAATGAATTACCACTTTCTAAATTAAAATAATTATTTTTAATTATTTAATTTATTTCTCAAAAATTATCTTCTTCCAACCAAAATAAAATCATGTATTTTATTTATTAAATACAACCTTGCACATGTAAATAATAATAATTATTTTTAATTATTAAGTACTCTTGCAAATTCCCACTTCCTAAATTAAAATAATTGTTTTTTATCAGTTAAAGTGGTTATAAAGGGTCATGTCCTTTTTTATTAAAATAAAGACATTTTACATCAAAACCCTAGTGGTTCAAGACATATATTATTATCAACCTGGTACATACCGAAAAATAACCCTAAAGCCCACACTGGGAAACTCATAAACGAGATTCCAAGTGAAAAGAACAAAGGGAAAGGGCCCCCAATCAGTTAAAGACTTACCAATTATCTCCACATTTGGAAATGGAATGGAGATGCATGTTGAACTTTACCTCATTCTTCTTCCTTTTCTTTGGCACCACCGTTCAACTTTCCTCTAGAGTACCAACACTCGCTTCCTCTTATATTTTGTTTGAGGGTATTTGATCTCCCCCAGGAGACATTAATTTTTATAACTCTGCCTAGTCCTCTCCCACCCTATTTGACTTAGAAATTTTTGCAACCTTAGCACTACCCCATTCCAAAGGAGAAGATTCAACTATGGACTCTGGGTGTATAAGACAACTATTTGAATTTTTCTTATGAATGCTTTCATCCTTGATTTCCTTTGGGGCAGTGATGGGGGTTTTACCATTTTTATCTAAAACTAATTTTTCCACCCAATAATGATGAGGGGAGGCACCTTCCACCAAGTGGCTTGACTATCAGTTTTACACTTCAAATCGTGAGCAACAATATGCCTAGTGCTTAAATATCATTGACAAAAAAATGGTAGCCCCTCATAGTCAAGTAGTTCATTCCAACACCCATCTGAAAATTTTAAAGAAATATCCACCTATAAATATTTGACAATATCCATCTCTACCAAGATATGTGAAAATGTTGTATGCATATAATTTGATGAGCCCTCATCCACACCAATTTTTTTTTTGAGTGAATTTCCTATAGCTTCAAAGCAAGTCAAACTAGAATTGTAAAGGAAGATTCAAGAACCTTACCCAAATCGGGATTGCATTCAAATATTTTGTGGTAGGATTGAAGGAGGGATGCCATGGTTTTAACGTCAACAATCATTGATGATAACTCGATTGATAGTCACATAAAATTATATGTGTCTCAAATGTTATCAAAGATGACCACAAAAAAACCTCACGCATAGGGATATATTTGGATATCGCCATCCAAAATGGAGTTCCATGTATTTGAAATCCATTAGTGTAGCTTTGAAAGGAACAACCTAAACCCTAAAAATCTCCTAACCAAACCAAAGTGTGTGAAATAAGCTTCATTTTTTGCTACTTCTTGCCTAATATCTTCACCCAATTCCACTATTGGAGAAGAGGTAGAACAATGAAGAGTTCAGATAGGATCCAACTCATCTAAAGCCAAAGTACCAAAGCTCTCAAGTCAAAGTAGGTTAGAATATTTTTACACTACACCCAGAGGCTACACACCTAGCGCAAGGACATTGGTAGTCTAAGAATAAAACACTTCACCATCATTCACATGTTTAGAGGTAGGATTGTCCATCGTATTCAATACTCTCCCCTTCACTTCATAGTATGGTCATTAAAAACCTTTGTTTAAATGATGTTTGCAGCCTGAAGCGAAGTAATCACTCATTAGATCAGCCTCCATAAGAGTTTTTCCTAACTCTATCTTTAAAGCTAACCCTAGCCGCAGGGGTCAAAGCTTTCTATAGGCAACATCACTAATAAAAAGGAAAAAGAATTACAATTGTCCATATTATGCTTAAGTAAAAACAGTTGTTTTTAATTATTTAATTTATTTCTCAAAATTATCTTCTTCCAAAATAAATAAAATCTTTTATTTTATTTATTAAATTCAACCTTGCACATGTAAATAATAATTAAATTTATTTAATTATTAAATACTCATGAAAATTTCCACAGTTTCCTAAATTAAATAATTGTTTTTAATTATATAATTTATTTCTCAAACATTATCTTCTTCCAAAATAATAAAATCATTTATTTTAATTATTAAATACTCATTCAAATTCTATCTCACCTATTGATTGAGACTTACTCTCAATCCCTTAATCAATCTAATCAAATGCACTTCACTCCCACTCACTTCAACTCCACTCAGCAATTAATTCAGTCCACTATGTAATCAACTTAGTCCACTTAGAAATAATTTCAATCCACTAACCATCAATCTCAGTTAACATCTCAATCAATTCTCTTAATTGAATCATGCAATAAATTATCTAAAATCATGCAGTCAATTAACAATCAATCAATTCCTTTCATCAGTCCTCCATCATCGATCATTTTTAGTCATTCTTCTAATCTTGATCATTGATTAGTGTTGAACCAAATATCTATAAATCAAACCATCATATCATTCATTTATATCATCTCAGATCGTGCAAAGAAAATCCACTCTAAAATTTTTGTAGGTGCTTTATGCTATTGTGGCTAATTAAATTATGAGAGCCAAGGATTTACACCATTTCTCACAAGGTGAAATAGAGCAGAGCAATGTAGTTGTGCTAAGGTGAATTTTATGTGTTTTTTTTGCAAGTTTACATCATGTTTAATTCAGTTTTCTTATTTTCTTCATTGTTATGGTCATTAACTTGTGATATCTTGTTGTTATTTCTTTTATTCCTTCATTATCTCAAAATTGAATAATTTGGTCATATATTTGTATTGTGCTTTCTTTGTTTTATTGTGACAATTTATTCATTTCTATTGAATCAATTAAATTTATTAACTATTTGTTTATATCACTCATAAGATTAAGGTTGAAGGACTAACCACAAGTTGGAGGAATGATCATATCTCTAAATAGCTACTAAAATATAGTGTGGATTACTTGAGAGACAATTTTTGTTAGAGTACATGGTTTCCTCTTTCCACTATAGTTTGTTCTAACAATTTGAATTTCATTTGATGTTTTAGTTCACAATATTTAGTGTTATATGTTATGTTTAGTTTAGTTTTATATTTTTAAAATTTCATGAAAAGTACATTTTTTGCAAGAGGAAAATTCATTTTGTGTGGAAATTATGTACAATAAATTTACAATTGGTATCCCCTTGATATTACATTTTAAATTTATGTTGTGATAAGGGTGATTAACTAGTGATTTTGTTCATTTATGTGTGGAATGATATTTTTTTCATACTATGGTATTATTAGAGACATGCTAAATTCTAATTGAAAGAGTTACTAACAATATCTCTAATGGAAGTTAAATTTAAATTTAAGGTAAATCTACTCCAATGGATCTAAACAAAGCTGATCAATAATAAATTTATTTATTAATCATAATTCATAGGCATGATTGGTGATGGAGACTTGATGGAATCATGACAAAAAATAAATTCTTAGGAAAGCCTAAATTGAGGAAGAGATACCAACTCTTAGCAGTTGGACTCTTAGATAACATATTTTAATCACGAGTTTAAGTTCATTATCCTAGGTTGATATTCTCTAGGTTTAGGTTTTTTATATGTTCTCTATAATTTGTTGAGCTAGAACTTTCAAAACTAACACTTTGATTATAATATTGTGTATTACATACTTATTATGAAAAAATGACATGTTTGTTATGGACCATGAATTCCTACTCAAATATGTTCTTATGTTCTTTAGTTAATGTTTCAATCACTTTCAAGTAGTGAGGGTGTTACATTTCTTACAATTAGAAAAATTATTTGACTTGGATATAACTATGTAGTAATTCTCCCTTCTACAAATTAAATTAAATTCTAGCTAGGATATATTATTATAATCCAAGTCTCTAAAATTTGCATTCATCCACCATCTCATGAATTTCAAGAATCATATTTCTTGAAATGTTTTATTACATTTCTTTTGGTTGCATCTCTATTTATTTTACATGCGAGTCTTAGTGACACATTTATATAATTTTTTACTAGCTTGTGAAAGAAAAAGCTTGCTTCCATGGTTTTCTACCGTCATTTTTCATAGATTGTGTGGTTATCTTCATATTATATATACAATCATGATGATATAATTTCTTGATTAAACAAAAGTCTATGAAGTCAAATAATTTATTTTTCTTTATGTTTGCATCCATTACTTTTTCTTTAGAAGCAATAAGTTTATTAACTTGTAAGACTAACCAAAGATTTTAAAAAATCAAAATTTAAACCATAAATATTTGGTAGACATTTATTTTGAAGTAATTTTATAGGTTTCCAAAGCCACATTCATTGATCTACTATTCTTTATATTTGTTGGTTGATGCAACAACTATAAAAAAATCATAAATTTTTTTGAAAAAATATTTTATACTACCTTATGGAATGTTATTTGAGTAATTAGGAATTACTAAAGTATACATTAGTTGTGTGAATATTTTTTTAGTTGAAAAGGTGTAGTTTTGGTTCTCTACATTATATTTAAATTATTTTTTTCATGTTACTTTAACCTTTTGATTCTATCACCTAAAGAAATAGAGCACATATTCTCATTGGTAAGGGCTGATGCAACAAGTTGGGTCCAAAAAAAGCTTAAAAAGTGGAAGTGCTTTTTGTTTTTTTTAAGAATTTGTCACGGTTTGATTAAAAATTTCAGGCAATTACACAATAAATCTTTTAAAAAGTCAATAATATGAAATTTAACATTTTGAATCTAGTTTCTAAATATGTAATTTATTCATATACTCATATTATAGAAATTAAATTTTGATAGGGATGTATAGAAACCACTTTTTAATTTATTTATTTTTAGCATACCATGCATGTGTATAGACACCATTTTTTGACCCAAATAAAAGTATTTTTCTAATTCCTTTTGGGGAAAGAGAGCTACGTAAAGATTGATAAGGAAATTGTTTTGTAATTTTTTTTAATGTTTTTTCATTGACTTTTTATTGGCCTTAGTTGTTTTTAAAAATCGTGTATGGACAACATAATTGGACCTAAACTAAACATTTTTTGAATTTTTTTTTTGCATTGTGTAGAGAATTGTCTGGAGATTGATGCCATATATTTTTTTTTACAAGAAACTTAACCAAAAAAAAGTTATTAAAAACAAAAAAACCTTGATATTTCAAGTTTAAGGACTAGTTTGCTTAGAAATTGATTACAAAATAACAAATATAATCCAATCTTAATAAAAATTATATATTTGGAAAATAGAAATTGTGTTCTCTAATAGGTTTTAATTTTATAGATTGATTCAAAAAAAATTCCATCAGTCATATTGCCAAAGTTTTTTCTCTCAAAATTGTCTCAACCTTGTACTTGTAGGTCTAAGCCTAGGTTTTGGGTTACCGTGCATTTTCTAAGCCTAAATCAAAATGAAAAAAATCTCTTGTGAGTTTCAGACCTTTTGGAACAAGTACACACTTCAAAATGGGTACCTATTTTAAAAAAAATGAATGGGTATTTGTTTTAAAGCTACAAAAAGACACTTCCCCTAAATGTGGACTCAACTTCTTGCTCAAACCCGTAAGATGATTGAATCTTCTACTTAACGTTGTTCCTATATCCTTCATTAGATTGTGTGTAATTAAGGACTTGTCTACATATATGTTTTAATTTTATAACTTCTACTTAATCCTTTTAGAATTCAAATATAATGATATGCATTAAAAATTCATTTCTATATGGATTTCCAAGTTGCAAATTAAATAATAAAAGTTTTGTAGATTAACCATTACAAATTTAAACCATATTCATATCTTTATATGTATGTGTAACTTATTTTAATCTACTTTCTAAGAAGTATCTAAATATATTTTATGTTAAACTTGTATAATGAGAGCTTAGTGGAAATTTTCTAAATATTTAAATGTTTAATCATTTCCCTTTAATTTTATGCATTTGACCTTTAGAAACGCACTCTTTGACCCCATTGAATTACAAGTGTATGGAAATTATCCATTACTATAAATTTCCCCTTAACTGACATAATCTACTGATAATTTTGTCTCCAAACATCACAAAATTCTTACCTTGCTTATTTCTCCAAGAAGACATTACCTCAAAATACAATTTCCAACAACCATCTTCTTCATACCCTTCCTTATTAAAATATGTATAATTATTATTTTTTTACTTTTACATTTGCGCTTTAACACATAAGTGTAACTATTATTGACTTTTTCCTTGTAATTATCTATGCATTCTCTACATTTATTAGAATATGATGCAAGAAATAATTTGAGAACACAATATTTGGTTGATAAAATCATTTATTTCTCCCTTTTCCCCTATGGCTTTGACCCATATGATTTATATATATATATATTATTTTATAATATATCTAGTTCATATATAGCTTTATATCTACAATAGATCTTCCTAGTTATGCTTTCGCATCCTAGTTCTATGAGAAGCTTTGTTATTTGTGTATTTTCTTTTAATGTTTAACTTTTCATTTTCATTTATTTTATGTTGTTTATATATATGTCTTCTGTTTTCTATTATTTCTACCTCCACAACTTTCTCCTAATATTGGTTTACTCTCGTAGAGTCTTCAATATTCTCACTACACCAACAAGAGGTGCACATCCCCAAGAAGATCCATTGTTAACACTCATTTTAATTAGCCTAGGTCTATATCTTTATAGTTCTTTGATCCCATCAATGTTTATAATTGATTTGGGAGATCTTAATTTGGGGTTCATTATCTTGGTGTAAATAAAGTCTCGTACCTAGTTAATTCATTACTAGGGGACTTAGGGGACTTATTTACATGTTAAGTTTACTTAGGTCCTAGGAGGCAATCTTTTTAGAAGGTGTTAGTTGTCATTAGGTCTTATCTTATCTTTTGACTTATAACACGTGTTCTAGTTGTGATAAGTTGTCATGTGTCATAGGATTAAGACACTTGTCATGATCTTGTTTAATCATGTGTCTCAACTTGGCTATATAACCAAGAGTATCATACATTTTATTTTGTACATATTCTTGAATAATCAATTCCATTAAAATCTTGAGAATTGTATATTGATCTCTCTTATGATTTCATGAAGTTCCTAGATCTTAGGTGGCTATAATCTTTAGCAAAATCTTGTATGGTGTAAAGTTATTCTATACCAACTCTTACATGGTATCAGAGCTTGTGGGATTGCTTCTTGTTAGAATTTATTGAGAGATCTTGTTAAATCTCAAGAAAAGATGAATATACTCTTCTCTTGCATCAAATGATGACCTAGAGAGTAAGAAAATCTTGAAATAAATACCAGATGTGGGGGTTTCCTCTTTATGGCTCTATATTGTAGGTTCAAATCAAAGCTTTTTGGTGCAAATATGAACTCACCATTGAGATCAAAGGGTTTGAGAAAGCTAGTTTTTCCTTTTGTTTGCATATATATATATAGATATATAATGGGCTTACATGTCCAAAAACTTGCAAGCATACCCACAATGTATGTGCCACTACAGTAGCACCATGTGGTGTGAGTACAACCTTGTCTCTAATCGGCTTGTGGGTCAAACAAAAAAAACTCGACATTTTTTTAATCGATAATTTTCAAAAAACATTGAGGCTAAACTGTCAGGAAAATTAAGAGCAATGAATTTTAAAAGAATATTTTGAAGCATATTTTAATATTCTATCACTTGTCGAGAAAAAATATTCCATTGAGTCATAGAGCATATTCTCATAATATTCTTTGAATACTCTAGCAATGTCTAGTACCGACGACGTTCAAATGGACTTCAATTTTAAGTCTCTGATATAGAGATTATTCCAACGAGGGGAAAATATTCCTGTGAAAGCCATTTTCCCATCAATTTTATGTTCACGTTTTAATGATGTCAACATGAAGTTTGTAGTTTTTTGAAAAAAATAACCCCTCATAGTTTGAGTTTTTCATTTTTGCAATCCAACTTTGAAGGCCTGTAACTTGGTCATTTTCACTCCTTTTCTTGAGATTGTTTTTCTTTTTTGCTATTTTTTGTGCTCTACACAGTGGTGCAATAAATTTTTGATTTTGGTGCTTGGTTTTTCCAAAAAATATTGATTCCCATAGGTGTTACTGAGCCATTTTCATTTTTAGAACTTTCAAGGCTTTGTCCTTGCTCTTGGGTGAAGCCACAATAGTGGTTTAAAATTTGATGGAGGAAGGAAAAATGAGAAAAAAAGACCCCATGGAAAAAAAAATTGTTTTAGGGGTTCAAATGAACCTACAAGTTCAACTAAACCAAAAAGGGGTTCAAGCGAACCCATTAATGACTGGGCCCACATTTCCTGCCCAAAAAACCAAAAGGAAATGCATGTGTTAGGGTGGTTCACTCAAACCAAGGTCTGATCGAACCCCTAGGGGTTCATACGAACCCCCCTTATTCCTCATTCTCCCCTTAAAACACAAAAATAACATAAATTTTTATGCTTGGAAGCTCAGGTTGAGGATGAAAATGGAGGAGTCTTTACAAACCCATCTGGAATTAGGTAGTTCTCAGAACGAGCTATCTAATGAATATAATTTTAATATGTTTTGGTTTCATTATGTATCTATTTTTTTAGTTTTATTAAACATATGTTTTTCATTGAAAATGAAGGTCATTATTTTGCACATGTGGAAAAATAGCAGATTGTCAAAAAAAGTTTAAAAAATATGAGTGCACTAGATATTGAAGTCCTTGATCCAACAAAAAAACATTGAATTTTGATATATACAAAAAAAATTGTGTTATACGGTCGCACTATGTCTCAATTGTAATTGGTTGGACTTCGAAACATGATTAAAGAAAAAATATTCAATAAAAAATTATCTAAGCAAAATGAAGCACTAGATATTGGAGTTACAAATCTAAATTCAAAAGAATTATAATCATATCCTTCATGGAAAAAAATTTATGCATTATATGGTGTGCGTCACTTTTTAAAATTGTTGTTTTCCTAAAAAACCATTTTTCGTGGGAGATGGAAAAAGAAGTGCAATCCAATTCCAAAAATTTTGAAAAAAATAATTTTAGAATCTGTAGAAAAAATGTGATGAGACTCTAGTTTGCATCATCTTCAAATTCCTCATGGTTTAGCCACTAGAGGTTCCCGAATGTGAAGATTTAGTTGAAAATAATAATTTTAGTGTCCAGTTTGGCCAAAAATTGTAAACCACTATTGTGGGATCACCCTCCTATAGTAACGTTTTTTAGTGATTCTTTTTTAAAAGTGCATTTTTTTTTGTGTACTTTCCAGTGGTGTGATCAGATTGATCTCATTCTTTGTAAAAAAATTACTTTAATCTTGTGGCCAAATTTCACAATCTATACATGCACTAAGATCAAGTCCACTTCACTTTTTTTAGCAAGTGGCACTTGTAATCACACTAAGTATATATAAAGTGCCACAAATCATATTTGCTTGGGGGGGTTTCTTGATTGAGTAATTTGGGGGGTAATCTTGTTGTGGTTGATTGCATTCTTTTGCTTGGTTTATGTTCTTATGATGGGGAAATATCAAATTGAACTCCTAACTCCACATAATTATGCTAGATGGAGGAAATCAATATGGAATTATCTCATGATGAAAGGTCGAATAGGATATCTAAAAGAAACCATTCCTCAACCTACAAATGCTAAAGAATTGGAAAAATGGTAGCTTGATCATGAGAAAACACTTGAATGCATATGTTCATTAGTCTAATTTGATTTACAATCTCATGTTGAATCATGCAAAACACCTAAAGAGGCTTGGAAGACTTTTAAAAAATTGGATATTAAAACAAATAAGATTAGGGGATATAATATTAACAATGATTTAATGAATCTTGATCCTAAAAATTTTTAACACATCGAAGACGACATCTCCAAAGTTAAAAAACTAAGAACACAACTGAAAATTGCAACATTGATGAGTATTTACAAATGATTCTGAATGCGTTATCCAAGCTTGGTCCTAATTATTCAATGTTTGTTTCTAGATTTCATACCCATCAACTTTCTATGGGAGCATCATATGTTGATCCTAACTTTTATGACTTTATAAATCTCCCAATCCAAGAGGAAGTTAAGTTCATGAACATGGGTCTAATCAAGTCTTCCAAGTCACAAGAATTATTGGCTAATGATTCTAAGGAACAAAAAGAATCAGGGAATCTTGATATGAAGTAAAAGAACAAGCCACAGAAGGAATCAAAATCATATCTCTCTAAAGGGGAATCATCTAAGGAGAAGCCTATATGTGCATATTGCAAAAAATTTGGGTATGATGAACATCAATAATATTCAAAATAGATTAACGAGTTTCAAAGAATATTCTTAAGAAGCATCAAATTAGTGATTCATCATCATCAAAGGGTTCATCTTCTTCTTCTTCAATAAAGTTCAATAAACTCAAGGGGCAAGAACTTGGTGTAGTTGTAGATTCTATGTCAACGAGGTGGATACTTGATTTAGGTTCCTCACATCACATTTCTTCATTAGAGAGTATGCTAACTTCATTTGAGACTTGCTCATCATCACACATCGTGATGATGAACAACAAATATATGTCTGTTTGTAGGAAGGGATCCATTGACATGGATGATAGAACATTCAATTAATTTCTTTGTGTGGATTCATTTCCAACTAATATCCTTTCTATTTATCAGATCACATATGGTGGAGTAGGTAAGTGTAAAACCCCACCACCCAACCCTAGGGGAAGTTGCAAATAACAACACAACACAATTTTTTTTTTATTTAAGAACAAAAAGAATGAAAGTTCACTACACATTCCCAACAACCCCTAAGGTTACGAGACTGAGTTTACTTAAACCCAAACAAGAAACATGAATTAAACATAACATTTAAAATACTTAACAAATCAAATGCTCATGCATTCCATCCATCATAAAATTACATCAGAAACATAAGACATTCCACATGATCTCAATAATGTACTTACAGTAAGATTACAACACTCATTCCCCAAATGAGGTAATTCCAATATACAAGGTTAAAATTTACATCTTCCACCTCAATACAAAGAGGGGTAATAAATTACAATAATAACTGAAAGAATTAAAGCATGGAAGAACAGGATCCCATGAGCTCTCCAATTGGAAATCTCATCCACACGAACAAGAAGATGACCCAACGGATTTGGTGCACGTTCCACCCAGCCATGTGATACCCGAAGGCTCACCCACCATGCTAGGAGATAGTAACAAGGAATTATAGACAAGGCCATCCACCCCTAGACACAGGCTAACTCACACTGACACAACCGAACACATGAACCAAACATCCATAAGGATAACACAGGTACAACTCCAACATCACTGACATAGGTCACATTGCTTCCAGAAATAAAACAGATCGAGTATGATAAGAAGACCATACACATAAACCCAAATACCAATTGTTGTCATAGAAAGAGTGTCATCACATAGCTCATCATGAGATATCCTCTGGGAATCTTCGTAGGCTCTGACCCCCACTATGGGTTATCCTGGTGGCCTCTACCGAATCTTGGAACCCATGCTCACTCATGCGAAATCAAATACCTCTTGTAAGGATAAGATAGATGACCTTGCCATTCCAGGCATTCCCATCTCATCCCAAGTCTATACAAGCCCTTGCATCCATGAGCAAGGATCTATTATCTTAATTAGTGTGAAATACTACCTAACTTCTAAGTACATTAATTTAGTTATCACTTGATTAAACCACTTCTGAAGGTTTCCCAGTTTACCTCTTAGGGCTCTAGCCCCTAACAGAAGCCACTCTTCTACTTGACAACATACCAAACAAAACCAATCACCAAGTGAATCCCAAGTGCATACCAACAAGGTAAAACCACTCCAACTCTAGGAGGAACACAAAATGAAAACTCACTCCTAACACTGGAGGCAACAAAGGTCAAAACCCTCTCCAAACACTGGAGGCAACAAGGTCAAAATCCTCTCCAAACACTAGAGGCAACAAAACACATAATCCACTCCTTCCAAAGGAGGCACAAACCATCCCCGTTCATGAAAACCAAGTAAAACAACAAGATACAACTATACACCCTACCCAAGGCAATACAACGGTTGACTATCAAAATGACAACCCATACAAATAAATGAAACCCCATCTGGAAGATTTCAGAACAATTGACCCAATTACCCCAACATCGAGAATGAACAAAACATCACTAGAAAGCACTTCAGGCAATTAAATAAACTAAAGTTAGGATTTCCTAAATCAAGTCAACTCAATTTATATTACTTGCATTTATTCAAAAAAAAAAAACATAGGATTTATTACACGACATTAAGGAATTTAAAAACCAATAATTTAACTTAAGTTTCTCAATCATATTCAATAGTCAAAAAAAATTGATAATTAAAATCATTTGATTAAAATAAATCAATCTTTATTTCAATTACGCTAAAAATAATCAGCATATATTTAACTAAAATCGAACCCACATATATATTAAATGTATATATACAAGTGTATATTTAATATATATACAACTTAATATATATATTTAAATATATCATTATCATTTAAATATAACTAATTTAAATTCAACTAATTAATTTATTCAAAAATACATAATGCATATATACATTATATATAGATAATTAATTATAAAAATAAAATTATTTAAATACTAAAATAATATATATACATATAATATATATATATAATATATATATAATAATATATATATAATATTATAATAATATCTAAAAAAGAAACGATTTTAAATTTTATTAAAAAAAATAAAACAAACCTTTTTCTGGGGCACGACCCCTCCCAAAACGGAGTGGCCAGGGTGCCACACAGCCACCCCCATGTGGGGCGCTGCTTCCACACAGCGCCACCCATATGGGGTTCTGTGTGGGAGCAAGGCCTCCCCCCCCCCAAAAGAAATTTCATAAATTTTTATTGTATTAAAAATTGTATTAAACAAAAAAAACATAGGGTAGACCCTATACCTATGTAAATTTCTTTGAAACATAAGTTTTTCCACAACAAGACACAGAACAATATATTTACAAATATATTTGTATGTATATATTTAAATATATATATACAGGTATATTTATAAATATATTCTACCAAGATTTTCATTTCCAACCAAATTGAAGAAAATTTTTCTACAAAAAAGAATAACAAAAGAATTTCTTCAAAACAAAACTTCTAGATCTCAATTTTTCTGAGGCTTTTCAACTACAAAAATAAATGTTTCTAGATTTCTTTTGTCTATTTTGAAATTTCTATTGTCTGAGCTTTCTTTCTATTGATTTCTTTTCTCATTTTCTACAAAGAAATTTATTGTTTTTCCCAGAATTTCAACAATTGTTTGTTTCCAATTTTGCAACAAGATTTAAGAGGGGTTTTCATTGCAACTCAAAGTGATTGAATCTTTTCTAAAAGCATGAATAGATTTGTAAATTTCTTTCAAAATGAAATAAACAATCAAGCAATGAACCTAGTGTTTTCTCCCAAAGCTTGAAAATTTTGACAATGGTGATTTTAATCCCCATTCTGAAATTTCAGCTCAACCAAGAAATCCCCTTGCTTCTTCAAAATTTCAAGAACAAAATCCAAATCCTTGCTCCTTTTTTTCCCACTATTTCAAAATTAAAATAAAATGAAATTCCATTTTCCTTACAAAGAGCTTTCCCAAATTTTTGGTCAAACCCCTAAAAATATCCCACCCACTAAATTCATTGCAAAATTGGAGATATTTGCATTTTTAAAAATTTAAAATAAATTTAATTTCCAAATGGAATTTTATGCACTTAAAATAAATTTCTTTTTACAACAAGAATTCAAAATTTTATAAAGAATTATTTTTCAAATTTATTTCCAAAAAGTAAATTTAAAAGCATTTTTCTATTTTTCTATTTTAAATCAAAATATCACATTATGCCAAACAACTAATTTGATTTAATTTATCCCCATTAATTTAATTAGTCAATAAAATATATCTAATTCAAGATTAGATTATTTTATTAATTAAATTAAATTAATTAATTAATAACTAATTTTCAAACATTACAAATAGATACAATCAATCATCATTTTTAACTTCAAAAGCCATTTAATAACCTTTATACTATGGAATTAAATAAATAACCAGGGAGGAATGAACCAAATCAAGACAGCTAAACCCGATGACAACCTGACGACACACTTATGACTAGGGTGATATCTTGGCATGGAAAACCTAGCTACTATATCTCAATCAATTACCGTTGGTTAATGGACACACTCAAACCTGTGAAATTAGGTGGAGTCGATGTCCTGTACCTGTCAACCTGCGAGCAAAGAGTATATCAAACATGCATATATATAATATAATAAAACACACTGTGAAGAGGAAATCTCGAAATCGTAGGGCGCTTGCAAGCGAGTGATACAATCTTATCCCCTTCACCAATACAAACTTTCTAACTGACGAGTCTAACATCAACAATATAATAAAATCATAAGGCATTTTTAATTAAATAACTGCTACGCTAATTCAAAACATGCCATAATGATAACATCAGAGTAAAATTTCATCACATCAAAATATTACATACACATCGCTTAATAGTTCGCGATCAAATAATAACCAAGTACCAAAGTCACAACAGAAACAAAGATAAAACAGTGCCGATCAAAAGAGCCAAAATGGAGGGGTGTTACAGTAAGATTATTGAGATGACACCATTTCTTCCATAATTTGGGATTTATATAGTAGAGATATAGTTGTACTTGGGGAGGTTGATCACCAATCTTGAGTCTATGCCTTCTCACATTTTTCTCCTCATGATTCTATAGATAGTCACATTGAGGCATCTTGTATGGACACTTTTGAGGATATTCAACTTATTATCATCTGAATCTTAGTATTGTTTCATCTACCAAGTATCTAGTGATATGTGGGTGTAGAAATTCACAATTGGCATCATGCATTTAATTAAGTCATATTTGTCTATTCATTAAATAAATAAAGTTTATTTGATCAATCTCTAAAGTCCATTTAAATTAAATAAATTCATCTTTAACACTAACATCAATCTAAATCATTTTCCATCTCCTTTTCACTTATTTTAATCCATAAATATAAATCAAATGAGTCAAATCACCTAACCTCCTCTTATTTAATCAAATCATGATTAAATCTAATCTTAACCCATGTCACATCCTCTAGCTTTTCCCACATGCACAAATAAATCAATTTAATTCATTTATTAAATCTTCATTTTCTCTCAACAAGGCATAAAAGTGGAATATTCCTCCATTTCAAATCTAACAAGGCATTTATTTCATCTTACAAGTCCTTTTGCATTGATCCAAGTGGCCATAACTCCATTTGACTCTCCCTCCACCTTGTCATTTCACCATTTTAAATTTTAAATTTATGCATTTATGAGCACATTTATCAAAATGTGCACATCCTTCATCCATCCATCTCTTGACAAGTAGCACTTGGCTATTGGTTGAAAGTTAGTCCCACACTTGCTTCATTTTGGGCATTTCTCCAACTTGTCATTCTATAAATAAGAGGCTTCTTTCCTCATTTCATTGTCCAAAAATTAGAGAAAAGTTACTCTAATCACATTGAGAGCTAATTTTGTCCAATTTATAGCATAACAGTATTCATCATTTGATCTTGTCAAGGGTTGGGAAAGGGCCACTAATCATATCAAAGTGGCACCAGTCCACTATGGAATAGGTATACATTGTTCTTCTTTTATGCTTTCAATTAGTTTGTTTACTTAACTTGTTTATGAAGCAGAATGGATTATTTCATAGGAATACCACTTTATTTGCTTGTTTCAAATTTACCTCATGCTAATGGATGTGGGATAGTTTAGGCTTGTAGATTTTGTGTTATTCATTCTAGTGCTAGAAGGATCTTTTATTTCTCTTAGGGAATTAAAATCTTAGTATATTTTTTTATGCTTACTATATGCTTTGTTAGTAAAGCATTCAAAGGCATACATATGCAGATGTATCATTGGAAAGAAAGCTAGAAAGCTTAAGTCATGCACAATGATTTGGGCGCATGAATCTTGCCCTACAGTCATTACACTCCTATGAGATATCATGTACGTCCTCCTAGCATTTTCATTTTAAAATAATAACTGAGCTACTTGTCCTTTATTGCTTGGCTTTGGCTAATTTTTTGTTGCAGGGAAATTTTACTTGATTGATGAATAGAGTTTCCTCAAAACTGTTAAATGAAAATTATAAAGGCATGATTTTCTTTCCAATGGTCGTATTTTGATGACCACATGGAATTTGTTGAATAATGATGAAATTTTTTGTAGTGCACCGTGGAAAACATCCTCCTTAATATAAATTACTACTGACATGCTCCATTGCTATCAATTTTTTGAAAATTTGTATTCTGCTACTTGCATCTTGCTTGTTTATGAATTCTACTATTCTATCTAGGTTTTGATTTAGATTTTTGTTGTGCTTGTGAATCCTGCTGTAACATTTATGATGTAGAAAAGGTAAATAAAGAGTTTTACTAAGCACAAATTTGTCTTCTAAAACAAGCACTAAAACCTCCAAAAATAGCAGTGAGCTATTAATTTTATTTGGTAATAAAAGGATGCTCTTTGTTTAGGTGTTTCTCAAATATACATAGAAGGATTTGAATTTTTTTTGAAAGGTTAATGCCTTTTGAATAGGCAATACCTTTTCATATTAACAAAAATGAGCTTTTGATTGATACATTTCCCAGATCTGCTTCATAAAAATAAATCCACTCATATGACGCATTGATTTAAGCACGACTCAGGGATGGTTCGAGATGGTCTTCTTGCACACCCTGAGACCAAGGGCTCACTATCCCTATGTATTTGAAAGTGAAAATAACTAACAATCAAACCTTTGCACATGCAATGAGTATGCCAGATAGTGTACAAGGTTGTGCTTGCTCATTTTACACCAGCCATGCAATAGCTTGAAAGTCTCTAGAATCCATGTGTTTGTTGGCTTTACACCTGCCAATTGAATTAGCACATTTCATAGGCATTATAGGGATGTATTTTTTATTTTCTATGTCCAACGATGGTTTGTTGTAGCTATCAAATTGAATGACAAAATACATTGGAGAATCTAGTGGTTTACTATCATTGTTTTAGATAATAAATACAACTTGCTTTAACGAACCATTCATAGGGCCAATGTCAATCTAGAAGGTTTTTTTTTGTCAAGATAGTTCATTCACCTACATGCAATGGGACCTCTTCCTGTAGTTGATCATCATCATTTGTTTCTTTCATTTTTTGTTGAGTGTTTCAAGCGACATTAATGGCAATAGGGATGTTTTGCTCCATGATTAGAATTAGAGGATTGAGTGGAATTAATTGCAACAGGGACATTTAAAAGTTTCATCATCCTTCTATTATGTACCATGGTCAGGTTATTGGTTGCATATAAATGCATGGATAGATCAAACTCTCCTATTTAAAATATTTTTACCAGATGTTGATTTTCATCAATGTTGATATATTGTATTTACTTTTGTGAAAGATTTTATGACAATTCTTTATTGAAAAGAATCTAGCAGATTTCCTTCTTAAAGGAAATGTATTCAATGTACTTGGTGATGGGAAGGGAAATGTGCTTTATTACACAGTAATTTGCTTTGTATTTGTTGCTCTCATTAATATCCCTATTTTTCTCATCAATATCATTGTATTCATATTGTTGTTTCTATCATTAGAGATTGGTTGTGTGGAGTGGGTAAGTCTTTCTATCATTTATATTGATCTTTCTAACTCATTTATGGATTTTTTGCAAGCTAAGTCAATGAGAATCGAGGTGTTATAATGACAAAGGAACCAAATCTTTACTTGTCTGCATTAAATCAATGGTCACTACTTTAAAGTCAAATCTTATTTGTCTAAAATAAATCACTCTAAAATATTTTCTTGGCTACATTAAATTGTTTTCTTTTTTTGATTTTTGTTATATGACCAAATATTTTAGCTGAAGGATTTGATATTGTGAAAAATATTTGGAATGCACGATTCTTATTAATTTTTCTTTTCTTTAATTCAAAATCATTGGTATTTTCATTTAAAATCATTCTATTATTTAAAGACTAATGTTTAAAACAATTTTAATTAAACAAACTTGACCCTAATATAATTATATTTTTTATCTTATAGGGATAGGAAAAGGAGGGAGGAGTGACTTCATTCACACAAAGGACTTGCAACATTGAAGCATAAGAAATGATCTTTGAAGAATCTTGGAGATAAAGGGAAATTGAACATTAAATTTGGAGTTGAAAAAGCATTTTTAAATGCTAAAGGATTCCATTCTATGCTTTAGTTTTCTGTTTTAAATCAAATCACATATTTTTGGAGTTCTAAAAAGAACATTTCAATTTTTCCTACAAAGGGCTTAAAAAGAACTTTAGGACTGTAAACTCACTAGATTTTGTTTGAGGATTAACAAATTAACAAGGAAAATTTCACATTTGATTTGGTGCTATAAAAAGAATTCACTTTTACTTTGTGGATTTAAAATGAACAAGTGTTTCTTTGTCTTGTAATTAATTACTCAAGGTAATATCACTAAAAGTACATATGCACTTCTCTCGCACCTCATGGCTATCTTGAGAATCAAAAGTCCTTTTTGTGACATTAAGTTTCATAAATGATTCTAGTCCACAGTTCATTTGGGATTAAAAATTGAATAAACTTTGCATGTGTAAATGGAACATGTTGTGTGTGTTCTCCCTTTGTTTCTAAACGAAGGTTGATCAAACTATGAATACGTTTGCTTGCTTTTGTTTATCTTAGAGGGCCTACCTTGTGGGAAAAAGTAATCACCCAAGGGAATGACACAATCGGTAACACACTAAAGCCAAGTATATTTCCAGCCGGTATATAAGAGTGGGTACTGAAACAAAAGCTAGTATCACGTGGTTGGTCTCGACGAGAAGGGAAACAATGGCCTCTTGTTGCATGGGTCAATCTCCACAAATGGAAAGTCCAAATCAAATCCATGTCCTAAAATTTAACATCTCCTTCAAGATTTCTTAAGAGTTCTAATCATCCATATCATCCATGTTTCACACATTTCACCATCATACCTTTGATCCTTAAATCATTCAAAATTTTCTCTTTTGTACCTAAAATAATTAGAGATTCATCTCTTACATTCTTGAAAATTGATCTCTATTTTATGGTACAAACTAGATCACAACACAAGAGGAACATGGAAACCAGCAAATAAACATCTACTTCGAGTAACTTGAGTCAAACCACTCCCGAAATGAATCCCATTAGGTCAGGTAGTCTCACGATTAACCTTCCTCCATTTTTGCAAGACCATCAAGAGGAAGGTTTCCAAGTAGAGGACATCACTAACAATGCCTTCAGATTGACACAAGATGAAATCACTAAGGTGGTCCATAATCTAGAGAATCATAGAATCATTAACATCATGATGAGACTCAATCCCTCACTAATCAGCAAAACAAGGGGCTAAACTCCCTTCTGATTTCGATCTAAGTACTATTGTGGAACCACCTTTTGGATCCATGCCCCCAATTTCATCGACAATCCCCATTTCATCTACACCTCCATTCCAAAACATCACTCAACCCATCCCCCAAATTACATCATCCATTGCTCCAACTCAACCCATTTTTAACAAGGGAAGTGCATTTTTCAATGCATTGCAAACAAACACCCTCATAAAAAATTAGGATTTGGATGCAAACAACATCTTGGGATAGTCCATACCCAAAAATCCATCACATCCATATGTCCCTCTCACCTTTCATGATCCAAATGACCCATCATCGTCATTTTCTACAATACCTAAAACCTCTCTCCCCATACCTCACAAGGAGAAGGTGATTTATTTAGACCAGGGGGCATCTTTGACACTACATCTTCATCACTTCCACAAGGGAGTATGCCACTCACATTTCCAACATTTCCATCGATATCCACATCAACTCTTGGTTTAGGGCTTCCCCCTTTACCAAACATCAATCAAAGCATCATACTGAATCCTCACATCTTGCCATCGAGATTGCAACAATAGAGGGCAACCATATTGATAATGCAAAACACCACCATCACATCATAAATCATCCCCCAAACATCTCAAAACATGGTCTCTCAAGGACCAAGCATATCAATCACACCATCCATAGTCACTCAAATCCCAATCATCAATACGACAGTGCCTCTCATCACCACAACAAGCGCCATTCCAAATCCACCTCCACCACCACTGCTACCTATCAAAAGGAACTACAACAAATTAAAAATTGACAAGTTGTACAACTAGCTGCTCAGCAAGCTACCCAAGATGTTCAAGCTTCCCAAGTCACACAACAAGGACAACAAGCACATCAGGCTGCACAAGCTCAAGCCTTATTACAACAACAAGCACAACAAGCATCCCAAGCTGCTCAAGCAGTGCAGGTTGCACAAGTTGCATAGATTGCACTTCTTTCCAACAAGCACAAGCCCAAGCTCGGGCACAAGCACAAGCTCAATCCCAATACCAAACTCAAAAAGCACAAGCACAAGTGCAAGCGCAAGCACAAGTACAAGAACAATATCTTGCACAAAAAAAGTAGCACAACAACAAGCATATCGACAAGCACTAAAACAATACAAAGAGCAACAAGAAGTAGCCTAATTAGCAGCCCAACAACAAGCTCAGCAACAAGACCAACAAGTGTTCTTGGTACAATAGTAATTGCAAGCATACTTGGTGCAACAGAATGTACAAACACCATCCATCAACATACCAACCAATCCACCCATTCCACCAATAATTGAACCACCTCAAAACACTTTCATTTCACCCCCTGATCTACAAAATGATGTGATGGAACAAATCATGTTCCTCTCACAACAAGTGCTTAATCTTCAGTCAGCTTGAGCCACAAAAATACCCAACTTGTGTCTTTATCCATTCGATAGGATCCTTGTAATGAAACCATTCCCAAAGGGATTTGAGATCCCCAAATTTAATAAATAACATGGGATGAGAAACCCTGATGATCACATTAGGGAATTCTAGGTTCATTGCATGAAAGTCACGTATGAAAATATTTATTTGATGCCATTGTTTCCTAGAAGTTTGGTTGGCCAAGCCATGGAGTGGTTCTCTCACCTTCCTCTAGGCATCAAAAAATTCCAAGAAATAGTAGATGCATTCATCAAAACTTATGCATTCAACATCGGTATGGATGTCAGTCTGGAGGAATTATCAGCTTTGAAACAAGGGAAGAATGAATCATTTGCTTCATTCCTACAATAATGGTGATCCAAGGCCAATCAGAGAAAATGGGCCATGCGTGAAGAACAAAAAGTGTGCACTATCATATCCAATCTTGACGGAGCCTTGGCATTCCATTTCAAAGTGCAAGGTATCACCACGTATTTGTAATTGATCTTTAAGGAACTCAACATTGAACGAGCCCTTATGTCACAAGGAGGATCACCTATATATCCTGAACAGTAGATCAATCGCCCATCCACTAGTTACAATGACAAACCTCACACAGGGAAAAGAACTGAAACATTACCAATGATGGTGTTGTTGATGCCAAAGTTCTCATCAACACCTCTCAGAAAAACACACCCACACCACAACAACAACCCCAAAACCACCATCAAAATAATCATCAAGCTAATAAAACACAACAACCAAACAATCAAGTGATCAATAATGTCAATGATCAAAGGGAACTACTCTAGTGAAAAAAAAACTCCCCCAAGCAGAAATACACTGGCCTTGGAGAACCAATCGAGGTCATCATGAAGAAATTAATAAACAAAAACCTCATCAAGGTTCCTACCTATGAGAATTACTAGGAACCAGATGTGAAACCACCCTGGTACAATGCAAATCAACTTTGTGACTTCCAAAATATCAAAGGGCACACCACTAATAGTTTCATGAGGTTGAAAAACCTAATCCAAGACCTCATTGATCAAAAGATTATAAATGTGAAGCAGCCAACAAGAATTCAGAACCTCAAAATCTACATGAATTTTATGCCTAACCATAACAACAAAGGGAGCAATAACATTGATAAGGGGAAGGGTTCCTTCAAGAGCATGAATCATGTGTACAACCATGTCGTCACATCCTTGGATGAATATTGTGCTACCATCACCATCAAAGGAGTCCATGCTAATTATGGAGTCACCACAAAAGGCTGAGAAATCACCATTGTAGGGTCATCTCAGCAAATATAGCACCCAATTCCAACCCAAGATCTGTTCCCAATGGCTACAATGTCCTAGATCAATTCAAAAGAACTCCAAAACAAATCTCCATCATGGAGTTGCTAAAAAATTCATCTACCCACAAGAAAATCCTTGACAAAGCACTAGCTTCATCCACTGCCCCCATAGATCTTGATGCAAAACAATTCCAAGCTATGGTCGGAAACATCATCACTTTGAATCTCCTTACATTATTTGATCAAGATTTTCCCACTCAAAAATCTCACAATTGTGCACTCCATTTAGAGGTCCTAGTGTATAAAAATAAAGTCAAGCAAGTCTTGGTGGATGGGGGTGAAGGTTTGAACATTTTCCGCTCAATCTCATTAAGAACCTAAAAATATCAGAGGATTCCATCGACAAAGGAAAAGGCATTACAACCAGAACATATGATGATCAAGACAGATTGTCCCAAGGCATAATTAAACTCCCTATTCAAGTAGGGCCAACTATCATGGAAACCACCTGTCAGGTCCTGGACCTCGACTTGCCTTATAACATTCTCCTGGGATGTTCTTCTATCCATGCAATGCAAGCAGTAGCATCAACCTTCCATCAATGTGTCAAATTTACATATGAAGGCCAAGAGGTCACCAGCCATGGAGATCCTGAACCATTCTCTTATTGCAGGAACCTAGAGGAAAAATACTACAAAATCCCTCAAGTTACTAAAAATGATGAAGGCCCATCAACACCATACATTGATCCAACCACTCTTGTTTCCACTTCTACGACAGAGACACCCGCCACTCCTGCCATCCCCACCATCTCTGATATAAAATTCATCATCTAGGACAATGGTTGTGGAAACTATACAATTCCCAAAAATGCTTTTGTGGTAGGAGAGTTACCACAATCTCCCAAATCATGAGGATGACTGCAATCAAATGAAACCTCTACATCCCAAACACCCATTGAAGGATATTCCAACTTCAGAAGTTAGGGAGACCTTGACTGAAAATTAATAGAGGACCCATCCCATCTCCTATACCAAGACAATAGACTAGCAACTAATCTACCAATGGATGTCAACAACAAAGGTTTGCGAATGATGCTCACAATGGGCTATGACAAAAACCAGAAATTGGGGAAAAATGACAACATGCTCCTAGTACCCATCATTCCTAAGACACGAATGAGAAATATTGGCCTTGATGTACCCCTCTGAGTATAACCATACGTGGCTGAAATCCCCCAGTTAGGAAGGTCAAAACTCCTCAGCAATCAACAACTAAACTTCACTTACTCATATCTACAAGTCGAGTCATAGACAACTTCACATTTGACATAACTAATTTGTGTAGTAGTAGTGATGATGAGGATCCCATAACTAACCTACCTATACTCTTCAAGGACACCACCCTTCTCATGATTAGTACTATGTCATTTGAGTCCACTAACCATCAAAACCATGAAATCCACCTACTTTAGCCCCAACTCATTGATTATGACCAACGAGGACCGCCAATTCTTAACACATTCAAAAATGATGAGGCTCTCTTAGAGTTCATGGGACTGGGGGATAATATTCCATTTGGAGATCACAAAGCAGGATTCATCATCGAGCTGGATAAACATGCATATTATGGAGAAACGATTGAATCCCTCAGTCGCAAAAGTGAAAAACTAAGAATAATCTCTAGGTCCTTGAGTGAAAACCACACTATGGCACTCTTTGACCCAAAAATAGTAAAAAGAAAGGACACATCCAATGGTGAAAACCTCTATGAGGTGCCCAAGGATGGGGGATTCAATCTTCCTCTCAAAGCTCTCCATTAGGAAAAATCAATGGTCCTAGCTGAAAAATGAAATCCGGTTAACTTGGGAACATAGGAGACCCCACACATCACATTCTATGTAGAGTCATTACTATCAAAAGAGCAAGAGCTGTTAGTTGCCTTTTTGAGAGAACAAAAAATTAACTTTGCATGGAGCTATGTAGAGATTCTTGAGCTCGATCCAGAGATTGTGTTCCATCACCTAGCAATCTACCCTGAAGCAAAGCTTGTTAGACAAAAATTGAGAAAAATGCATCCTCAAATCACCCTGCTAGTCAAAATGGAATTGAAGAAGCTACTTGATGCATGATTCTTATGACCAATTGACTACCTTGAGTGGGTATCCAATCTTGTTCTTGTTTCAAAACCAAATGGAGGAATCTGAATTTACATGGATTTCAAAGACCTAAAAAAAGCATGTCCAAAAAATGATTTCCCATTGCCTAGCATTGACATGATTGCAGATATGATGGCAGGACACAAAATTCTTTCTCTAAAGGATGGTTTCTTTGAGTACAACCAAATAATGATCGCCAAAGAGGACCAACATAAAACAACCTTAACTTGTCCATGGGAAACCTACTATTAGAAAATGATGCCATTTGGCCTAAAGAATGTTGGGGCCACCTATCAAAGAGCTATGCCATTAATCTTTCATGACATGATCCACAAAACTGTTGAAGATTATGTTGATGACATACTAGAAAAATCCAAGAAGAAGAGAGATCACATAGCAACCTTGAGTGTTATTTTCAATAGGCTAGAGGAATATAAAGTCATAATCAACCCAAATAAGTGCATCTTCAATGTACAGTTAGGAAAGCTATCGAGATACATAGTGTCAATGAGAGGTATTGAAATAGATCTAGTAAAAGTGAAAGCAATCCTAGAGAGAGAGGCACCCAAAACATTAAAATAGTTGAGAGGCCTCCAAGGTAGGCTTCAGCCCATTCGCAGATTCATAGCAAAAATGGCAGACAAACAAATCTCGTATTCTCATCTACTGCACAATGGGGTAGCGTACAAGTGGGATGATAAATGTGAAGAAGCCTTCAAAAAAATCAAAGAATATCTGCTCACACCTCCGGTCCTCATGCCACTGATCCCAAGAAAGCCATTAATCCTCTGTGTCAGCAACAACAATAGCCCTTGGAGCTCTCCTAGCTTAGCACGATAAAAATGGGATAGAAAAGGCCATCTATTACATCAATTGCATAATGGTCGAGTATGAATTAAAATACTCATTCATTGAAAAAGCATGTCTAGCAATAGTGTTTGCTTCATAGAAATTCAGAAATTACATGTTGGCACACAAAGTCAAACTCATCACCAAGATTGATCCCCTAAAGTACCTATTGCCAAAAGCAATGCTCATAGGAAGGATGGCTAAGTGGGTCATGATACTATTAGAATATGAAATTGAATACGTGGAGTAGAAAGCAATCAAAGGCCAAGTCATTGTGGACCAACTAGCAGAAGCACCAATCTATTCAGAGAATCCACTCATATCAAAATTTATGGATGAATCAATTTTTAATCTCAGCATAGCTGACCACTGGAAACTCTACTTTAATGGTTCCTACATGCAACATGGATCAGGAACTGGTGTCTTCTTCATCACCCCATAGGGGGATTGTATACCTAGATCCTACAAATTGGAATTCCCCTGCACTAACAACATTGCAGAATACAAGGCTTTAACCATAGGTCTCAGAATAACACTGCAGTGACACATCATGTCCCTCAGAGTATATGGAGACTCCCATCTAATAATAAATAAAGTAAATGATGAGTACCAAACAAAGGATGATAAGCTAACTCCATACAAAAATTTGGTAGATAGCCTCAAAGAATCATTCATTGATATCACATTTGAGCAGATCTCTAGAGAAAACAACAAAGTAGCAGATGCCATGGCAACGATTGGTTCCCTACTAGACATCCCTCACAATGTCCCGACACATGAATTATTGGTAGAGCAGCTTCTCATACCTGCATTTTTGGTACCGAAGTCAAAATATGTGTGAAAAATCGTTGGTCCTAGAGATCCCTGGTACCATGAAAATTATACCTACTTTCAAATAGGGGTCTTACCTGCTAACTTACGGGCTCAAGCCTAAAAAGAACCTTTGTCAAGAAAGCATCTTGGTTCATCATTCTAGGAAACACCTTTTACTGTAGAAGCATAGAAGGAACCTTATTACACTACCTAAATGTTGAGGAGGCATTAACTACCTTAACTAAGGTGCATAATAGTATTTGTGGTTCACACTCGAGTGGATTGACCTTGGCCAAGAAATTGTTGAGGATAGGGTATTATTGGCCTACAATGGAAAGATGAGCACATGACTACACCAAAAGGTGCCTACAATGTCAGTAGCATGGGGACCTTATCCATGCTCCAACTCAATAGCTTCATCCTCTTGTCACACCATGGCCATTTTCAAAATGCGGGCTCGATCTCATTGGAAAAATAACTCTCACCTCATCTAATGGTCACAAGTTCATCATAACTGCCACTGAGTACTTCACAAAATGGGTGGAAGTTGCCATCCCAATGACATACATCACTAGAAAGCAGATATCAATGTTCATTCTAAACTACCTCATATGTCGATACGGTGTTCCCCAAGCTATTATCTCAAATAATGGGACACCTTTCAAAAATCAGGATGTTCATGACCTATGTGAAAAATTCAAAATCCAACATCGCTTTTCCACTTCATATTATCCCCAAGGAAATGGCCCAGCAGAAGCAACGAATAAAACCATTCTGAAAATCCTCAAAAAGGCAGTCAATGACGTAGGTCATGACTGGCATATGGGTATGTGTAGGATCATGATGGGCCAAAAAGTGGCGATATGATGGGTATTTGTAGGGTATGTGGCTGTCAACTTTTTTTTTACCCAAAATTAATGAAATGAAAAGAGTTTTTAAAGGAGATTCTCAACTTTCCACCAATATAAATTATACTTTACTTTGAATTTAATAAATAATTATTATTTATTTTCTATTTGAATTACGACTAAAGTCTGATTGATAGGCTAATTGAAAAAAATCTATAGCTTTCAAACGGTATCACATTTTTGGAATTCAAAACATGCATCACATTCTATGCTTCACATACTATAGGATTAAACAAAGAAAAATTGAATTTTATGAAGTTTTGACCAAGTTAAGGTGGTTAGACATACAAGTTTTCATATTTTTGAAAGTTGTAATAAAAAATTCATAATTAATTATTTACCTGGAAAAAAATTACCAAAACTATGCATCACATCCGGACATGAGTCCTCTACTTATGTCTAAAATCTTATAAAAAAATATTATCATTTTTATTGTGGTTAGGGTTGTCAGACAGATACCTACTTCTTACTTTTTCCCTGAAATTTAAGTACTACTGCATTGAAATTTCAAATATTCACCAAATAGATTTAAAAAAATAAAAATAAACCTAGTAGTTTAGAAACTACATTCAATTTTCTGTAGATTCTATTCTTACATATTTTTTAAATAATATAGATAACTTATTCAAATTTTAATATCAAGTTGCCTAGCTCTTATTTTCTAAATTTTTTGCCACTTAAGGGCCTATTTTTTCCATGATGATCTTGCACATACCCATCTATAGCTAAATCCCTCCCTCTAAGCCTATCAAACCAACATCCACACACCAACAGGTGCCACTCCCTTCTCTATAGTCTACGGATTAGAGGTAGTATTACCCATTGCAATTGACTTCCTGTCACTGAGAATATCACTGCAAAACCTCATCACGGATGAAGAATACCGAGTATCAAGACTGAATGAGCTGGAGCTACTGGATGAGTAGCATATGGATGCTTTAAATCATTTGCAAGTTTATTAGATCAAACTCAAGAGGAGCTATAACAACAAGATTAGAAGTAGAACTTCCCAAGTTGGAGAACTAGTGCTAAAGGAGAATTAAAAGAACATCCCAAATCCAAACAACAAAGGAAAATTTGAACCCAACTTGTTGGGACCAATTATTATCACAATGAGCTATAAGTTAGGGGCATATCAGTTATCAATGCCCAAAGGGGAACCTTTCCAGGAGCCCATGAACAACTCCCATCTCAAAAAAAATTATGCCTAATCTTTCAAGGTAAAGAACAAAAAATCCAAAAAATGGGAAAATGTCCTAAACAAATGGTTACCTTGATGAAAACCTAGCAAACAAGCATCTTGGTCACGACAAAAAATACAAAAATACAAAAATCCAAAAAATCAGAAAAAGAATCAAAAACATTAAAGAGAAAAATCGTCCTCTAGTGAAAACCACTTCAGTGGCACTTTGGGCAAGTACCTTGGTGAAAACCTAGAAAATAGGCACCTTGTGTAAATAAGCACATTCCATCCACTAGGAACATCATGGCTTGTTCTACATCATCCATCCATTATGCTTCCATCATCCATCACATTACATATCTTCATCCATCACCCATCTGCATCCACATCATAGTTTGGTCATGTGTTCGTGTCATGATCCCTCCTAGCACTACTCGACCCTTTCTTAAGGTCAATTTGTCCTACCTCTATTAGAGTAGTCTATTGTTTCACGTTGGGGGCATGTTGTCATCAGATCAGATTCCTATATATTCTTGAGCTCCCTAAATTAAAAAAATCCAAAAAACATCAAAAAACCAAAAAATCCAAAAACCTTCACAAAATCAAAAAAATCCAAAAACATTCATAAAATTGGAGAATCCAAAAATATTCATAAATCCAAGAAAATCTATAAACATCTCAAAATCGAAAAAATAGGTCAAAAAGTTAAAAATTCAAAAAATAGAGTTATCTTGTCAAACTACAGGTCTGTAGGCCTTGAATGTAGGAAAATTGATCTTTAATCATCCCCCGAGACACTTAGGTCAGTCCTCTAGGAGTCCATCATAACAAACTAGCAATCCATTTTTTCATATCTCATCAATAATCGAGTCTGTGTCTGTCGAACTACGTGGTCTTTGTGTGTATAATGTAGATAAGGCTAATATGTTAATCAGCCCCTGCGGCCCCCAGGATAGGTCCTTAGGTTAGTCTCTTGGTCAAAATTTAAGAAAACCACAAAACATTTGAAAATCAAAAATCAAAATATTGGTAAAATCTTGAAAATACCAAAAACAACCTCAAAACATTTCAAAAACATCAAAAACATCCAAATATTTGAAAAAAAATCCATTTGTGTCATCTCACTTTCACTCGCAATAAACATCACTCATAATAATCAATCATCACCCTCAAGATTTGGTGAAACAAGGTATGTGCAGGATCATCGTAGAAAAAATAGGCCCTTAAGTGGCAAAAAATTTAGAAAAATTAGAGTTAGGTAACTTGCCATAAAAAATTGAATAACTTATCTATATTATTTCAAAAATATGTAAGAATAGAATCTGTAGAAAATTGAATGTAGTTTCTAAAATACTAGGTTTATTTAAAAAAAAAAATCTATTTGGTGAAAAATTAAAATTTCAATCCAGTAGTACTTAAATTTCAGGAAAAAAATAAGAAGTAGGCGTCTATCTGACCACCCTAACCACAATAAGATGATAATTTTTTTTATAATATTTTACATATAAGTAGAGGACTCATGTTTGGATGTGATGACTATTTTTTTGTAATTCTTTTCCAAGTAAATAATTAATTATGAATTTTTTATTACAACTTTTTAAAAATATAAAAAATCATATGTCTGACCACCTTAACTTGGTCAAAATTTCATGGAATTCATTTTTTTTTTATCCTATAGTATGCGAAACATAGAATGTGATGCATATTTCGGATTCAAAAAATGTGATACCATTTGAAAGCTATAGATTTTTTTCAATCAGCCCATCAATCAGGACTTTAGTCGTAATTCAAATAGAAAATGAATTTAACAATTATTAATTAAATTCAAGGTAAAGTATAATTTATATTGGTGGAACGCTGAGAATCTCCTTTAAAAACCCTTTTTGTTTCATCAATTTTGGGTGAAAAAAAGTCATTAGCCACATACCCTACACATACCCATCATATCATCACTTTTTGGCCCATCATGATCCTGCACATACCCAACAGTTGGAAACAAGTCTAGCAGATCGAAACTGAAAACTCAAACGTCATAGTCTCAAGTCTAGGTTAGTAAGTAAACAAGTTGGTCAACTCTTTGTGTTAATAGCTTATCATCGAATCAGTCCCAAATCAATCATCTGATAGCATCATGTTCTAGGATGTATCCTTCCTACAATGGGAATTATTTGTCGGAAAGAACACTTTGTATAAATGAAACGACGTGCTGCCATCCACTAACATGTCCTAGGATGTATCCTTCCTACAATGGGAATTATCTATTGGAAATCGTTTTGGTTCTTATCCTTAAAAAATACATTTCCTTTTTGTTAGTGGTATTGAAGAACATTAGTTTGTTTGTTTACTTTATCTGTCTTTTGACTTATCTCTTTGCGCTCATTCCAATGACCTCTTGATGATGTCCAAACAAAAGGATTTAGAGAGATAGGAATGGGGAAATGATCATGATCTCTTTATTTGCTACACTTGTTGGATGTTCTTATAATATAACCTCGATCATGTGTGCTTTATTTGGGGGTAGAGAGGATGTTTTAGGTATATTGTTGACTACATAGGAAAGCTTTCCTTTCTATGTTTTGGTTTGAGATGTTTGAAATATTTGAACTGCATTTTAAATGAGGTTTCATATGTCAGGTGTGAACATAATTAATCATATCTGATTGTCGAGTCAAAGTCCATCACACTAGGTGCAACACCATCCTAGTTCTTTATACCTTGATGCATCATGCTTATGTGTGTTATCAAACATAAGGTAAGTAGCCCTTTCAAAGTCCCAATTCCTAATAAGCAAATCATCCATCTCTCATCATCATAAAGTTGGATTGTTGAATCCTCTTGTCATCATCTCATTTCTTGTTTTAGGTATCCTTTGATAAAGTTGGATGTTCTTAAGATAATGAAGTTGGGTACCAATTTTCTGACCACTTATGATTTTTTTTTAAAAAAGTGCTCGCGTTATAACGCAAGCACGTTATAACACACACGTATTATTTCACGTTAAAAACAAAGAAAAAAGTGAAATTATTTTTCTTGGAATACCAACCTAAAGGCTTGGAGGGCATTCCCAACAAGGCCAAAGACGTGTTTTTGCAAATTTTACAATTTTTCACATAATCGAGTCTGTGCTCACCATCAAGATTGCATCTAGTTCAATATTCACAAAATCAAAAACATGGGTAATGTTAGGTTCTCTCTTAGCTATCCAACGATGTAATTTTTTTCACTTTTCGACAATGTTAAGCCTTTCATCCATAATTTCTTTTGTTTGTATGTTTGTTTTTTTCCAAAAAGCAGTGTTTAGTGTTTTTTTTGTTATAAATTAACTGTTCATCAAAATTTCAAATAAATTACATTTTTAGAAACTAGACTCCATTCTATAAATTTTAAAAAAAATAAAAATAAAAATTAATTATTTTCAAAAATTTGTAGGTGAAGCATGGCCAAATTCTGCTTTTCAGGAAGTGCCCACTTAGAAAATTAGTAAAAAATCAAATATTCATTAAAAAATTATTAGAAAAATTTTGCACCAACTGGATGCTATTAGCTAAGTTCTGACGATAGTGATTTTAAAAATAGTACAAAAAAGTTCACCGTGCTCAGCTCGTACAAGAGTTGCTATGTTATGTTTTTTTGACAAAAACAACACCAATTTTTGTACATCCCTCTTTTGAACCCCTTAATCTCAACCATTTTCAAAAAAAAATAGTAGTTTAGAAAGTAGACTTGGAGCACTTCGATCCTTGTTTTTGTTCCATCTCAAAATTTTGAGTGTAACTATCCTCAATTTCATGTCCAAGGTTAGCATTTTCCGATTTTAGAAAAAAAGTGGCCACTTAAGCCCCCTTTTTGGGAACCATCTTCGTGCAGTTACCCTAGGATAGTTAATCATCATCGCTAATGCATCCATCATGCATCCACAAATCATTAGCATACATAAATTTTATAATCACATCATCCATCTCATCCATCTCACATGCATGTTGATGAGCCCAAAATATGCTCATAATTGGGATATCATGGTGTACTTTTACTACCCTCACTTTTGTTGTTCATGGTTGTTTAACTCTTTTGAAACCTTTTATTGGGGGATATACTATAGCAATACACTTTTATGTTCCTATAGCCTATCATGTTGACATGTCTATGTTTATTACCCTGTTTGACTCCCCAAATGACTGGTATAACGCATGTAGTTTTTGAATGATGAAATAGATTTAAATATGTGATTAATGAATGGATATTGTGTATGTGCCATGCGTCTTTTCTTTCGCATCTATTACCTTGTGTTTCATAGGTTGTTGAAGAAAGTATGATCGAGTCAAGCGCAACTGATCTCAGCCTTGCAATAAAGTCCATTTCCTACATGACTTCGAGGAAACTCTAGCAAAGACTCTTTGACTGAAACTATTGGAAAGGATTTTAAATGTCAGTTAATCTGGAAAGAGTGGAGTGCTAGATTCTCTTTGGATTGGGTTGAACGGATAAACTCATTTATGAAGTATGTTTCTCGATTTCGGGATACATTTTACATCCACGTCTTTCTCTGTTAGGGTTAGTTAGTTAGTTGTTTTCCCGATTTAAATAAGTGTTCCTCCTGCGCGAGTGAGAAAGCATAGTGAGATAGAAAGGATATCATGTAAAAGTTAGAATGATAATAAAAACAGAGTCTATATGACAAGAGATAGAGTTTTTTGTTAGTTTTCATATGAATAGAACAATGTATACCATTCTGAGTTTATGAATAAAATTTGATGAAGTTGTGAGTTCAGTACTTGTGTAATTAGTTGATGCTTGCTAAGGGGGCCCACTTAGTAAGTATCTGTAGTTAGTTAGTTAGCCGTTCATTTTTTGTTGATCATAAGTTAGATTTCATCTTTGAATTTTTTGTGCAAACTCAGTCTTATATTGTTCCTACAGCATCGGGAATCCATCCCTGTGTCTGTTCCTGCAGCATAAGGCTAGTTCATAGTTTGTTTCTCAATCATAGCTGTTATGATTTTTGATTTGGTTAAATTATGCTTGAGTTTAGAGAACCTTGCATTACCTTCCTGTCACGTAGGTATAATTTTTTCCAAGTATTTGTTTCTGTTAAGTTGTGACTGAAACTAGTTCTTAGTGCATATATAGTGCCGCTCCATTACAAGTATACGTTCCCTGGTTTGACAAGTAAATGAACGACAATGAAAATGTATTAGTCACCTACTGGAGTGTCCAATTCTCAGGATAGGTTTTGCCATGATTTTCATATCCTTTTATGGGGGCGACCATTTTTGGTGCCATTGTTGGGGATGGTGTCAAGCTAAGAAGCTGTTAGAAGTCAATTTTTAGCATTAGTTTAGTTTGTTAATCAAGAATTTTCAAAATACTTCAAATCACCATTCATTCTATTGCATGCATAGAAGAAGAGACGCGCTAGGAAGGTTCCTCCCTGAAAACCTGTTTGTTGAATTGTCATTTGACCCAACTAACGAAGAACTTGAGGAAAATCCATTTGCTTTGATACTACATCAAGCAAATATGGCACAAAATCCACATAATCCACCTCCTGCTTTTGAGTTTCCCTTTGTTGCCTAGCAAGATACTGATAACCTTAAAAATATTTCTTCTTCATTACTTCCCAAGTTTTATGGCCTAGTTACGGAGGATCCAGAAACTTTCTTGTTTGAATTTGATATCCTCTGTCACAGCTATGATTACACTTTAGATGCTCACAAGCTAAAGCTGTTTCCTTCCACCTTGAAGGAAGGAGCCCTTAGATGGTTCATGAGTTTGGGAAGAGGTATTGTTGATAGTTGGGCAGCCATGCAAACAAAATCCCTTGAGAAATATAAGGAATATTGTAAGAGTGGTAGTAAGGGAGACGATATATTTAGAATTCAACAAAAGGAGGATGAAAGCTTGGAAGACTACATCTCAAGATTCTTGTTTTCCCTGAAAAAGAATTCAAACCATACTCTCAATGAAGAATCTTAGAAACTACTTTTTCTAAGGGGAATCATTGATACATATATAGACGCCCTAGACCTGATAGGAGGAGGTGATATAACCCAACTGCCTTGGGATGATATCAAGAAAATATGTCTTAACTACTCTTGAGCAATTGTTAAGAAAGGTAGAGGTCCTCAAGCCACAGTGGGAAAGTCCTCTACTAATGGAGTTTCCCAGATGGAGATCACAAATTTGTTGTTTGATTTCAAGTAGGACATCATAAACAACATGGCTACATAGTTGGATACTATGCAAGCTCGCAAGAAACATGTAGAGGCTGAGGCAATCTTGGCCGAGTTCTGTCCACATTGTAGACAGAAGAAATGTGACTGCAAATGCAAGATGGTGGCCAACATGGAGGCTAAACAGTTACCTACTAATTTTAAGATGATAGAAGGTGATGATGACCAAGTCTTCTTTGTTGCACAAAAGAGACCATAGGCTCCAAGACAAGGTATGCCTCAAGATCCTTTAACTTTTGGTAATCCTTATTCTAATTACAATAACCAGTGGCAACCTACATATGGCCCATCACAACCTTGGAATACTGCTCAACCTCACTAGCCTAACTATCAGAGCCCTCAATGGCAACCCCCTCAAGGAGGTTGGCAGTAGCCACAAGGACAATGGACTCCACCTCCAGGTAACTGGCAGCAGAAACCTCAATGGAGAGGTTCTCAGCAATGGCAGAACCAACCCCTTGGATTCTTGCAGTCTCAGCAGCCACAACCTCCGGCCCTTATGCCTCCTCCTGCAGCACCTACAGCAAATACTGGCCCTCCAAAACAAACACCTATGCCTACTCAACCATTGCCAAATCCTAATAATAAGCAGCAACAACAATAGCAACCTATGTATTCTGCAGAAGCCAACCAGTATCTAGCTTATGCCCTGAATATTAATGATATCCATCTCAGGTCTGGAACCACTCTCCCTGCTCCACAGCCACCTATAATTACAGAAATTCCAGACTCTACCACTGAACAACCTACTGATCATGCAATAGATATACCTGTATTAGCTACTGCCTCTAAGGAACCTATCCTACAGCCGCAAGCTACACCACCTTTTCCTCAGAGATTGCAAATTACTACACCCAAGAACATTGAAGAGCCTACCTTTGATATTTTGGATTAGTTAAAGAATGTACAAGTTCAAATTCCTCTTTTTCAAGCTATTAAAGATGTTTCAATTTATGGAAAAGCCATTAAAGAGGCATGTTTAAAGAAACAAGAAAGAAAGAAAAAGGATCCCCAAACTATCCATGTTCTAGGACAATTAGCCGATATTATGTTGGCGAAGGTTGTCATTCCAAAATATACTGATCCTAGAAGTCCTGTAGTAAAAATAAATATCAATGGTCAAGTAGTAAGAAATTTTTTGGTTGACCTTGGTGCAGCCATTAATGTGATGACCAAGCACACTATGGAGTGTTTGAATATCCCAAACATTTGTTCTACACCGACTGTCTTGTAGCTTGCTGATAGTTCCACAGTTACACTTGATGGAGTGATAGAAGATGTCACTGTCACCCTTGAATCTTGGGAATACCTTGCTAATTTCACCATATTGTCCACTATGGAAACCTTAGGAGGATATCCTATTATCCTAGGCAAACCCTAGTTAGCTACAGCTAATGCCTTTATAGGATGTCATTCAGGAGACATGACAATTTCTGATGGTCAGTCAAGAAAGAAATTGGCTTTATACCCACCTGTACAACCTCTGCTAGATTTGTCTCAACCAATTTGGCCAGATCTAGGAGAGGAAACTAAAGAAGTCAATTCATTAGCTCAGTTAATGATGCTACAAACTAATTCATTTTCCTAGCTTCAGAGTGAAGATAACCTGCTTCTACACATTTTGCAGTTTAGTTATGGTTTGAATAGCCCATTTGTTTTGGACAGTCATTCTCAGCAATGTTTCCTACAGAAACTAGACCCTGAGAGCCATCATGATTTTCTATTATGTGATATACAGGCACCACCTTTATCTGCAACCTCAATAAAAGATCTCACCAAACAGATAGAAGTATCTCCAGGACGATGTCTACATATTAATAATAAGTTTCCTTTGTCTCAACAAACTACCCTAGCCACAATGTTGCAAGCCCACCATAGAGCTTTTGCATGGGACTATGGGAATATGAAGGGTTTAGACCCAAAACTCTGTACACATCGCATATATATTAACAGTGACTTCAGACCTATCAGGCAGCCTCAAAGAAGAATTAATCTAGCTTTGAGAGAAATTGTTAAAGAAGAATTGCAGAAAATGTTAACAGCTCACTTTATCTACCCAATCTCTGATAGTAAGTGGGTTTCCCCATTGGTCATTGTTCCTAAGAAAGGAGGAAAATGGAGGGTATGTGTAGATTACAGAGAGCTCAACTTGGCAACAAAGAAAGATTATTTTCCTCTTCCATTCATTGATCAAGTTTTAGATAATTTATCTAGGAAAAAGTACTTCTCATTTTTAGATTGCTTAAGTGGGTACAATCAAATCAAGATTGCTCCTGAGGATCAAGAAAAGACTACTTTTACATGCCCTTGGGGAATGTTTTCCTATTCATTTTTTTCCTTTTGGTCTCTGTAATGCTCCTACAACTTTCCAGAGGGCAGTCATAAGTATCTTCTCAGACATCTCATATGATTGCATGGAAATATACATGGATGACTTTATTGTTTATGGTACGACATTTGAGGAAGCTCAAGCCAACTTGAAGAAAGTACTACAGAGATGTGAAGATCACAACCTATCGTTGAATAGTCAAAAGTGTTTCATGATGATGCAGGAGGGAATAGTCCTTGGTCACCATATTTCTGGTGCAGGAATTCAGGTTGATCCTACTAAGATTGAGGTCATCTCTAAGCTACCCTCTCCTGCTAAGCAGAAAGAGGTACAAAGCTTTCTAGACTATGCTGGATGCTATAGAAGATTCATCAAGGACTTCAGCCAAATAGCAGGCCCCTTATATAGTCTGCTAAAGAAAGATGCAGATTTTTCTTGGACAAAGGAATGTGAAAAAGAATTTCTTGACTTGAAAGTCGCCCTTACACAAGCACCTATTCTGAAAGAACCTGATTGGTCACTTCCATTTCATATTCATACTGATACATCGGATTATGCCATTGGATCAGTGTTAGGGTAGAAGGATGGTTCGACAGAACATGCACTCTACTACATAAGCAAAAATCTATAAGGGGCTGAATTAAACTACACTATTATAGAAAAATAAATGTTGGCAATCAACTACGCCCTCAATAAATTTAGGCATTACATCACCGGTTATCAGATATTTGTCCATACTGATCATGCAGCAATCCGGTATCTCATGAACAAAGCCTCAATATTCGAGAGACTGGCAAGATGGTTATTGCTGATGCAAGAATTTGACATTACAATTGTGGACAAGTCAGGTAAAGCCAATGTGGTTGCTGATTTCCTTTCTAGAATTCAAAGGCAAGATGACTCTGTGCTTATTGAAGACTCCTTTCCTAATGAGCACCTGTTTGCAATTAAGGTTATTCACCCATGGTATTCTGATATAGCAAATTATCTGGCCACAAGAAGAACTCCTCCTCAATTCTCCCCTAAGGAAAAGAGATTATTGGTAGAGAAAAGCTTTAACTTTTCTTGGATTGCAGATTGCATGTTTTATACAGGGCCAGATCAAGTTATGAGGAGATGTGTACAAGAGGAGGACACTCATGATATACTGCATGCAAGCCATGATGAGCCATGTGGTGGATATTTTGCTGCCAAAAGGATAGCAATGAAAATTTTAAATACTGGTTACTATTGGCCAAATTTGCATAGAGATGCAGCCAAATATACCAGGAGATGTGATAGGTACCAATGGATGGGAAGACCAACTCAATCTAATGAGATGCCTCTATTTTCACAAGTTGTAGTTACACCCTTTGACAAATGGGGACTGGATTTTGTAGGACCAATTGATCCACCTTCCAATGGTAAGTCCTACATCCTTGTATGCACATATTATGTCACAAAATGGGTAGAGGCTAAACCTATGAAACATGCTAGGGATAATAAAGTGGCTAAATTCCTCTATGAGGAAATATTTACTAGGTTTGGTGTCCCTAGGGAAATAGTGACAGATCAAGGAGCACAATTTACTTCTACACTTATCATAGCTTTAGTCAATGAATACAATATATGACACAGGAAATCAACTCTTTATCACCCTCAAGCCAATGGCCAGGTTGAGGTCACCAATAGGGACATAGAGGCCATTTTGACTAAAATTGTAGATTTTCATAGGAAGGACTGGGCCACAAGGTTACCAGAAGCTATATGGGCCTACCATACTACTTGGAAGACTACTACAGGATATACACCTTTTGAAATGGTGTATGGTAAAATAGCTGTGATGCCAATAGAATTTGAACATAAGACTCTAAGAACAGCATTAGAGATGGACATGGACTTAACAAATGCACAAAAAGACAAAATCATGCAACTCAATGCTCTGGATGAGCTCCGAAAGAATGCCCTGCAGCACACTGAGATAATACAAAATCAGAGAATAAGGTGGCATGATAAATACATTAAGGAAAAGAAATTCAAAGTAGGAGATTGGGCTCTGCTTTATGACTCACGATATAAGGACAGTCTAGAAAAATTACAAACCAGATGGTTGGGCCCGTATGAAATTGAGAATGTATTTGCTAATGGTTCAATTCAACTTATTACAATTGATCCTGTTAGATTCAACTATTAGTTAATGGACACCACCTCTGGTTGTACCATAAACCAGTCTCAAAAGAAGAATTTATACAGCAGTTCGTTCAGGATCCTACCACTAATCTTCCTATAGCCAAAGGCTTTAGCCTTTCTCCTGCAACTTCACTGTAATTTTGTAATGCATGCTCATAATAAAGGTTTCCTTTTTAAGGAAACCCCATTTTATTCATTCCCACTTGTCGCCACATTTCACTTCTTTATCTTCCATCCCATCCATTCATCTCGTCCGTCCACATCACCCATCCACCTCATTCATCTGCACCACCCTTAATTATGATCTCATTCCCAACTGTCATCTCATGCCGAAGTCATCTTTCTCAACACGTACAAGCATTTATTGAAAGGTACGCAATATCTTTTGTTATCGCATCATTGATTTATTTCATTTTATTCATTTACTACTATGTCTATATCAGTCATTATTACTCGATCTCTACCTATTCTTTAGTACATGTGTGGACACATGTCATACTCTAAGTAGGGGGCAGGATAATCCACTTTTAAAACATGTCCTTTTGTCGCTGCCACAACTGCTCAGATAATCTTTCTTTATTATTTTCTAGTACTTTCCAAATATGATCGCATGTTTTTCATTGCATATTTTTTATTGTAAATCACAATTAAAACTTCTTGTTTGAGTAGTTCATTTTTGGAAAAGAAGAGAAAAGTGACGGCCAGACAGAAAGAACCAAAATAGAAAGGGAAATTTTTGGATTTTCAAAAAAGAGTTGAGTTCAGCTAAGGAAAAATTGTGAATATGGGTAGTCAACTGGTAAGACATGAGCCTATAGCTCATGAGTTATTAATGAAAAATCCTCAAATAGTCCAAGCATTCAGCCTCTGTGGTTGGTTGAATTATTTTTTGAGTTTAGATACCTTCAATGAGGAGGCTGCAGGAAAAATTTTAAGAACCCTTTCTGAAGGAGAGGCTACAGTATGGGGTCTAACAGTAGCTGTAACTAAAGAAAGAATTGCACAGGTAACCGGGCTTCTAGCCGTTGGAGAGAATTTTTCTTCGGATGTTGTCTCTGCAAGGGAAGAATTTACAATACCCACTTATAGACGCTTGGAAGTCTCTAAGCAGGGATGCAAGCGAGTGTCGTTGCCTCCTCCATATCCAGAATACGTTGCTTTCATAATTAGGTATTTAACATGTGAAGGCCGTTTTTCTTACCTACATTCTTACCATTTCAAATTGCTGAGTCATATGAGGCATGGGTTAGCTGTTAATGTTCTAAACTTTTTGTTAAAATTTCTGGAACAATGTGCCCACGGAACCCAACAGGGGATGGATAACTCTATTGCCCACCATGGCCTTATAAAACTGTTGATTGAATGCTCTTTGAGAGATATATCACCTCTTTCTTGGCAAGAATTTGTTGCCCAAAAGAGCCTGCAACTTCCAGAACCCCCTAGGGCACTTACCCCACAGCCTCAGAAAAAGAAAGAGAAAATGGCGTCTACCAGTAGGAGAACAGAGCAAGGGTCATCTGCTCCTACAACACCTAGTCCTGTAGCTCTCACACCAGAGTCCTTTTCCTGGGTGCAAACTAGGTCTGTCAGTAGGAGAGAAAAAAAAAAAAACAAAGGCAGGAGAGTCATCTGGGGCAGAACAAACCCCAGAATCTGATCCTCGTTCTTAGAAAAGGCAACGCTCTTCTCTTGCAGCATCTTCCCCTACAACAATTTCTCCTACAGCAACACCTATTGCCATCACCAGCTCACCATCATCCTCTGATAAGGTAGAACCCTCTAGGCAATTCAGAAAGAGGAAGGCTACGAGAGCACCTCTGGTAGCCACAACATTGCCAAGAAGAGTTTCCACAAGAAAACAATGTAAAGTCTCCCCTGCTTCACCTGAACCTGACATTATTATAATTTTAGAAGAATCTGTAGAATCTGAATATGATGTTTCTCAGAATGTGTTTAAGAGTGCTACACAGAGTTCATTTGTTATTCCTGAAGAAGAACAAATTGAGACAAGAGAAGTTGAGCATAATGAAAGGGGGGTACCAAGTCTCGATGACTTGGCTGCTATGGCTATGCAGATTTCGGAGGAAGCACAGTCTTCTCCACTGCAGCAACATGAATTCATCCTATAGCAAGAGGAGGAACAGACTGAACAATTGGAAGTGGCCAATGAAGCTTCATTTCCCCCAATAACTTGTCAAGCCATTATTGTCTACAAAAAGACATTTTTTATTGAATTTTTGGAATATTTCAAAGCTACATGGAGACCGGTTACATTGCAAACCCTAAGTTTCCGCCACCTAGCCAAGACTGAAATGCAACAAAGTCTTTGGGAGGAAGAAAAGAAGAAACTGAAAAAGGAAATTGAAAGGCAGAAACAGGAAATTCAAGAGTTAAAGGAGAAAATGGATGAAATGCTGAAGGTAACTGGTCAGATTATGGAATACAGACCACCACCCAGAGTTTATGCTCTGTGTCTCAAAGAACAATTTTTGTGGTTCCAGTTAATGAGAATTTCCAGAAATCTAGATCCTATTATTCACACTACTAAAGAATTCTACGATGCATACCAGGCAGCTCCTAATTGGCTAAGGAATTATTTGTGCGAATTTTATTTACATGGCTTTATAATTCCATTTCAAACAAAGTAGAATCCCCTTTTGTACATTGGCGACATCCATTTGAGATCACTTATGTCTTGGGTGGAAAACGAAGCAAATTATGGCAGACAATGGGAAGCATATAAAGAAGCAGAAAGGAATGAGCCTGTTCCATTATGCCTTGAGAGTTCAGACCCCCATACAATGTTGAAAACCTGGCTTACTATGGCATATGGCTTTAATAATGATACAGTCAGGATGAAAATATTTGATCTCAGAAAATAGGTATATGATGAGTTTCAAGAACAGACATACTCGTTTTGGAAGCTGTCATACTCCAGAATTGAGAAGAGGTGGGAGAGATTAACTATTGGTTTAAGAAGGTCTGAGCCTCACAGTCCCCAGAATTTTATGGCAGCTCTCAAAAGATCAAGCAGATACATACAGTTGGGCCTTCAAAAGAGGTTTGAATTGTGATTTCCCTTGACATTTAGACCTCCTGTGCTAATGTGGCCTCTTTATCCCTACCAAGCTACAAATATTAATGAAGATACAAAATCTCATAGGTATGAAAGGTGGCAGAGTTTCAGAGGTTTTTATTACAAATTTGGAACTCTATTTCAGAGTCATGCCTCAACCACTGATTTCAGAGAGACCACCAAAAAGTTTAATGCTGAAGGACCACCATTGGGTTAAGTAGGGGGAAAATGATGAGCCAAAAATATGCTCATAATTGGGATATCATGGTGTACTTTTACTACCCTCACTTTTGTTGTTCATGGTTGTTTAACTCTTTTGAAACCTTTTATTGGGGGATATCCTATAGCAATACACTTTTATGTTACTGCAGCCTATCATATTGACATGTCTATATTTATTGCCCTGTTTGACTCCCCAAATGACTGGTATAATGCATGTAATTTTTGAATGATGAAATAGATTTAAATATGTGATTAATGAATGGATATTGTGTATGTGCCATGCGTCTTTTCTTTCGCATCTATTACCTTGTGTTTTGTAGGTTGTTGAAGAAAGTATGATCGAGTCAAGTGCAGCTGATCTCAGCCTTGCAGTAAAGTCCATTTCCTGCACGACTTCGAAGAAGCTCTGGCGAAGACTTTTTGACTGAAACTGCTAGGAAGGATTTTAAATGTCAGTTAATCTAGAAAGAGTGGAGTGCTAGATTCTCTCTGGATCGGGTTGAACGGATAAACTCATTTATGAAGTTTGTTCCTCAATTTCAGGATACATTTTACATCCACGTTTTTCTCTGTTAGGGTTAGTTAGTTAGTTGTTTTCTTGATTTAAATAAGTGTTCCTCTTTGCGTGAGTGAGCAAGCATAGTGAGATAGAAAGGATATCATGTAAAAGTTAGAATGATAATAAAAATAAAGTCTGTATGACAAGAGATAGAGTTTTTTGTTAGTTTTCATATGAATAGAACAATGTATACCATTTTGAGTTTATGAATAAAATTTGATGAAGTTGTGAGTTCAGTACTTGCGTAATTAGTTGATGCTTGCTAAGGGGGCCCACTTAGTAAGTATATGTAGTTAGTTAGTTAGGCGTTCATTTTTTGTTGATCATAAGTTAGATTTCATCTTTGAAGTTTCTATGCAAACTCAATCTTATATTGTTCCTGCAGCATCAGGAATCCATCCTTGTGTCTGTTCCTGCAGCATAAGGCCAGTTCATAGTTTGTTTCTCAGTCGTAGCTGCTATGATTTCTGCTTTGGTTAAATTATGGTTGAGTTTAGAGAACCTTGCATTACCTTCATGTCACGTAGGTAGAATTCTTTCCAAGTATTTGTTTCCGTTAAGTTGTGACTGAAACTAGTTCTTAGTGCATATATAGTGCCACTCCATTTCAAGTATACATTCCCCGATTTGACAAGTAAATGAACAACCATGAAAAGATATTAGTCACCTGCTGGAGTGTCCAATTCCCATGATAGGTTTTTCCATGATTTTCATATCCTTTTGTGGGTGTGACCACATGTTCATCATCATAATATAGATCTATTAGTCTAAGCATCTCATAAAACCATACATTTTAATAATCATATATGCATCATCACATCATCCATCTCAACACAATATATCATCATTTAAGTTGCTTAGGATAATATAGATCAGTTAGTCTAAGCATCTTAAAACCATCACATTTGCATCATCATCATAACCATCCATACATCCATCTTGAACCTCTTTATTGTGAGATCGACCCTCAAATCAAATATTTTTGCTCGATCTCTCAAGGGGGCAATGTACCAGTGTACTTTCCACTGGGGTATCTGAAAAAATCATAATTTTTTTGAATTTTTATCACGAAAAGTTTATTCTTTGAGCCAACATAGCAAGTACATTTCTTCAAAGAGGGAAAAAATGTAGACATGCAAAATTGGCATCATGCATTTAATTAAGTCATATTCATCCATTCATTAAATAAATCAAGTTTATTTGATCAATCTCTAAAGTCCTCCATTTAAATTAAATATATTCATCTTTAACACTAACATCAATCTAAATCATTTTCCATCTCCTTTTGATTTATTTTAATCCTTAAATCTAAATAAAATGGGTCAAATCACCTTTAACCTCCTCTTATTTAATCAAATCATGATTAAATCTAATATTAATCCATGTCACATCCTCTATCTTTTCCCACTTTCACAAATAAATCAATTTAATTCATTTATTAAATCTTCATTTTCTCTCAACAAGGCATAAAAGTGGAATATTCCTCCATTTCAAATCTCCCTCCAAATGGGATGAGTCCTTCCAACAAGGAATTTATTTAATCTTACAAGTCCTTTTTCATTGAGCCAAGTGACTATAACTCCATCTGACTCTCCCTCCACCTTGTCATTTCACCATTTTCTAATTTCAAATTTATGCATTTATGGGCACATTCATCAAAATGTTCACATCCTTCATCCATCCATCTCTTGACAAGTGGCATTTGGCTATTGGTTGAAAGTTAGTCCCACATTTGCTTCATTTTGGACATTTCTCCAACTTGTCATTCTATAAATAAGAGGCTTCTTTCCTCATTTCATCATCCACAACTTAGAGCAAAGTTACTCTCTTTACATTGAGAGCTAATTTTCTCCACTTCATAGCATAACAATTTTCATCATTTGTGCTTGTCAAGGGTTGGGAAGGGGCCACTTTTCATATCAAAGTGGCACCAATCCACTATTGAATAGGTATACATTGTTATTCTTTTATGCTTTCAATTAGTTTGCTTTGTTATCTTGTTTATGAAGCAAAATGGATTATTTCATAGGAATATCACTTTATTTCCTTGTTTCAAATTTACCTCATGCTAATGGTCATGGGACAGTTTAAGCTTGCAGATTTGTGTTATTTAGTGGGTAAAAATACAAACCTATGTCACACTTTATAAAGGAATCATCCAACATGAGAAAAAGTTCTCAACTTCAACCAGATAAAAGTGTTATTTATGTTTTGAATTTCAAAATGATATAAAATAATAAAATGCAGAACTTTTGTTGATGTTTATTCCTATAATTTTTCAAATTTTTTAATTTTTTTTTCATATATATTTTTTATCAATTTAAAAGAAGATTTTGTTATGCTGAAATTTTCAATAAAAGGTGACATGCAATTAACGTCAAGAAACATATAGAATTTTTTTTCATTTTCTCCTAATTTTTTTTCCTAGAAAGCTGACTTCAATATCTAGGGTATGGAAAAAAAAAAAGAAATTTTGATGTATATTTTTCTCGTAATAAAATTTTAAAGTAAAAATAACTTGAATTTGGTAGCTTTTAGTTGACATCAACTATTTTTATTTTTATTTTCATTTTCAAAAATCAAAATATACCCTTTTGAAGAGGATTCTCTCCTCTAGGGCATCATATATTTTGTAATTTGTTTCATGATGATTTACTAATTTTTATTTAATTTCAACTAAGCCTCTTTTTGACTTTGAACAACCTACTTGCAATATTTTCAAATAAATATATATATATATATATATATATATATATATTTGGATTTAGCACTGTGAGCTCTACAAAAGGATATTTTTATTTTATTTTTAAAATAAAATTGATTGAAGAAATATTCAGTAGAAGTTGAAAATTTCTAGAAATTTGATAAAATGGTGACTTCTTTGCCATGTCACCTGCCATGTGGGTGGATTTGGCTGAATCTAAATCGGTTGAATTTTATCTGGCCAAATAGTGTTTAACTAGATGGTTTTCAGCCGAAACTATGATTTATTCGAATTTGATTTTTGATTGTTTCCATTTTAATTGATTGAGTACTAAAACATAAAATGGCTGATCTTTTGATTTTTTTAATATTTTTTTTAGATTTTTCCCATTTTTCGTCTAGTTTTTATTGAAATAACTATTTAAGTCAAGTTTTACTAGTTTTTTTGGCTTTTTCCATATTTTATCCACATTTTAATGAACTATTTCTCTTATGATTTAATTTTTACTCTTAAATCACTATTTAATACTGAACAAAAAGATATTTTTCTAATCATTTGCATTTGTCATAGGGTTGAATAGGAAAATCAAGCATCTAATATATAAGATTTGTTTTTTTTTTAATTATTTTTTATTCTGATGTTTATATGTTCGTTGCTAGATTATTTTATGTCCACGCTTATATTTTCATTGTGTTTTAATATGAATATTTGAAGCTAATTCTTGGACTAACAAGTGGTGTAGCTATCAACTATCGAAGACTAATATTGAAAAACTACTAATCTGTAGTTTTGCAAGACGTTTTCCCAAATAACTTTTATTTTTGAAACTAATTGTCTTTTAACTTAGAACACATTTCAATTGGTGCATTAAAATGAACAATTGTCTTCCGCCATATAGATTTAACTAGGGGATGAATGAACATTGTTTGTTATGCTTGAGATGGTAGGGAGTATGCTCTCACCCTTTACAAACTTGGTGATCAGAAACCAGACCCATCATTTATGTGTTTAATACTTTAGAGGGCCTACCTTGGTGGGAAAAATTACTCACCCCAAGGGAACGATCCAACCAGTAATAGGCTAAAGCCAAGCTACTTTCAGTCGGTATATAAAATGGGTGCTTGAGGAAAGTTTAAGTACCACATATGTGGATGTGTTATGCCGACAAGTGAATCCCCATAAACCTTGTAGAGCATAACCTCTATAGGCTAGGAATTCTCCTTATCGAAGCTAATCTTTCTACATGTATAACCACTAGAACAGATGCCCTTACTAGACACCTCTTGTTTGTAGTTGCCAAAATCCTTTTCTATTTGTTGGTGCAACAATGGTTGTTGCCAAGGCATCCACATTCTCACAGTTCTTAGTAGAGGTGAAGAGTCTATCATGGGAAATTCATGAGGGCTCAAAGCTTGGTTGACCTAAGTAGTGAGTGCCATGGAGGGGAGAATAAGCGTGGTTGGGGAAACCCACATGGAATCCAGTGAATATAGTCCTTGACAACATTAGGATTTGTGCTTGTATTGTTAAAATCAAACCTTTTTTCTGCTGTCTTGCATGTGTGATAAAAAATAGACCTAAAAGAAACATCACACCTATTAATTTACAACACCTTAAACCTTGCAAAACCCAAAAATTTCAAACAAAAAAAACATCCAAAATGAACCTATCACTTAGATTTCTTGGGGCTATCAAACATTTAGCTTTGATTTTTCAATCCTTGCATTCCACCTACTCCTTGCATATCCTCCACCCTTTCATATCCACTATTCCTTAAACAAACCTTTAGCTTGCACTTAGACTACTCTTCCTAGGTCTTGAAATCAAACCATTGGCTATCTATCACCGACATCACTTGAGGTTCATCATCCTTAAGTTAGGGAATATACCATTATCCTTGAGTAGGTAAATCCATTTGAATTCCATCATCTCCTACACACCCTCTCTTGATCATTGGTCATTGTGTCTATCCATCATTACATAACTAAAGCCTTTACATCATAACCAACTTTGGACCTAGAGTTTCCTTTGAGCTCTTTCATTCTTATCTTGTCATATCATACCATACCACTTTTATATCCCATCTTAGAATCATATCCTTTTATTTCTTCCTAGTCTTAGGTCTCATACATTATCTTACCTTAGATTGAAGATCAAAACAATCACATATTACCCCTAGAATAAGAGCAAAAATGTCTGAAGAAGAAGGGAACCCTTGGGGAAAAGACTTTGATGGGTAAAATCACATTAGTGTTGCAACTAGTGAAATAAGTGAAATTGAGGATGAAGAAATAACCTAATCCACTATAAATGAAGCTCTTAATGATAATAGATTCACTAAAATTCTTACAAAGGTGTTCAAACGTAACCCACACCAATAATTCTAGTTAAAGAACATACAAAAGCTACCATGGATCAAATTTATATCTAGAATGATCAAGAAGAGCCGAGGACAATGAATGATAAGGCCATAATATCCTATCAACTAGGATCATCCACTTTTATCAAATAAGGATTTCTCATAGAGGAGAAGATTCCAAACAATGGTTTCCACATACATAATGATGGGTTTACATCTTGTTTTCACTGTAAAAAATAGTCATACCTCCATGATATTAGGGGACACTTTATCCAATACAAACATCAAAAAGTTTGAATGCACATTATTTTTGTATGCAGGTGAATTCAAACTTGAGAAATTTGTGATGGGGAATAAAAAGACAAGAACAAGGTTGTATGATCGAAAAGAGATAGTAGAAATGTGGATGAAACCGAATATTTTGAAGAAGAACCCATGGAAATTGTTGACGACCAAGGAGTACAAGTACTAGGACAAATTGAAAGTGGTCATAGAAATATTTTCCTTGGTATGGAAAATCTTATAGAGATGGATGAGGAATCCCTTTTTAATAGTATTTCATCTAAAGATATTTTACCTAAAAGCACAGTAAAATTACACTGTAAAAGAATATGGGATGAATATTTTGAAGAAAAGTCTATAGTTGGAAGAGCATAGTTATTTGCAAAACTATTTAGGAGGAAATAAATCACCCTTGTTTTGGAGTTGTTAGGGGTTGATAATAAGAAAAATTCATCGGGATCATTAAAGAAAACAATAGTTGAAAACCCATGGCTCGCACTCACAAAAGGATATGAATATCACAAAGAAACTTTCCTAGGAATTGGACATTCCGACAGGTGACTAATATCTTTCTGTGGACGTTCATTTACTTGTCAAACCAGGGGACATAGACTTTAAATGGCGCAGCAAAGTATATGCACTAGGAATTTGTTTTAGTCAAATCTTAGCAAAAATACATACTGGAAAGAAATTCTATCTAAGCTACAGAATGGTAATGCAAAATTCTTTAACTCAACTATGCTTGATTAAAACAGTAAACTGTGAATAAATTTACGAATCGGGGTTAATAAACCATACAAAATGGCCTTTATGTCAGGAACAGCCATGGATGGATTCTCTATGCCGCAGGAGCAGTAAGACTGATTTTGTATAAAACTCTCTAAAAAAAGATGAAAGCAATCAGATATCGCCATAAATAACATCTAATCCACTAACTACGATACTTACTAAGTGGGCCCCTTAGTAAGCATCTAATGACATATAGATGTCAACTCGGGAACTTCATCGATCTTATTCATGAAGATGGAATGAATACATTGTCTTGTTGGTGAAACTAATAAACTCGCTCGGGTCAAACATTCCTGGCTTCATTATCACATCATTCTTACATGATCTCTACTACTCTGTTTATATCTTACCTAAAAATCATCTATTACTCATTCTATTTCTCTTCTATCACTACCTCGCGCAGGAGGAGTATCTTATTTTTAAATTAGAAAAACAACTAACTAACCAACTTCATCAAAGAAAGACGGAAGTAAGTGCATATCCCCGACCAAGGGAACAAACCTCATAAAATGAATTTATGTAAAACTAACCTTCGGGACATTCAGAGAATCTTAGCCCACTCTCCGCATTAACTTTCATTAAAAAATCTTTCCAAATCGTGGTTTCGGTCAAAGAGTCTTTACAGCTTCCTCAAAGTCGTGGCAGAAATGGCTTTTATCAAAGGTCGAGATCGGGCTGCACTTTGACTCGACCATTCTTCAACAACCCATGAAACAAAAGGTAACATGTGCAAGAAGAGGTATAAGTACACAGCCACCCATATCTATTCATTAATCACACATTTCCCAAATCTAATTTCCACCATTTAAAACTCCAGAGCATGATATACCCTCACCATTTTCGGGAGTCAACAGGGCAATAAATGCAATCAAGTCAACACAATAGGATGCAGGAATATAAAAGTGTCTTACTACAAGATATCCCCATAAAAGGTTTCATCAAAGTTTAAACAGCCATGAAATAACAAAAATGAAATCATATAAAAGTTTATCATATCATCAAATTATGAGCATATTTTAGGCTCATCATGCGCCCCCCATTTCTAGCCCACCGTCGGGTCCCTCCAAAGATTAACTTTCCGGTGATTTCTCCAAGTCAATAGCGGTTGCATGACTGAATGGGATGTCCAAAACCTGCATTAGAATCCTCTGAAATCCCGACACCTTTCATATCTATGGTCTTCTAGTTCACTATTAAGATTTGTAGCCTGATGAGAATACAGGGGCCACATTAGCACAGGGGGTCTGAATGTCAGTGGCAGCCACAATTCAAATCTTGTTTGAAGTCCCAATTGAATATATCTGCTAGTTCATTTGAGTGCAGCTGTAAAGTTGAGGGGACCATGTGGTTCTGACTTTCTTAACCCAACAGTCAATTTTTCCCATCTTTTCTCAGTTCTGGTATATGCTAATCTCCAAAATGAATATTGTTGTGCCTGGAATTCATCATATACTTGCTTTCTGATGTCAAATATTTTTACTCTGGTTGAAACATTATTAATACCATATGTCAATGCAAACCAATCTTTCAGCATTGCATGTGGGTTTGAACTTTGAGAGCGTAATGGGACAGACTCTGTTTTCTCAATTTCCTCATACGTTTCCCACTGTCTGTCATAACTTCATTTGCTGCCCATGACATGAATGCTCTCAAATGAATATCACCAATGTATGGAAGAGGATTCCATTCTATTTCAAGTGGTATTAAAAAGCCATGCAAATAGAATTCACACAGAGAATTCCTTAACCAGTTAGGGGCTGCTTGATATGCTTCATAAAATTCTTTGGCAGAATGAATTATGGGGTCTTGGTTTCTGGAAATTCTCATCAATTAAAACCATAAAAACTATTCTTTGAGGCACAGAGCATAAACTTTGGGTGGCGGTCTGCATTCCATAATTTGACCGGTTACCTTTAGCATTTCATCCATTTTTGCTTTCAATTCAGCAATTTCCTGTTTCTGATTTTCAATTTTCTTTTTCAATTTCTTCTTTTCTATTTGCCACAGACTTTGTTGCATATCAGTCTGGGCAATGTGTCGAAAAGTCACAGTTTGCAGTGTAACTGTTTCCTAATTATTTTTAACAAATTCCAGAAATTCAATTAAAAAGGTCCTCCTATACACAACAATGGCTTTACACATTGCAGGATGAAATATAACTTCATTAGGCACATTTAGTTGTTCAGCCTGTTCTTGTTCTTGCTGTAGGATAAATTCTTCTTGTTGCTGCGGTGAAGAAGTCTGAGCTTCCTCCGAGAATTGCATAGCAGCATTAACCAGATCATCAAGACTTGGCAACTCATGCCCATTATGCCCTGCTTCTTTTGTCTCTACTTGTTCCTCTTCAGGAACGACCGAACTCTGAGCAGCATTCTCAGATTCAACAGATCCTTCTGAAATTACAATCACCTCAGGTTGCGGTGAAACAGGGGAGGCCCTAAATTGTTTCCTTGTGGAAACCCTTCTTGGTATTGATGTGGTTGCAGGGGGTGTTCCGGTAGCTTTTCTTTTTCTTGTTTGTTCAGCGGGCTCTGCCCTACCAGAGGATGATGGTGAACTGGTAATATCAACAGCTGTTGCTATAGGAGAATCTACTGCAGGGGAAGGTGCTATAGGAGAGGAGCATTTCCTTTTCTGAGAACGAAGGTCAGATTCTGGGGACCCTTTTGCCTTTGATTTTCCTTTTTCCCTCCTAGCGGCAAACCTAGTTTGTACCCTAGCAGAGGATTCAGCTGTGACAGCTACATGATTGGGTGCTACAGGAGTAGATGACCCTTGCCCTGTTCCACTAGTAGATGCAATTTCTTTCTTCTTTCTTTGAGGCCGTGGGGTAATTACCCTAGGGGGTTGTGGAGCTTGTAAACTCTTTTGGGCAATAAATTGTTGCCAGGAGAGAGGTGAAACGTCTCTCAAAGAGCGCTCAATAAGCAATTTAATAAGGCCATGATGAGTGACAGAGTTATCTTTCCCCTGTTGAGCTCCATAGGCACTTTGCTCTAAAAACTTTAACAAGAAATTCAGAACATTCACAGCCAACCCATGTCTTATATGGCTTAATAATTTAAAATGATGTGAATGCAGATAAGAAAAATGACCTTCACAGGTTAAATACCTCATTATATAAGTGGCATACTCTGAATATGGAAGAGGTAGTGACACTCGCTTGCATCCTTGCTTGGAGATGTCTAGTGGTTCATCAGCAGGCATCGAAAATTCAGCCCTTGCAGCTGCAGCATCTAAAGAAAAGTTTTCTCCAACGGCTGGGATCTCAGTTACCTCAGCAATTCTGTCTTCAGTTGCAACAACTGTTAGACCCCATATGGTGGCTTCCCCTTCAGAAAGTGTTCTCAAAAATTCTGTTGCAGCCTCCTCATCAAAATCATTTAAACTCAAAAAATAATTTAACCATCCACAGAGGCTAAATGCTTGGGCTATCTGCGGGTTTTGCAACAACAATTCATGAGCTACAGGCTCATGTCATACCAACTGACCACCCATGTCTACAGTTTTTCTAGCTGAACTCAATTTCTTGCTGAAGATTCAAATTCTTTATTTCTTTTTCTGCTCTGATTTTTCTCCATCAGGCCGCCACATTTCTTTCTTTTTTCCAAAAATGAACTTTCTTAAACAAGCAGTCTTAATCGTAGTTTGCAAGAAAAAAATGCATTAAATAAGGTCATGCAATCACGTTTGGAAAGTACCAGAAATATATTAAAGAAAGATTATTTTGCAGTTATGGCAGCGGCGAAAAGACAGGCTTCAAACGATGAATTACCCTGCCCCCTACTTAAAAGATGACATGTGTCCTCACATGTACTAAAAAAATAGGTAGAGATTTGGGTGATAATGACCGGTACATGCATAGCAGTAATTGAATGGAATTAAATAAATCAAATATGCGATATGAAAAGATATGGCATACCTTTAGTAATTGCACATACGTGTGAAGAAAGATGACGACGCTGCATGAATTGACAAGTTGGAAAGATATCTGAATTAAGGTTGATGCAGACAGATGAAGTGGACGAGTGACGTGGGCGGATGAAATGTACGAATGAAATGGATGGATGGAATGGATGGATGGAAGATAAAGAAATGAGGTGGGGGCAATAAATTTAAATGGAGAAAAGGGGTTTTTTTAAAAAGAAAAACCTTTATTATGGGCATGCTTTTTGAAAATTAGAGGAACCCTGCAGGAGAAAGGCCAGAGCCTTCGGCTGCAGGAAGAGTAGCGGGAGGAACCTGAATGAACTACTTCATGAAGTCTTCCTTGGAAACTGGCTTATGGTACAGTCGGAGTCGGTGGCCATTGACGAGCAATTTGAAACAGACTGGATCAATTGTGACCAGCTGCACAGCTCCGTTGTCAAACACATTTTCAACCTCATAGGGGCCAAGCCAACGTGTTGTGAGTTTACCCTGGTTTTCTTGGTACCTGGAATCATATAACAAAGCCCAATCTCTAGCAGAAAATTTTCTGGTTTTGATGTGCTGATCATGCCATCTCTTTCTCTGCTGTTGGATTACTTCTGTATGCTGCAGGGCGACTTTTCTCATTTCGTCCAAAGCATTTAGCTGTAGGAGACGGTCCTTCTGTGCTTCGGATAAATCCATGTTGAGTTCAAGAGCTCTCCTCAAAGTTTTTATGTTCAAATTCAATGGGTAACATAGCTATTTTCCCATAGAGCAACTCAAAAGGTGTAAACCCAGTTGTTGTTTTACATGTAGTTATGTAAGTCCAAACTGCTTCAGGAAGTCTATTACTCAGTCTTTCTTATGAATCTGCACTGTCTTTATGAGGATTGCTTCAATTTCTCTGTTTGTTACCTCCGCCTGACCATTGGCTTGAGGATGATAGGGGCTGGACTTCCTGTGTTTGATCTTATAGTCATTCATAAGTGCAGTGATCAGATTTGACGTAAACTGAGCTCCTTGATCAGTTACAAGCTCTCTGGGAACTCCAAATCTGGTGAAAATTTGTTCATACAAAAATTCAGCAACTTTTTTATCTCGGGCATTAGTCATAGCTTTTACCTCGACCCATTTTGTGACATAATTCATGCAAACTAGAATATATGACTTTCCATTTGATGGTGGATCAATTGGTCCCACAAAATCCATCCCCCATTTATCAAAAGGGGTGACTATTACCTACGGATATAGTGGCATTTCATCTGACTTAGTTGGTCTTCCCATACGCTGGCATCTGTCACACTTCCTTGTATAGGCCACATCATCCTTATGTAATGTTGGCCAGTAATACCCTGTTGTAAGAATTTTCATTGCTGTTCTTTTTGCTGCAAAATGCCCTCCACATGGTTCATCATGGCAGGCATGCAAGATATCATAAGTCTCATCTTCTCTTACACATCTTCGCATTACTTGATCAGGGCCAGTATAAAATAGACAATTGGCAATCCAGGTAAAGTTGAAACTTTTCTCTGTCAACTTCTTTTCTTTTGGGAAAAAATGAGCTGGTATTTTGTTTGCTGCCAGATAATTAGCAATATCTGCATACCAGGGTGTAAATGCAATAATGGAAAACAAGTGTTCATCTAGAAATCTATCATCAATGACCTCTTGTTCCTCAGATGCAGCTGATTGAAGTCTTGATAAAAAGCCAGCTACAACATTAGCTCTTCTTGGTTTGTCAATGATTGTGATATCAAATTCTTGTAACAACAGGAGCCATCGTGCCAATCTACCAGAAATGGTAGGTTTGTTCATCAGGTACTTGATTGCTGCATGGTCAGTGTGGACAAATATCTGATAACCTGTGACATAATGCCTGAATTTATTCAAAGCATATACTACTGCAAGCAATTCCTTTTCTGTAACAGTATAGTTGAGCTCAGGACCTTGAAGGTTTTTGCTGATAAAGTAGATAGCATGCTCAATTGAATTTTTTTTTGACTTAAAACTACTCCTATACCAAAATCAGACGCATCGGCATGTATGTAAAAAGGCAAGTTCCATTTTGGACCTTGAAGAACAGGGGCTTTGGTAAGCAAGTCCTTTAGCTGCAGGAAAGATTTTTCACAGGCCTCGGTCCACTCAAATTGGGAATCCTTTGTTAACAAAGCATAAAGTGGACTGGAAATTTTACTAAAGTCTTTTATAAACCTTCTATAATACCCTGCATGACCAAGAAAACTTCTAACATCTTTTTGTTTTGCAGGAGTTTGTAAATTATGAATAACTTCAATTTTAGTAGGGTCAACCTGAATTCCATTCTTTGAAATATGATGATCTAGAACAATACCTTCTTCCATCATTAGAAAATATTTTTCATTGTTTAGAGACAAATTTTGCTCTCTGCACCTTTTCAATACTTTTTCTAAATTCACCAGTGCTTCTTCAAATGTGACTCCATAGGTAGTGAAATCATTCATATAAATCTCCATATAGTCATGAGATATATTAGCAAAGATACTAATTACTGCTCTCTGAAATGTTGCCGACCGTGCATTGTATAGTTTTCAAAAGGCAAGACCTAATAAGCAAATGTTCCCATGGACGTAAAGTGGTCTTGTCTTGATCTTCGCAAGTAATTTTTATCCGATTATACCCACTGTGAATCCATCTAAGAAGGAAAATATCTTTACCGTGATAGTGAATCTAGTACTTGGTCTACAAAGGTAATGGAAAATGATCTTCTTAGTGGCATTTTTCAACTCTCAGAATCTACACATACCTCCATTTTCCTCCTTTCTTGGGGACAATGACTAATGGAGAAACCCATTGGTTGTCAGAAATTGGGTAAATAAAACCAGCATCAAACAACTTTTGAAGTTCATTTTTCACTATTTCTCTAAGTGCTGGATTTACTCTTCTCTGAGGTTGTCTAACTGGTGAACAATCTTCTTTGATATATATCCTATGAGTACAGACTCGAGGATCGATTCCTTGCATGTCCCCATATTTCCATGCAAAAGTTTTATGATGTTCTTGTAGCATTTTTAATAAGTCATCCTCTTGAGACTGAGACAACTTGCTATTAACATTCAAACAATGATCTGGAGACAATTCTATCTGCTTAATGAGATTACTCATAGAATTAACAGGTAATGTTTGTACCTCTTGTGGAAGCAAGTTATGAAAAATTGTCAGAAGTTTAGGCAATGAACTCTCAGATTCTAGCTGCTGCAGGAAACATTGATGCTGACTGTCACTTGGATCAGATAAATTATCTGCATCAAGATTGAATTGCAGAATTTGAAAAAGCAAAGCATCTTCACTTTGAAGTTGAGAGAATGGATTATTTTGAAGCATCATCAATTGAGCCAAAGAATTGGCTTCTTCAGTTTCTTCTCCCACATCTGGCCAAACAGGTTGGGACAAATCTGGTTGAGGTTTAGCAGGCGGATACAAAGCCAATTACTTTGTGGACTGCCCATCAGAAATGGCCATATCTCTAGAACGACATCCTATAAAAGCATCAGCAGTTGCTAACCATGACCTACCAAGGATAGCTAGATACCCTCCTAAAGTTGCCTTAACTGATAATATTGTAAAATCAGCAAGATACTCCCAAGATTCAAGAGTGACAATTACATCTTCTATCATCCCATCAGATTTGACTGTGGAGCTGTCTGCAAGCTGCAGAACTGTGGGTGTAGACCTAATGTTTGAAATATTCAAGGAGTCCATAGTATGCTTTGTCATTATATTAATGGCAGCTCCTAAATCAATCAAAACATTTTTTACAACTTGGCCATTTATATGTATCTGTACTACAGGGCTTCCAGGGTCAATATACTTTGGAATGACTACATTTCCCAACATTATATCAGCCAATTTCCCTAAGACATGAATTGTTTGGGGATCCTTTTTTCTTTCGTCCAGGCTTCTTCAAACCGGCTTCTTTAATAGCTTTTCCAAAAATGGGAACATCTTTAATAGCCTGAAACAAAGGGATTTGAATTTGCACATTCTTGAGCTGATCTAGTATATCAAAAGTGGGTTCTTCCATGAGTTTAGATTTAGTACTTTGTAACCTCTGAGGAAAAGGTGGTTTATCTTGTCTCTGCAGAACAGGTTCCATAGAAACTGTATCGGGTATAGGCATGTGTTAAGTGGAAATAGTAGGTGCATTAGATTCTTCAAAGGGTGAATCAGATATTTCTGTAATCAGAAGTGGTTTGGGAGTAGGTAAAGTAGTTCCAGACCTCAGATGGATATCATTAACATTTAAGGCATAAGCTTGATATTGGTTGGCTTCAGAAATATACACAGGCTGTTGAGGCTGCTGCGGTTGCTTATTATTGGGATTAGGCAACGGCTGGGCATGCATGGGCGTTTGCTTTGGAGTTCTAGGATTTGTGGTAGTTGCTGCAGGAGGCGGCATAAGGGCCTGTTGTTGTGGCTGTGGAGGCTGCAGGAACCTAGGAGACTGGTTTTGCCATTGTTGAGGACCTCTCCATTGAGGATTTTGTTGCCAATTTCCTGAAGGTGGGGTCCATTGACCTTGTGGCTGCTGCCAACCTCCTTGAGGAGATTGCCACTGCGGGGTTTGATAATTAGGCCAGCTTGGTTGAGGCAGATTCCATGGTGGTGGTGGTCCATATGCTTGTTGCCATTGGTTATTATAGCTAGAATAGGGATTACCAAAAGTTAAAGGGTCTTGAGGCATACCTTACCTTTGGGCCCATGGTCTCCTTTGTGCAACAAAGAACACTTGATCATCATCACCTTCCACTGGTTTGAAGTCAGTAGGCAGTTGTCTGGCTTCCAGATTAGCCACCATCTTGCATCTACAATCACGCTTCTTTTGTCTACAGTAGGGACAGAACTCAGCCAAAGCTACCTCAACTTTTGCATGTTTTTTCCGAGCTTGCA
>VDFB02353493.1:88380529-88505775 GCA_007258455.2 Sequoia sempervirens | reverse complement strand
TGTTCTTTTGATATCTTCATGAGGATTTTTTGTTGGACTCAACTTTTCCACTTCCTACAAGATGTCAGGGAGAAGAATGAATCAAATCAATCCTATACTTAGTGCATGAGCTTAAAATAACATATAGTTTGAAACACATGGAATTATCTACAATGATATTTGTAGCCACACCAAATATAGTTGTGATGTTATTCAACAAAAAATTGACAATCACTTTTGATATAGCATTTTGGGTTGGAATTATCTCAACCCAATTGGTGAAGTAGACATTAACCACAACAATCCACCTAATTTTTTTTCTAAGCATCACACCTTCTCACTCTTCCAACCATATCATTGAATAAAGTAGGCCATCAGTATCCCACTCCAAGGATATTATGTGGAGTTGTCTTGGCCTTGAAGTGTCCTCCACAAATGACTTGATGGAACTCATTTAATACCTTGATAGACTAATATTGATTAAGGAACTTGAATAGTAGTCCATTAGGATTTTTCTATATTAAATTTTTTTATTAATAGATAATTTTGGGTTTATAATTTGAGAGTTCTTTATTGGTTCTCATTCATACCAGAGGGGAATTTCATGTTTTGAAGGTAGAAGATAATATCCTTATACCAAGGATCATCCTTTAACGAATGATTAGTGTACATGCACAATCAAAATTAGCCATGTTGACCTCAGTTGTCTCTAAATTTAAAATTTCCATCGGTTTTCCTTAGCCTTAGCCTTTAACCAACTTTGTATTTTATACCTTAATGTCATATTATTTGATCTTATTGATTCATCTGCATCTCTTTCCTCAGGCTTCTTGATGAGTGAAAATATCCTTTATTGTTGTATGTGGCACACATGCAATTATCTTTTCTCTTATTAAATATATCCTATAAGTATTTATAACTTTGACAAGGACATAAGCATATTTTTCTATTATTGAATACGTCAATTTTGCACCTTACAAAGACACTCAAAAATATGATAGGCTAATCATATCCATCCTTATTATTTTGGAATATCACACCAATAATAGTATAAAAAAGAGGAAATGAGAAGATCTATAAGGGTTTATAACAATTTGGACTTACCAAGACTTGTGCTTCTTTGATTGCTTCCTTGATCTTTATGAATGGATCTATGGGTTCATCACTCCAAGTAATTGATTGCTCCTTCTTTAAAATATTGGAGATCACTTTGGTCTTCTTAATAAAATTGGTATGAACCTCCTTATGAAATTAATTTGTCCAACGAATGACTACACTCCCTTGATTATTTTACACCTAGGAATAAGGTGAAAAAATGTCTTTCTAGATCCATCCTTATTCTATCATTGAACATAATGTGTCCTAGTAGTTTTCCTTCTTTTACACCAAATAAACACGTTTTTGGATTTAAGGAAATCCTACATTGAAGAATCTTTAGAAAATTCACTCCAAGGGCTTGCAATGATCTTTCCTATCATTGGAGTAGGTTGTCCACTCATCCTCATAAACAACCATGATCTCATCAATGAGACCTAAAAATACAACATCTATGACTATTTGAAAATTTAATCCTACATTATTTAGCCCAAAAGACATTCTCACATAGACATAGGTGTCTCAAGGAGTTGTGAATGTTCTCATGTTGTTTTGAATCCTTGATCACCACCTACTTTGATCCTAAGAATCTATCCATCATGAATATTAATTGTGAGCTAGTACCCTCTATAGTAGGTGATCCATGCTAGGAAGAGGGTAATTATCCTTAAGGTATTTGAAATTCTAACTCCTTAAAGTCCATACATAACCTTATCTCTCCATTATTCTTCCTAGTTGGAACAATATTTGATATCCATTCAGAATGTTGGATTGGTTTGATGATTCCTCCCTCTTTTAGCTTCATTAATTCTTTTACATATTGGGAGCAAGCATAGGATTGATTGGCCTTTGATTTTGGTGCAATGGTTTTGTATCAGGTTGAAGAGGAATGGTATGTTAGAACAAATCCTCTCTATAGGCTTTGAGTTCATAATATGACCATGTAAAACACCTCATGAATATTTTCAACAATGTAATTAACATTCATTTTTTAATAAATTTTCACCTTTTATCAATGTAAATCATATTAGGTTGAGCTTCGATCCCCATATTTATACCTTCTATATTATTATTATCATTCATTTAGCTCTTTCTGTTATAGCAATCAAAATTCAAACATAATTTCTAACTCTACCATCCCTGATCCTCAATTACACTAACTCATTTCCCAACAACATCTCCTGACCATCTTCTAGATTGACCATAAGTTCTTAATCAGTCAATTGATTATCAAATTCATCCATACAATTTAAAAACTTGTAAATATATTGATTATCAATAAATAGCTATCAATCATGGATGTAATTAGGTATGCTAGTTCTCATGAGGATCTCAATGTTGAATTGATACTAATAAGGGAGCAAATTCAGGTCAAACTTGGATGATTCAATAGCTAAAACATCAACAACAATATTTTTGATCTATCAATCCATTCCAAACCAAACACATCAAATAGCTAAATGGTATCCCAAACCTCATTTCTATACATTTTTAACATCTCATCCTTTATTACATATGCATTCCTTTCTTACAAAGCAATCAATTTTGAATCTCTAATAATCATTATGTATTTGATTCTATTTTTGAGAGTAGCATTCAGTTCCAACATTAAAGCTTCATACTCTATAATTTTATTAGTACATTTGAATGTTAAATTAAACACATACTTGAAGGATTCACCACTAGTGAAGACAAGAATAAATCCAACCCTTGAACCATTTATGGAACGTGCGACATCAAAGGACATGGTCCATAAATTATTTTTCTCATGAATAGGGATGGAGGGAAGAGGAGACTTGATATTCTAATTGTTTCCTTCTTTACACAAACCAATGGATTCATTAGGCCTTGTATCAAAATAATGAACTTCATTGGTTATTTTGTATCAATAATGAATAATATTTTGCACTTTCTTCTCCCTGCACAATTTGACCTTCTCCCATATAATGAAATAGTAGCATATGATGGATCTATTTGTACACTACCACCCATAGAGGAAAACCACTTTCTAGATATCAACATACCCCACTTAGCTAGATAATCAATAATTATTATTTTTATTCAAGGGGTAAACGCTTTTGACCGGAGCTATGAACCGGAATACAACCATTCAACAATACCACCCCAATGGGGTTTGAACCTTGGTGGCACGAACAACAACACCACCCTTAAACCATCACACCATGCCAATACCGACAGATAATCAATAATTATTGTGTTCATTAGAAATGATTTATTTCAATATACAACCAACTAAAACTCCATATTGTTCACAACACCTACAACATTCACTTGTCTAGAGTCCATGCCATAACATTTGCCATGGGATTTGGACACCTTCATTCCTAGATCATTCATGATCATGGGGGTATGGAATTATTCAAGCATTAGAATCTAGCATACAAGTGAACTAACCATACATTGATCAATAATTTCATATAAAATAGGTCAACATTAGTCTGGTTACCAAATTGGGAATCTTTTAGGTACGCTTCAATGATTTATTCCTTATCCTTATGATTGGAAACATCATTACACACATGAATTGGATAATTTGGCTCTATTATAATAGCGAAGTAAGACAAGACCCTTTACATATGTGTAGGGATTCTAAGGAGTTCCCCTATTGGCATTGATATTCTAACTTGACTCGTAACTCATGCCATATTCACAGGATTGAAATTAGGTAAGGGCGTATTATATGGGAGAGTGACATCAATTACATCAAGAATATGGAGAATTAATAAACCATGAGGTGTAAAGTCCTGACCTTTTCTCTCTTTCTTCTTTTCTTTTTCTTTAGTTCCACCTTCTAATAGTTGAAATGAATTTTGTTACACTTTAGCAAGTGGATCTCTTGGAAGTGTCACACCTTGATTTCCTTTTGGGAAATATATTTTCTTGGTTATTTATTGTTGTATTGGATCATTTATCTTATCCATTATGTCATCCATATGAATGCTATTCTTAACTTATCTTTTGCTACATGCTTGCCTCTTTTGGTGTTTGGCTCAATTCTCCTTGGCACTGTATCAATAGAATTACCTTTTTAAGGGACTTGATTTTTCCTTAGTTGATAATCATTTTGAGCATGTATCATTGCAACTTTAGCAAGGATTATTTTATTATCCTAGGTCAACACCATGACTATATTGCAACACTTGATCAACATCCTCTGAATAATAATATTCATTTTCCTCATCATGTTTGATCTATATTCAAACACATCCAATTGATCAATGTCTTTATCATAATATTTTGAATGTTTATCTTCATAAGAAAGCTCTTCATCTTTATCATTAGCTAAAGAAACTACACAATTTTCTATATCACGAGGAAGGAAGCAAATATCACACCATTAAGGTGTGCCTTGGAAGTGCACATTATCCCATTGTAGAGGATCTTGAGCCTGCTACTTGAAATCTCTTTTTCTATGAGCATTATGCTTGTCATGTTCTTGTGGTATTTTAGACTTGTCACGATTAAAAGTCTATTATGAAAAATATTGACCTTTGTTAAAGTGAGTTGCAACATTCAATAGTGGTAGCCCTTTTTAATTGATAACCACTTTATATGACATATATTTTACCACACCCATCAATTTATCCAATTTCTCATTAGCAGCAAGAGGTTTTCTTGGGGCATTTTTGTTTGGTTAGAATATCTTGATATCCACCCTCTTGAAATGATTTTTGGATGCATGCCCTCATATTATGCTCACTGTTGATGGAAATAACATATGCATCCTTGAGAGTCTGTGGATTATTGTCTCTAAGGAAATACCCAATCATAACATCAAATGCACCATAATATATAACAAGACACATCGAATCATTTGGACTTAAATTCAATGGTACCTTCCTCATTTTCATGATGAACATACTATTAAATCAACCATTGTCTCATTCACAACCTTCTTAATAATAGTGAGTTCATGGATGTAAAACTTGAGATCAATCCTATCCCCATGTTGCAATTTGAAAACTTGCATAAATCTTCCCATACCTCAATATTGTTGTTCAAGAGGGTTTTGTACCACTCTTTCACATTTTCCTCCAAGGATTACACAAATATTTTCATCATTACATCCTCATCCTTAATTTCATATTCATCAGTGGGGTGAATGCATGGAAACTGGGGACCAGAAGGGAGTCTTAAGTGGCCAATTTTTTTAAATAAAGAAAAATGATCTTGGAATGAGAAATTGAAGATAATCATGCTCAAAATTTGGAGATGCAACAAGAACTAGAGTTGTAATGCTCTGAATCTACTCTCTAAACTACTATTTATTTTGAAAATGGTGGAGATTGAATGGTTCAAATAGGGGAGCCACACAAAGTGCTCTTTTTTTATATCAAAAAATACAAGATAGCATCCAGTATGGCCCCCCTAAAATGTCAACTTTTTTTAATATTTTAAAAATCCTTAGTAAGAACTTACCTAACAACATATAGTTTATTATCATTATTTTTGCTAGTTTTTTAATTAATATATATTTTTTTACTAATTTTCAAAGTGGACACATCTAGAAAGACAAAAAAATGAGTCTATGCCCCCTAAATATTTTGGAAACTAATAAAAAATCAAATAAAAAAATTGAACATGCAAATAATAGAATCTAGTTTGTAAAAATGTATTTTGTTTCAATTTTGATGAATGAGTATAAAATGAAATAAAAAACACCATACATAGGTTTTTGACAAAAAATGGAGACACTAGAAAAATAAATTAAAGATCAAAACCTTAACATATTCCAAATGTATAAAAAATTACATATTTAGAAAGCTAAGAGAGAGCTCAACTTTAGTGTGGTATTTTTTAACTCAACATTGAAAGACATGCAAGCCTAATGGAGAGCAAACTTGAGATTGAATCATTTTTAAGAAATTGCAAAAAACACACATGTGGTCATTGACATGTCGGTCCAACCATGTGTGTTTTTTGTTATAACATGCTGGTGTTTATATGAAGAAAAAATGATCTCCCTTGCCCTCCCTCTCTTTCTCTTCACACAAACACAAGCATGAACTATAACATACTTGTATTTGCATGAAGAAAAAGTCATCTCTCTCCCTATCTATCTTCCTTTCTCTACCTCTCTCTCAAAAGCGTTAACACATAAAACAAATAAAATCTATATAAATAATATAATAAATATTTTTAAGTATATACCTCAAAAATGATATCTCTTGGCCTCTTCTACATATTTTTGTATAAATATAGGTATGTTAGTTTTTTAGTTACCATGAAAAAACATATTACATCAAGAGGTCAAGACATAGACTCTCATGTTATGATTGTGCACATAAAAATCAAAACAAATCCAATATATATTATAAAAACCTAAAACTATACAATTAAAAATATAATTGACATAATAAATATAATTATTTCACTTTGTCAATAATAAACAATAAATACATTATAAATTAATTTACCTTACCACCACACAATATAAATTTGATTCAATAAACTAAATATACATTCAATTTAAAAAAAATAAAATATCAATTTATTTAATTATTTATAAAACCAAAATTTTATAAAAAATATTCATATAATAATAATCCATCCATCCAATAATATATCACCAACTATCTTTAAATCCATTATAAAAATATATACCATATCCCCAACATCTCGTACAAAGTGCCCGTCGTCCCCCACAACAAATTCCCACACCCCACGCTTGCCAGCCTTTTCCTATTCCTAAACTCTAATTCTTGGAGTCACATGGTTTCTCACATGTTGGCAACCCACGTCTGTAGCCTATCCAAACCGTTCCATCATCACAACTTTTCCCATCAATTGACTTTAAAAAGGCCCCCAAAATCACACTGTGTTCCCCCACCAACTAGGCCAAAACAAATTAACATTTCAACCGAGAAAACCACTCGCCTTTTTATAGCCCCGTAATAAATTCATCCCCCTTCCCTCCGCACCCTTTATAACTACCTTGCCAGTAGCACAGACGCGGTTTGAGCCGTTGACGTCTTTTTTCTTTTTTCTTTTTTGTTTTTTTGGCCTTTTTCATTTTTTTGTTCCCCAACTTTTGTTCTCGTGTTCATGGGGTGCGTCTGCACAAAGCAGGCATACGTTTTGGACTACACTGAAGATTCCCCCAAGTGCAAGGGTTCGAGTCGCAGTTCCACCAGATGGCTCGTAAAAGAAGACGAAGAAAGCACAGGCATCAACGGAAGCAATGCTGCTTCCGTGGAGGCCCGTAAATTGACGGGGAAGAGTCCCGGCGGATCGTTTGGCGAGGAGAAGAGCAAGATTGCGCGGCGGAGGAAGAAGAAGAAGAAGGATGAGGACGGTAATTTGCCTGATCTTCTTCTTGCCGAGTCGGATTTGATGATCAGCACCTTTTTGGCTGGCAATTTGCCGAATCATACGGAGGCCGAACAGGTGGCTGCCGGATGGCCAGCTTGGCTCACAGCTGTCGCAGGGGAAGCCATCAAGGGCTGGATCCCGCGCAAGGCCGATTCTTTTGAAAAGCTCTATAAGGTCAGTTTCATCAGATCCGCTGTCTCTTTTTGTTTCTTAAGTGGATAATATTTTAGGTTTCGGTTTCTGTCTTCTGAGAATGACGAAATGATAGCAAGTATTGTTGAATTTGGTGGATAATGAGACTTAATTAGTCAGTAATCACAGCTCTGGGAAGTTACAATTTAGAACGGAGATTTTAAATTATTAAGTTATTTTTGGTGGAGAATGAGGCAATTTGAGTGAATTGGCCAGATAGTTAGGGGAAAATTATTTTTTTGAACCAATAATTTTTATTTTTAATTGTTCTTGATGGAGAATTAGTCAATATAAGCGAATTGGTATGATGGCTAGGGGAAAATTATGTGTTGAAACAAGCTTTTTAAAATTTTAAAGTTATTTTTTGTTGAAGAATTAGTCAATTTAAGTGAATTGGCCAGATTGGAAAATTATATTTTAGAATGGAGATTTTGGAACTTAAAGTTAACGTGGGTGGATGAGTAGTTAATTTAGTGAATAGGCGACATGCTAATTATAGCTGGGGGAATTATATTCTAGAATGAAGATCCTTTAATTTTAAGTTAATTCATCTAGGTGAAAATTATATTTAGAATATTTTAAGTTAACTTGGGTGGAGAAGCAATTAATTTAGTGAATTGGTGAGATGCTAATTATAGCTGCGGGACATTGGATCTTAGAATAAAGATCCATTAATTTTAAGTTATTTTTGGTGGAGAGTGAGTTATATATATGAACGAAGTGTTTCAAATTTTAGGTTATTTTGGGTGGAGAATGAGGTAATTCAATGAATTGGCAATATGCTAATAACAGCTTGGTGGAAATTATATTTTAGAAGGAATATATTTTAAAAGTTTTGGTTATTTTGGTAAAGAATGGGTTAATTAAATGAATTGGCTAGATGCTTATGAGTAATGACAGCTTGGAAAAAGTTGTATTTTTTTATGATTTTTTTAAAAGTTTTAAGTTGTTTTAGGCAGAGAACGAGTTAAATTAGTAGATTGGCTGGATTTATTGTCCCCAAGCTGTTGCAAGGAGTAAGTTGTAATGCAGAATGAAGATTTTTTAATTTTAAGTTTCTTTTTCGTAGAAAACAAATTAGTTAAGTTAATTGATGAAATCCTAATGTCCTGTGATGCCAATTGATCTTCTGCGAGGGGCAATATGGCATTTTAGAACAAAGGTTTCTATATTTGGGCAAGACACTTGGGACTTTCTGCGCAGATGTTTTTTGGTTCATTTGAAGCAGTTAGTAGTTCACTTGAAACAGTAGGAAAAAAAGTCTGTGCATTAAATCCAAAAGTACCTTTGAAAAAAATGTATTTGTTTTTATATAAGTTGATGGATTTTGATTTCATGATTTTGTGTTTCTGAGGTTTGCTAGAATGCTCTAGTTCAAAGCACTGTTGTGGGGAAATCCTCTAGTTCTGTAGTGTAGGGGTATTTTGTGTTAGGTTATTCTTTGTTGAGGAGGATTAATTAATTTATTGAATTACTGAGTTGTTAACATTCCATCAGGTCAATTGAGATAATTTGCTTTGGAGTTGGGAGGGAGAGAGTGCATAATTTGAATGGTTATGTTTTTGATTTTGAGCTGGTGAGGCGTGGAGATCAAATGTTAGCCAATGCTTTTTACAACGACAGTTGCTCTTAAAGCTCGTGTCAAGAGAAGTTCTTAGCTCTGGGATGTAGATCTCTTGAAATCTCCTAATTTTGAGTTTTTCTAAGTTGAATTGTTAATCTGTACAACTGAACCATTTTGCTTTGTAATTGTATCACATGTTGACATATTCTGTGTAGTTTTACAGGGATACACGGGGACACATACCCCTTACCTTCCCCCTTCCCCAAAATCCTGCATCTCTGAAACCTCACTTAATGAGGCCCTACATCTCGGGGATATCTGTGATGTCTTTCAAATGTCCCAGGGGCGTCCAGACATCTCTCTTTATTCTGCTATTAAAAAAGCAGTTCATTTTTAATAATAAAAAATGGGGGATGTGGGAGGCCCTCAAAGCACCTCATGTTCTTTATCAAACCCCAAATCCTCCCCATAACTAACCCCCACACTCATTCGCAACTCACATTCAGGATGTGGTCTCATGGAGTGACTTTAGGAACTATTTTCATGGAGTAGAGGTCTTATGAGAATTTTTTTTGCTACAGGATAAATTAGAATCTTTTCCAAGTAAACAGGAGTCCCTACTTTTTAGTTTTCAGATTTAAGGGGTTATGTTTGGGGTGGGATTGGAAAATTTCCCCAGCAGCTTAAGAGATTTTAATGCTAAATTTAGATTACCGACAAAAATTTTAGGGATAATTTTTGGAGGAGAATTTTAAATTTCTTGTTCAACGACCAGCTTCCAAAAAAATTTCAGCTAAATTATTTAACGTTATTAGTTGTTAAAAAACTAATAGGACCACCAACTTCCATAAATATCAGAGCTTTAAATTTTTGAGTTTATACAATACTGCAAAATTCATAAGACCACCTGCTTTAAAATGCTCCTAAAAAGTTTTAGTACCTACTGAAATATTTTAGGAAGCCCCCCTCCGGACTGCAGCCTTTACCACAATCAATTTAAATTTAAATTTTGCACTTGTCATAATGAAAACAATGAAATTTTAATTTTTTATAGCTGCCATACTTAAATCAATGAACCTTGAACTTTTATTCTTGAATTTGAGACCAAATTTTTGGGACGGCGATCCCTGAAAAGCGTACTGCCATTCCCGTCTAGGAAAATCTGTGGAATATAGTAATTGCAATTTTGATTTGAGCTGGCATGTTTCAGGGATCAAATGTCAATTCACACTTGTCAGGATGCCCTAGATTAAATTTTGGTGGAAGAGGAATGATAATTGAGTGAATTTACAAGATACTAGTGTCTACTGGCAACAATTGGGCTGCATTGTTTTTGTTAAAACTCAAAATTGTGTTTGTTAGGAGGTTTCTGAGTTCATATCGGAACTAAAATTGATTTTTTTTATATTCATGAGATGGAAGCAGTTTAGGGGAATGGAGCTACTAAAGATCAGGTCACTTGGATCAAATGCTAACCTGTGTTAATTGGGATGCTCTAGTTGAAAGCTCAGTTGCAGAGGAAGTCTTTAATTGTGCAGCGTTCAGAAAACAGGCAAATAAGAATATCAAAATATCAAAAGATTTACAATTTAATTTCACTCTGCTCCAGTCTGGTTGTTTACTGGGTTTTGAAGGCCAAGATAACAAAAAAATTAAAAATATGACAAAAATCCAAATGGGATGTAAAAATTACCTCCCCATGCCACGGCAATAAACCAAAAAACTATAAGAGAAGTGCTGAATTTTACAGTATTAGGAGTATTAACCAGGCAATTGCACTTAAGGCCTCTAATATTCATCCTGACAAAACTATCGATACTGCTAATTAAAGAGTTCAAGAAGAGCAATCCAGAAAAGATGAGCTCAGCAAAATTCATTCTCCTCTATCTAGTTCCGTTTAGCAACTCCAGCAGCAGCCCGCACCACAACATTTTCCTGCTACCAAAATTTCTTTTCTTTTCTTTTCTGGTGATCTGAGGCAACTGACAGGGCTCTCTGTGGAGTACATCTAGCTTAATTTGGGGCACTTGCCGATTGGAAGAGCCATATAGTTGGCTCATTTGGTCCTGACCTATCCACAGCTCACATTGAATATATCAGGAATAGACTGCCTTGTCCAGGCCTTTAGCACAGTTAAGTATTCCTCGAGCGAGAGCAGGTCAGTGTTATCTGCCTTGTAACTTCCAAGACTTGTCATAGAATTCTCCAAGGCCTGTATGCATTTTTCCTTGGCATGAATATTATCACCCAGCTCTATTATTATTTTCTCCTGGGTAGTTTTAGTCTCCTGGAGGTCTCTACTTAGGCTTTTAAGTGCACTGATCTCTTGGAGGTCTTATGTCTCTGAATTTTCTGTGTTACCCTCTAGTATCGTAGGGCCGCAAAACTTACAAATTCAGATGATATATGCTCAGTAGTGGTAATAGAAGGAAGAGTGATAAAATAAGACACACTTTTAGAGGTAGCTCCTGCGAGGGCTGGGTAAGCAGGGGATTTTATCTGTCAATTCTTTAAGCAGCGTGTTTTTTGGAATAGATAAATAGGGGAAGTGGTTCTTCCACCCTTTGTATTATAATATGTAGATAAATCATGAAGTTCGGTACATCAAAACCTGCCACTTTTATATAGTTAGCAGGAAAATAAACTGTGGAGGGCTACAGTTCGATCCACCTATCAAAAACTGAATAAAAAAGCATTCTGTTATTCCCCGGTGACTATACAAAATGTGGGGAAGATGACATACTATAACTGCTTTCTATAGCATTCTACATAGTTTAAAAACTCTGACTCGACAATTACTTGGCTGCCCAATTTTTTTAAAAACTCAGGACTTGGCAAAAAATGGGAAAAAACACGGCAATAACTTGGGGAAAAACTCAGCAATAACTTGGGAAATTTACAGTAATTTTAAAAAACATACATATCACTGAATTTATGGACCATATTACTGAATTCCTTCATATATAGATCAAAATTAGCATTCAATATATTTCATAGACCAAAAATTAGTTCAAATTTTCAATACATATAAACAAAAACAAAAGATATCTCAGTGAGTACATAAACAAAAGTCATCTGAATGGGTTGATAGTCGTGATCACACAAATAATGAGCATATTGCAGAACTTCTGCCTTTATTTAACCTGTTAAAGGTGAAAACCTCCAGCTATTTAGGCCCACTAATTGGGTTCCTGCTGGGACTGGTCTCTCTTCTGAGTTCCAAAGTTATCCTCATAACTCCAAGTACCATATTCATCATAAAATGATTTAGAAAACATTTCTTTTCACTATTTGAGACTTTAATACTTTAGGGGTCTCTTCAGGTTTCGGCAGTTTTTGGTATATTCTTGTTCCACATTTTGTTTCTCCTTTCCTGTCACAGCTATCTGTTTAGAAACATGATTAGATTAATTTGGTGATAAACCATGTTTCGAAAAATATCTTAATTTTCCTCATTAATGGTGCATTAATTTAGCCAAAATAAAAAACTTAACAGTCATCCAATTTTTATTTCAACCCACTGATGATAGGTTCACCAAAACCACAGAAAGATAAATCTTTTTGATTCCTTAACAGCAACATCCAGATTTTTCGATAGTGTTAAATAAATCTTTTTAATTCTTTAACAGCAATGTTCGGCCTTTTCCATAGCAGTAAAGTTTCCTAATGGCACAACCGTTTTTGGGATACATCTCTCCATAAATTCTCGAATCTTTTCTTCACATAACTATTAAATTAATGCTTAAAATACCAGACTTTGTTCAGCAATTTTTTCAGCATGTTTTTGTTTTAAAAACTGAAAATGTGCAAACCTTGGGAAAGAAGTAATATGTATCAAAGTAAATTCAGTTTTTTTTCTCAATTTATCAGCAGTCCACTATTCAGAATACTTCATTGTGGATGGTCTCGTCAGTCTTGCAACACCAACCAAATGGGACTTCTGAATCTTTTTATGTCATTGTTCATCTCATCCTCAAGAACTGCAATAGAGGTGAGAGGGTTTTGTGAAACCTTCTTGTACTCTTCTTAAACCATCGTCTTGAGGCCTTGTCCACCACCATTGTCACTCTGCATTGCCCTTGGTGCTATCTCAAGCTAGGAGATGGTGTTGCATCTAAGAAAAGACTAATTATTTACCGCATTGCAGGTCAGTAGCATGGATACAGGAAGGCTTCCATCCTCTCTGCCATTGCTTCCCACCAAATGCAAGCATTGAACTAGTCATATCTCAGCAAAAATTGTCTCAGGGATTGAAACTATAAAGTCTAAAATTCCCATATTTAGACTTCAATGGCCTAGAAGGGCAGCTACCTTATCAGAATTGGATTGCTCTTCCTGTCTGGTTTACTTCAACACCAATGTTTAAAATTCCCATACTGAGACATCAAGCGCCTGGAAGAAATATCAATATTTGAGTAATGGATTGGTCCTCCTGCCTGGTTTACTTGCAAAGCTGTGATATCATTGTCTGAAGTCTTTTCTTTACTAGTAACTAGTAAGAGAACCTTCTCATGCAACTTCTTTCTGTTAAGGCTTCTTTCTCATGATAAAATTTCGTAAACATAAGCTTGCTTCTATGACAAAAGTCCATGTTCTGTCTGAAATGAAAGCTTGAATATTGTCTGATGGTGATAAAGGGCGCTGTTTGCCTCTTATTAGTTAACTGTTAGTTAATTACTATTAGGTTTGATTATTGAAATCACAGTTTGGCAATTGCAGATTAGTAACTGTAAGGTCAAATTAATTCGCTTAATTTATAAGCATAAAATGTTTTGGCATTGTAATAGTTGCTCTAAGTAATTGCAATTGTAGATGATTCTTGGCAAATTATTTCTCTTTGACGTAATTTTAGATGCCTTATATATTTTAGAGGCAGGATTGAAATATTATTTAAAGAAAAATATAAATGCAAATTGTTGTGCAGATTGGGCAAGGAACTTACAGTAATGTGTATAAAGCTCGTGATCTTGATACTGGTAAGATTGTTGCCCTGAAGAAGGTGCGATTTGATAATTTGGAGCCTGAAAGTGTTCGGTTTATGGCACGAGAAATTCAAGTGTTACGCAGACTTGATCATCCAAATGTTGTGAAATTGGAGGGTCTGGTTACTTCTGGGGTATCCTGCAGCCTGTATCTTGTTTTTGAGTACATGGAGCATGATCTTGCTGGACTTGCTGCATGCCCTGGGATCAAGTTCACTGAACCACAGGTTTGTAGATGCTTCTCAATTGATTAGCATCCTACTTTATATTTTTTCTCCATCCATTTTAGGGCTGCATTGGTGCTGCATATACCTGCATTCCTTAATCTTTTTGAAGTTTAACAGGAATAAGATGTTCAAGACTTATTATCTTATCTAGTCAGTTTACTGATATTAGATACCAGAAACATTGACTGCTCTCAATGTGGCAGGTAGAATTGAAGACTAAAGTCATGGTTGACTATAATTTCCACATTTCATATATCTAGTTTGATTTCATGTGATAAGCGATTTGGAAATCACTTTCTTTTAACAGGTTAAATGTTACATGCAACAATTACTTTGGGGGCTTGATCATTGTCACAGTCGTGGTGTACTCCATCGTGACATCAAGGGTTCAAATCTATTAGTTGACAATGGAGGAATTCTAAAGATAGCTGACTTTGGCCTAGCGACTTTCTTTCATCCTGACCAGAGGCAGGCCCTGACAAGCCGTGTTGTAACACTTTGGTATCGGCCTCCAGAACTCTTGCTTGGTGCTACAGACTATGGAGTTGCTGTTGACCTATGGAGTACAGGTTGCATTCTTGCAGAATTGCTTTCTGGCAAGCCCATCATGCCTGGCAGAACAGAGGTGTGTTATTTACTTAGTTTAAAAGTGGATATGGACTGCTGAGGTGTTATTGTATTTTTTTGTCTTACAATGTTGATTATTTTCTTGCATTTCTCTCTTTGTTGTTTGCGTGATCAGTTCTTTTAGTGTGAACCTCCTATTTTGGTGAGTCTGTAGGTTGTGATACCTATGTAGTATAAATTTATTTTCTGTTACTGTGCTTGCTATCTATCTTGATATTACTTGGATCCTGCAATAAATGCACAAGTCTTGGTTCCAAGCATATGAATATTTGCTTTTGAGGTTTATTCTATCGAGCTTCTCTTATAAATCAACAATTAAATTTCCTGTTACTTTGAAGAGATTAGTTAATTAACTTGGGCTGGATTTTGAGTCATATACTAAGATCTTTAGTTCCGTGCCTCCCGGTTAATGCCAGTTTTTAAAATATTGGTTTGTAGATAACATTTGTTTGTTTTTACAGACATTATTGTCTTGACCAAATCCCCAAATAATATTTTTACAGAATTCTATCATTCAAAAATTTGATTTATGCACAGTGGCATTAGATGATTAAGTTGGTGGCAGATTTTCCATGGCTAGTATGTGTTAATGTGTTGAAGAAGGGAACCTTTCTAAAGTTTGTGCCTGAAGGCAATCCTTTCTGGCTGCATTTTGCCCAAAGAGACCGGCTTTTAGAAATTCTGTTGCCTGGTTGTAGCTGAGGCTAAACTAAAAAGTGTTTTTTGGTCAGGAGGTTGCACAAAGATCTCGTGCACCTTTTGTAATTTGAGGTGATGACTTCTCATTGTATCTTTAAAAACCCTCAAGGCCTTAAGTTACAGATGTGAACACATGCTCATTTCTATAAAATTCAATTGCAAATAGACTGGTCAACAGTGTAAGGAGTTTCTAGTCCTAGACAAAAGTCATATGACTCATTCTTGACAAGCGAGGCCAAAGAGGAGCAGTATGACCATACTTGGGGGAATTTTTGCAACTAAGAGAAGATAAAGTATGAGTATACTTGGGGAAATTTTTGCAAAGCAAAAAGAAAAAAATTCAAAATATAAAATGGGAAAAAAAATCTTTCTTTTCATTCCATGTCAAATATAGTTGATGGATATCAAAATACACAGAACAATTATGTATTAAATAGGGAAATGATAATGTGTTAGTAACCCATGACACCTTTAATTGTGTACATTTTCAAATTTCAATAGCAAAACCTTGAGTATACTCTCTCATGTCCAGAGTTCATAATCTGTATCTCCAGTATGCCAACTATAATTTGCAAAAAAATAATATAGGAACTCCAATCACCTTGTTAATATAAAGGCAGAGTCTGTATGCTCAAATTTGAAATTTGTTATCATTCATGAGCTTGTGTGCTTGTGGATTGCATGTTTTATGGAGTATATTTCTAAACACTTGCTAACTACACATACAATCAAAAACACTGCAGTTTTGGCTCAAGATATAGAGACAAACTCTGAAGCTTAGGAGCATCAATACCAAAAAAATTTCACCATCTACCTAGAATATTAAGAAGAAAATTCAACCAACAATTAAGCTGAGAATATAGAGAAGAAGCCATCATTCAAGATTCAAATGTTACAAAATAATTAACACCAATCAACATATTTTCTCAGGTCATCTGCAATCTTGTATGAATATTATCTTCTTGGATCTTTGCATATTTGCAATTCCTCAACAATCAACCTTTGGGGTTTCCAATTAAGTTAAAAAATTTGTATCCAATTAAAGTTTAAACAGTCCTTTGTTCACCTTGCGTCATCATAGAGGAAAGGAACCTAGAAGGAAGTTGGGTTTACACAGTATCCAACAACACGCAAAGAACTTTGGGGTTGATTATGTCACTTTTGATCAATGACTTTCTATAAGGTGTGTACCTTATTTGCACATTCCCATGTATTACTGTAATGGCCACTTTTGCTCCATCCACCATCTCATTGTATAACCTGTGGTGCTATTTTTACATCCACTATTTTGAGGACCTCTAATAATAGCTTTGAACAATTATTGTAAGTACCCTGCCAAAAGGATAAGAAAACAAGGTTTGATGCTTCTATTCAACATTACCTTCCACATAGTTTCATTAAATCTATTAATCAGAAACAAACATTGGTTTTTAATTTGAATGTCTTTGGAGAACTAAGGGGTAGCAAGGATAGGAAAAATTGGTGGCAAAGGTAGTAAAAAATGAGCGAATGAACTGCTTGCCATTTGCAAATTTGTTGATCCAACAGAGGAACTTTGCTATGACCATAGATGCATATTGCTAAATTCTTTCCTTTCTTGATAAAAGAGTTGACCTTTTTAACTTTCCAGTGTCTTCTAGTAAATAGGTCTGGCATAGCGTAAAATTTCCAACATCCAAAGTTTATGATCTAAAGAAGAACTTGAGACATGCTTTTAACCTTATTGAGATCATAGGAAAGGCAGAAATGAACAATTACACACAAAAACAGAGAAGAGACAGAAAAACCCATCTTGATTGCAAATAGTTAGGAACACTTTGTATACTGACAAAGCCACTAGATATATTAGAGTGGTGATTAAATTCTTGACATGGTAGAATTTGTTTGTGTTAGTGGCAGTTGTGCATGTGTCATGGCAGTTGCATAGGTGATGGCAGTTTTGTCCTAACGTGCCTAGCAATTCTTACTGTTTCAATTGAAAAGGAAGCAAAATGGTAGAAAATAATGTTTCTTCAAGTTTTTGATGTTTGGGATGTGTTATTCACTTATTTGTATACCTGTTTATCCCTTTGTAGTCCACATACAATGCCTTTATTATGATTTATTAATATGGTTGTATCCGACTATGTATTAATTGCTTGTCAGCTTTGGGTAGTTATAGGAGTGAGTTAGTCGACGGTTGTGTGTTCCTCTTGACAACTGTTAAGTCCTTCAAATAGATTTTGTATCATCAAGGAAAGTAGTATGATCTAGTCGGATCGACTTTGATCCTTGGCTGACCATCTCTGATCTACTTCTGTAATAACTTCATGTATGAATAAAGATATACTTTTACTCCTCTATCTGATATGCATTATTAATTCTGTTCACTATTTCAACTTCAAGTATTCATTTTATGAGATAGGAGAGTAAACACCCTTAACATATATATACCTTATAAGGTTCATAAAAGGCACTCAAGAGAATTGAAAGGCAATGGAAGTACTTTGACATATAGCCAAGAGTGATAGAAGGGAGTTGTTGTGGTAAAAATATGACTGCGACAGCAGAGAACATCAGTCAAGCTTGTTGGAGAAGCAAGTACTCCACAACAAGGCTGGCTGGAGAGTATTGTAGAGATGCTTCTGAAAGCTACTGTACATTTGAAGGCTCAGATGGAACAGTTGGATTGTAAAAAGTTGCAGGAACCATAACTTCATTTGTCTACTATTTTCCTACATTTTGTATCTCTAGGGTTTTCCCTTGTGTATATTTCTCCTTTTCTGCATGTGTTGATTCATTTGCTTGTTCGCTTCAATTCTATGAAACTACATTATTTCAAGCACTTAAGAAAGTGTAAGAACTATATGTTCAGCTGATAACAAACATAGCAGTTGCTTGATTATAAGTTCAATACAATTCTCAAATAAGTTAAATAAAATCATACTCTTGCCACTATTGTTCTTGTTGAATAGAGAAAAATCACATAATTGGCAGTAGCATAAGAGGGGTAATAAGTCTGGTATGGCATGAATGTTGCCATGTATGTGAGCATTTGCACTATTGCATAATGAATGTATGATACATACACAGCAATTGTAGAGCTGTAGGAAACATCAGTTTACAACCTTAGGTTGTTGTTTCAGTAGCGTAAAACTTGGGAACATCACATTAGGAAAAATAAATACTTCTTGGTGAATTGTGTATTGGATTATCCAGGCTGATTATGGATTAGTTTGCAGCATTGCTAGTGACAGTTTACGCACCATTCTTCTCCCTTTACCTCTGCTACAACTGCTTCAACAACCAAGAATGTGAATATGTAGTGTTTTTTGTCATTCATGATTCCCTAAATGCAATAAGAGATGTTCTTCCTCACCAGCTAAACTTTGTGCGACAAATGAAGTTTGAGTGAGTTCTTATGGACTTCCAATGCTAGTGACTCAAATTGGAGGTACTTAAAGCTTTCTATATGCAACCTTTTCAATGCTCTTTTTGGATGATCCCAAAATTATCTAATAAACACTAACAGTCATAGTTAGGTGGTTGAGAGATCAATCATGCTGTGATGGATTCTTGAATTAATGTCAGATAGAAAAGAGGCAAAAAAGTGAAATAAAAAGTCAACAGATGACAATTTTGAACTCATGCAGTGTTTTCAGCTGTGTATAAACTCCTTATAATTGGAATAGAGCACAATTGATGGTTTTTCCTGCAGGATAATGTCTTATATAGAACAAAATAGCAGAACTAAAGACTCATTTGGGGACTTGAAGCGGTTCTCCTTCTATCTCTTTGCAAGGGAGATGTTCCATTTTCTCTTTGTTGATTCATGCCCATTCCATAGCATAAATACAACCTTTGGGGTATTTGCTAGTTAATTCTTTCTTCTTGAAGGGAATTTTTCTTTTTTGGGAAGACTAGGAAAGATTGGAGAGATAGAATTCACTTGAGAGAATTGTATTCTAGTCATGCTAAGTCTTCCGGTTGTTAGGAATTAAAGATAGAAGGCCCTTGCCATGTTTCTCAAGATTGTATGCAGCCATTGGAGTTTACTAAATTTGGTACAAGTGTGAGAATGCTAGAGAAAAACCAAAACCAAAAGCAGGTTTCTCATGGTTTATCTACTTATATTAAATTAAAGATTTCTTATTACCAAATGATTTATTAAATTGTTTTGTACTTTTTCATTTTGTTTATTAGGAAATTCTGTTTTGAAGTTAGTATACCCATTATACTATGTTATCGGTTTGTTCCCTAGACAACCCAGGTCTCAGTTCGGATTTGGTTTCTAGTGGGTTTGAGCAGAGTCCCTCTCATAGTCTATGGGTCCGTCCTGAATGAACCTAGGCAAACTTGAGGGGGAATTTGGGCGGATTGTGCAATAAAGGTGAATTTCACCTATTTCAATTTTTTTTTTTTTTGACTCTAAAAAGTGCCATTTGCCCTCCAAACCCTAAAATGATGTGCGCCATGAAGATTTGTGTGGCTTTGAAGGCCTTAATTTGGGCTTGGTGGCGGAGGCTTCGCCCCTCGACTCTGCACTGTATTGCAATAGGGAGTGTGCTCGAGGCGTTGCCCTTAGACCCCACGAAGGGGTGCTGCCCCTCGACCCCGTTGGGGCCATTGCCCTCAAACCCCCACGAGGAGCATTGCCCCCAGACCCCCACGAGGGATGCTACCCCTTGACCCCATTGGGGGCATTGCTCCCAAACTCCCATTGAATTCATTTGATTTGCCAAGTACTCTCCAAGTCCAAGTTTCCAAGTTTGCCTACAAGTCTTCATCCATAATATTGTCATCCAATTGGACAATCTTCCTTGATGTTACTTGATGCTTATTGCAAGGAGAAATGCAACAATCTGGCTAGTTTTAATATATAATATGTATCATGACATTCGAGTTTGACTAATTGACATTCTAATATTTTTCATTTTTATGGTGGTTTTGTTTATTATACAATATATGATGCTATGTGTGGTATTTTGAACTTAACTACCGTTGTAAATATGTATATATTTTTGATTTTTGTATGTTTTTGTATGGATGAACCCAACCCCAATTTTTTTTTTGATTGAACCCGCGAATCAAACCCGAACTTGAATTGGTAACTTAGCCATTATATGTCATTTAGGATAAGTCAATTGAAATTAAGTTGAAGATTTTGTTTTTTTGAAATTTAAACTAAATGAAGAGGATAACTTAAATCTTACAGAGGAGAAGCAATGTGATAGACAACATGGGGGTGGAAGATAAGGTTGTGTAGTTGAAGAAGCAAAATATTGTCATTCATTTTATTTATTTTCTTCTTTGTTTTCATTTCTCTTGCTTTTGGGGAAATAGTAATGAAGATTTAGAACTTGCAAGCATTTATGAAAATAAAATTTACAGAGCTTAACGACATTGTGTTTTTTTAAATGGTGCGGGGATGGTAAGTTGTCGACGGATGGTAACATGTCTTGCAACTGTCCTAGGGATAGTAGGGTGACCCTGGATGCATTTTGTAGAGGATAGCATCCTCAAGGATGCCCCTTCCACTGCAGGGTTGTCTTGGGGATGACCTTTTGAAGTAGCACCCAAAGGGACAATAGGGAAGCATTTTTGTTCTTGGGAAGTCCCTATTCCATGTTTTTCTGAAATCACTTTGGGGATGTGTCACTAGGGAATGCTGTATATTATAAGGTTATACAATAAGTTAAGTTGGATAGACTCTACTCCTTGGATATTATAAATATCCCACCATTGATGTGGCTTTCCTCACTTATTTATGTATTTTTATGTTAATTCTGTATTGATCTCACATAATGGACCTTTTTTTTAAAGCAAGTGGTAAAAGAACAGACTATTTTGTGGTTTGTAAGGTTATTGCTGGCTTCTAACTCCAGTATGTGACCAATATTTTTGGCATTTCACCTATTGCTTGGTATATTGCCTCAAAAATATGTGATTGCAACTTTTCATGTATTGTATTTCATGTGAGTAAGATAAAAGGAAAGTTTGTTATGAGTAGTTAGGTTGTTAAAAATTTAAACTTGTAATGAAATTACTCATCACAAGAGGAGAATATAAGAGAAAAGAAGATGCAAATACTTTATTATAATAAGCCACTTTTAGAGGGTTAACCTCTAAAATTCTTACAATAAGAACATAACTTGCAATATGAAGCTCAACAACTACTTATTACTTCCTATATATAGGCATCATTGGGCAATATTAATTCCCTAATACCAATGAGGCCAATCTAGCATACGATAAATATACTAGTACTAATAAATGACTAAAATAAGGATCATGTGAATCTTAGTTGGGTATCATATGTCCCAATATATTCAATGGGTTAAAGGTGTAGCATGCTCTCCCCCTTTAGACAAGCATTGTCACAATACAGACCAATTGTGGATGCTTGTGCAAGAAAGCTTCATCTTCCCACATAACACCTTTGATAGGAAATTTTTTCCACGTGATGAGATACTTAGTGATTAACCTAGTCTTCAACTTCTTTGTACATGTTTGGAGAATTTCTTCAAGATTCAAGATGATTCTTCCCTCATCATTGAGGTTAGGCAACATTGTTTGCGTTGGAATCTGTTGTCCAATAACTATTTTTAAACAAGAGACATGAAAAATTGGATGCGTTGTTTGTTGGTAGAAACTCTAGTTTGTATGCCACACTACCAATCGTTAGCGAAATCTAATAAGGACCATAATATTTGGATGAGATCTGGTTATCCTTATTTTGTTGCTTTAAGGATGTTTGCTTATATGGTAACAACCTTAGAAAAACCCAATCTCTTGCTTCAAAGTCCCTTTCATTGTGGTGCTGCTCAACGAGTTGCTTTATTTGGTTTGGTGCCATGACTAAATTCTTCATGAAACTAGAATGTACTTGTTGTTGGTGTAGAATGCGATCTTTCATAGGGTGAACTCTTCGTGGTTGTGGCAGAGTCTTTAGAGGAAATAACTTTTCCTTAACCTATTGAACTTTTCTTGAGCAACTTTTGCATTTGATGATGCTTGTGATCTCCTTAATTTATTTTTTTTACTCTTAGAATCGAAATGCACAAAGAGCTTTTCAGAAATTCATCTCATTGGTGCCCAAGTTGTGAGCCATTGGACCCCTCACACCATATCTACTCCCCTCATAGGAATGGCAAAAACATAGGGCTAATCAATAGTAATCCCCTATGGTAAGTTTGATATCGTGACATTTCCTAAATAGCTAGTAGTACCCCCACATGCAATCATTATTTGAAATTCTATTGTGGGAAAAATAAGTAGTTCAAATGCGTGGCTAAATTTTTGTTGATGAGATCATTAGTATTGCCTAAGTTGACTACTACTGTCACTCAATTTTTAGAAATCCCATTACTTTGAGGGTTTGTGGGGTGCTTATACTTAATAGTGCATGGCATGATATTGTTTGTTTGGCCTATTCTAATACCACTTTTGTCTCTATATTTTCTTCTTCTTCATCTTTTGTAACTTCATCAATATAGAAAAGTTTCTTCTCTACATTGTGTCCCTTACTATATTTACTATCATAGTTAAAACATAACCTTCTTGCCTTTTTTTCGTTAGTTTGTTGGGGTGTCAACTTGGTAGGTCAAGGGAAGTCTAGTAATGGGGTGTTAGGATCTTTAATGCTAGTAAATGCTTGTCTCCTAGTGGCCAATTTTTTTCCCTCTACCTTGCTATAATAATGGATTTGGAGACAAAAGTTGGATTGAATGTGTGTGACTCATTTGATGTGGTCCTTTAGTCCCCCAAGATATAGTTCATTCAAATTTTCTTGTATAACATGTTCAACTCTTAAAGATGGGTATGAAATTGTTAGTATGGTCCTTGACTATATTTGTTTGTTTTAATATGGTGAGCTAGCTGGAGTAGTTGTCCATAAGACTAGTGCCATAATGTGTTGTGAATTCCTCTTGGAAAACAAACCATGTGGCAACACACACCTTCTTTTTCTTCTAATCACATAGTTTAATGATACCAAATGGATTGATCATAAAGCCAATTGGTTGGATCATTCCCATCAAACTTACACATATCTATCTTTGGCAAGAAGCACCTAGAGCTTGCTATAGAATTAGTTGGGTGCTGGTCTTGATTTATATTCAAATAAGATCAAAACCATGAATCCTTATTACCCGTAGAAGACTCATTTGCTTTGATGTGAATCTACCCTTTAGGAGTCCAAAAAATCCTTGAGAGAAAATGGTTGAATATGTTAGAGCAAAGGCTAGCTAGATCTAGCATGGAAGCTATCTTCGAAAAAAATTCCGAGTTGACCTTGGTGGTTGCTGTATTTAGAGTAAATGCAAGATCTAGGTACTTTATTTTCTCTTTAATTGAATCCTCTTTACTAAAAGAGTTTCTTGGTGTGATTGGATTCCTTTCCTTGCCTTTTGTTGAAGCTCCTACCATGATTTCCCCAAAGTCAAACTAATTTTGCAGTAACATATTCGATACAATATGCTGAAATTTATATCGTAACTTACTTGAGTCTAATCCTTGCATTGATGAAAAAATCTCCAATAAAATGGATGTTCACATTTCTCCAATTGCCTAGAAATATCGTCCACAAATTTTGGAGGAGACCTATTAATAGTGTTCCATGTGTATGCATCCCCTAGATTTGAATTGACATCCCAAACATCCTAGGGACTTGGGAACTTGAAGGGGGTGTCCCCTCCTTGTTTACTACTCTATTTGATAAAACAAATACATCAATTAATAATAGAGATGGCAATGCATACCAAATACAAGAGTAAAATATATCTTTATTCGCACATGAAATTATTACAGAAGAGGACCAAAGTTGGTCAACCAAGAATTAGAGTTGATCAAACTAGTTCATACTTCTTTCCTTGACGATACACAATCTATTTAAAGGACTTGATAATTGCCAAGAGGAACACAATTGGTGACCAATCAATGCTTATAACTTCCTGAAGCTGACAAACAATCAATACATAGTCAAATAACCCATTTTATCAGAACATAATAATAGTCATTGTATGCTAACTACATCATCCCCCTAAAAGAAAAAGTCATCTTCTAGACAACAAGGAAACATGAAGTAACATTAGGGAAGACTTTCCAAACTAATGATGAAATTGTAGACAAACTTGGAAATGTATTTTTCAAACTTGAACTCGGAGAGTACTTGGCAAGTCAAATGAGTTTGGTGGGGGTCTGGGGATAGTGCCCCCAGTGGGCTTGAGGGGAAGTGCCCCTTGTGGAGTCCAAAGGCAACACCCCTAGTGCACTCCTTGTCGCGATACAGGGCAAGGTTGAGAGGTGGAGCCCTCGTTGCCAAGCCCAAAGTAAGACCTTCAAAACCACCTAGACCTTCATGGTGCACATCATTTTCATGATTTTTAAAGAGGCAAAAAACACTACTGATAAAGCAAAAAAACAAAGATTTTGGAGTGTTTAACCAACGTATGCTAATAGTGTGAATAAATTTTCAGAGCAAGCAACCAAGAGACCTTATTTGATTGCACACTAATAGTTGAGAAAGTTGCACCCAACCGATCACTGAGCCCATTTAGTAGTACAACATATTTTGTTTGTGCCTGACTATGCACAGTATTGGAAGCGCTAACAATGGACTGTGGTTGAGAATATATTGTACTATTCTCGAGAATAAACTATTGTTGAGAATTCCCTAGAATAGACTATTGCTAAGAATGGCTCTCGAGAGTAGATTGTTGTTGAGAATGGCTCTCGAGAATAGATTTTTGCTGAGAATCTTGATTTGTGGGGCGAACAATGGAATTTGCAAGGTGTACAATATTGTACTATACAATTGGAAATTTACTGAGCCAAAAAATACTATGTCGTACAATGCAAGGATTGCTAGATAAAACCCTCTGTACAATGTAAGGAGTGTGTTGTACGATGAAGGAATGTATAATGCAAGGATTGTGTCGTACAATAATGATGTGTGGTTTCCTTACTCTTGATTGTACAATGTAGATGAAGTAGTGAGGTAGCCATGCAATGTAGATGGGGAGTTGAGATATCTTATAACCGTACAATAGTCATGGAAAGATTATATTTGCATTGCCACCATATGATATTGCTAGGGAAATTATATGGCCGTACAGTGTTGCCAAGTAGGTAGGGTCGTACAATGTCACTAAATCGGTAGGGCCATACAATGTAGACAAATGATTTATAAGGCTATACAATATAGTTGGACAAGTGAGATGGCCTTACAATATTGACAAGCAAGTGAGAAGGCTATACAATAATGATAGGGAAGTAAGGCAACCGTACAATATTGGTAAGGAAGTGACGTACAACATAAACCAATGGGTGAGGCCATACAATATAGCGCTTTTCTCACCATACAATAACATTATTATGCGATACCAATATAAGACTTTCTTATTTTATTATTTTTTTCTATTTCTTCATCAATTAGCCCTTTTTTGTAATTCAATTTTTCAATATAAAATGTTCTCTTTTTGGTGCCCACGTTTTCCTTACTATTTAATTTTCTTTTTCTTTTTTTTTTTTTGTATTTTTTTCGTGAAGTTGATTTAATTTGATGACAAGCATCCATATGCTCCAGGTTAAATATTTTACTTAGTACTCTGAGACACATCGTATATAATTTTGCATTCTTCTGTAAAGTCGAATACCTCTATTGGAACTATCATCTTTTGCAAATCATGAATTGCGTCCAACACATGTAAATTATCCATTTTTTTGAGTCATTCTTCTTTGGCTGCTTATCATCACACAATCCTTGTTCGTCTTCATCGATCTCTGTAGCTTCAATAAAATTATAGTTTGATGGAAATACTTCATAATCCTCCATTTTCCAATGAAATAGGCCACAAAGAGATTTTTTTTCATCCTTCGATCATGATTGTAACTCCAAAATTCCTAAATTATAGTTTGATGGAAATACTTCATAATCCTCCATTTTCCAATGAAATAGGCCACAGAGAATTTTTTTCATCCTCCGATCATGATTGTAACTCCAAAATTCCTTTGTTGTTTGGTTCCATCGAACCTTGATTCTTTGTCCATTCTTTTTTGGAGTTCAAATCTGACAAATCCGAGGAAGTTGCTTCCTCATTGACTGCTTGATTCTTCAAATCAATTATATATTTCTGACCCTTGTTCTCAATGGAGATTGTATTATTTTTCCAGTTGTGATCGGCCTTGCTTGCTATCAGCCAACCCCGACCCAACAATGCATTTTATGCTTTCTTCCTTAATGAAATGACCACAAAGTTCAACAAAAATGCTTGGGTTCCAATAATTACCTTTTGTCCCATTAGGACTCCAAGTACCTTAACACCTTGTTGATTTGCACCCACAAGTTGAAAAGTTGGGTGTCAAATGGTTGGCTTGCCCAAACTTCTCCAATTGTCTTCTAGAAGTACATTCACACCAAACCCACCATCAACAATTGTATTGGTGAGATTCCTTCCAAGGATTTCCAAATTTACCATCATTGGTTTCTTTGTTGTGCTAACTATTAATAATATTGGATCAATTACTTGGTCGCCTGATAGTGGAGGTTCAATTATTGGATCTTCATTTTGCCAGATTCCAGTTGGGCCATAATGTGCATAATCTCATTCTCCACCGATATAGTACTAGTCATAACATTTTGGAATTTAGGAATACTTTGGAATAAATCTACTACTTTATTTGGTATGGTAGCTTGAAGCACTTGCCGTGCAATATTTTTCTCGGATCGTAATTGATTTGTTATCGTACTTATGTTTGCATTTGAGTGGCATCATTCATTAGCCATAAAATTCTCTACTTTGGCCCGTTGCTTCATGAAGCCTTTCTTTTCCTTTACATGGGTTTGGGTGCACAACCTTCTTTGCTTGGGCATGAGTAACAACCAATACTTTGTTATGCTTTACATCAATCATGTTGACATTGGCTTTTTGCTTCAGACATCCAATGTCTTCATGATCTCTAGGTCCACACCATTTACACGATAATTGCACTTTGTCCTTATTTTGGCAATCTCTTGCGAAGTGTACTCATTCATTACATTGTTGGCATTGTATGATTGGACGTCCTTTGGTGTTGTTTTGTATTTGACTTTGACCTCTTCTTTGATTTCGATAATGGCTTGGAGATGCATTTTGTGGCTTCAATGAAGTGGGCTTCTCTCCTTGCATAAAGAGTACTTGTGTACTCCTGGTCTTCAGGTGTATGGGCACTCCTTTATTGAATGACCCATAACTTGGAAAATCTCACAAAACATCTTTCTAAGACAATTACATTTTGTGTGCCCCTTAGTTTTGCACTCAATACACCATAGTTCGTTAGTTTCTTTCTCTGCCTTCAATTCTTTCATTATTTGGAGCATGTCTCTCCGAAGTGCTTGTACAATTCTCGATTCATTGTCACTATTGTCATTCGAACTTCCATCTTCGTCTAGTTTTCTTTTAGAGTACAATGACATTTTATCTTCACTTTCTATTTTGATTGCCCGATTGTAAGCTTTTGAATATGAAGAGGGTGGTACTACCTTCATCTTATTTCTTAATGATGGAAGTAGTCCTTCAATGAACCATTGCTTTTTTAGACTGTTGCCTTGTTGGTTTTCCAATTTTACCAGGAGTTCTTTGACCCTACGATTGTAAGTTCTCACATTTTCATGTTTCCCCTGCTTTGTATTGAAGATTTTTGCTACAACCTCATTGTCATCTCGGAGAAGTTTGAATTCTTTTCCTAATGCTTTCCTTAACAAGTTTCATGTAGCTTTCGAGTTGCTTTGGGCTTTGTGTACTAATCTATTGCTATACCCCTCAAAGTTGCTGGAAATTATCTTAACTAGTAAGATCTATCATCCTAGCCATTAGCTTTCCATATTGTTTTGCAAGTTTTACAATGCCTTATAGAATCCTTGGATTTGTTACCTATGAATTTTAGAAGTTTTTGCCTCTCCACGTTTGGACTTGCCGAGGGAGTCACCATCTTTCTTCCTTGATGCAACCTTTGTGATTGGAACCTGGTTGTGGATTTTTTATTTTTATGTTTTGGTGCTTCTCTTGCACTCTCGGCCATGTATGAATCCACTACTCATCTCGTCTTAGTGTTCCGCACACTCAAGTTGCCCTTGAAAGATTGCTTGTGCTCCCTTTGTCTCGATGCTTGAGGCTTAGATCCTCCAACCATCGACTCTTTTGTGAGTAGTAGTTCTTCAATGCATTGGATGTTATTTTCGCATGTTTTCAACAATGAGTTTGTGGACTCTCCTTCTCATGCTTCTTCCTCTGATGGTGATTGTACTAATGATTTCTCCACTTGATCGACAAGGCCCATGTATACTTTGTCAAGGAGTGGTAAGTTCCTTGCTATTTCTTCCCACTTTGCTTGCCTTTGTGTTTTTTCTTTTCATGGGAGTCTTTTTATTTACTCAACTACAACTCCAACTTACACTTCAAATTTTACATTGTTCTCGAGATTGTCTTAGACTTTCGGTTAATATCCCTTTGATTTCTTCAACTATTCCCCTTAGCATTCTTCATTCCCTTTGATTGACAATCCTTAAAGATTGCTTGATATCTTGGTCTTGACCACATTGTGGTCTCTTCCCCCCTTTATTGGGGTCTATGGGCATGAATCTCTAAAATTTGACTTGATTTCTTTTAAGGCAATGACGCCAAATGTTTACTTCTCTAGTTGATAAATAAATGCATGAATTAATAATAGGGATAACAATGCATACCAAATACAAGAGTAAAATATATTTTTTTTCGCACATGAAATTATTATAAAAGAGGACCACAAATGGTCAACCAAGGATTAGAGTTGATCAGATTAGATCATACTCCTTTCCTTGATGATGCACAATCTATTTAAAGGTGCCAAGAGGAACACAACTATCGACCAACCAACACTTATAACTACTCAAAGCTGACAAACAAATTTTTTTTTTTAGACTATAGGAATCGGGTAGCACGGCCCCCTATAAAATGCAGTGCACCTGGTAAACTTTTTAACGTGACCGGTGGCGCTGGTGCGACATGCCCTCCGGTACCACAGGGGTGGGGGAGACTAGACCTCGTGACCAACCTCCTGCAACAAGAAAGATTTAGCCAACCAAGCTAGGGCCCCCGCCCCCAAAGCCAACAAACAATTATTACATAGTCGGATAACTTGTTTTATCGGAACATAATAATAGTCATTGTACACTAACTACACTCCTTTTCTCCCTTTTTTGAATTTTTTTGGGGTGTACCTCTGTTCATGGCCTTTTTGGTGACACCTTGCTTGCCCCTTGGCCGTACTAGAGACTTTATGATTGTCCCCCACATGAAATGCATGAAATACAACAAAAGAAATGACATTCTGAAACAAATAAAACCCTAAAATAGGGTCCCACCAAGGCGTTCCACCCAAAAGAACTTTCAAAATTGACACCCATTTGTTGTTTTGCCTTCACCCAGAAGAGGATGAGGAAAAGAGAGGAAAAGGATCAATTTTCGAGAAATCTATTGGATGATGATTGGGATTTCTGAGCTTGTTACTCAATGTACTTATGCACTATGCAATATTTAATTGTATGTTTGATTATTGGTCTATTATATGCATTATGGAATTAATGGAATGGTATTGTATTTACTCTTTAGAATTTCTTCTTCTTTTGGTTTGTTTACATTATTTTTGATTTATTTGTATTTTAAAAATTCAAATATTAATTTCATATACTATTTTAATAGCTGTCCCCTGCTCCCCAAGTGGTCCCCTAAATCCAAATTTTTTTGTTGTCCTCCATGAATCCTATTCTTGACCTATCTCTAAAACTTGGATAAACAAGACTTTTATATTTGATGTTCTTTTTGTTTACCTCATATAGAAGGCTTGGTAGTATGGCAAACAAATGAAAAATTCACTTGGAATCCAAATTCGGTAATATGCTTTGTTTTTGTAGCATTGGGCACAATTTTGTTATCTTGGTTATCATGAGTGCATGTTAAGAAATGTACAAAATTTAGGGGTGTCTATAGTTATCCATTCCCATGTTTGACCCCAATGTTGAGTTGCTCAAATTTCTTTATTGGGTGCTTTTAAACTAGGTTTAAGGTCTTTGGTAGGCTCACATTCAAAATTAAGTTATGAACCAGCCTAAGCAGATGTTATTTTCTAATAGTTGATTCATATTGACATATTGCACATTGTTTTGTGGGATGCAGTTCTTGATAGTGCAATATTACTTAGTTTTGTCTCTAGTTTCATTTCTACATAGATTTTCATGGATGTCTTTGATTTACTCTGACATTAGATGATGGTTCCACTAGTTCATAGAGCATATCTCTTTGATCACGGGACTATTATATATCATTGTGCATTGCAATATTCATGGCTCATCTAGTGTTACAAAGGGTACTTACGTTGTTGTTAAGAGGGTGTGTAAGAATTGGGTTATTAGTAGCTTTATTGCAACAACCTTTATAATGATAGTTCCATTTGCATATATATGTATACTTAAATATATCCCTTAAACAATAATGACATATGATTAATGAAAATATTGTAAATAATTCTATTGTGTGATATAGTAAATTAAATAATTAGTTAGATGGATGATAAGTAAGTAAGAAAGAAAATATACTAATGTTCACGAATGACCAAAAATAGATTAAGAGGACATGGAATGCAATTCTTGATAATGTAATATTACTTCTTAGTTTTGTCTCTAGTTTCTTTTTAACATAGATTTTCAGAAACGTCTTTGATTTGCTCTCTGACATCACATGGTGGCATGGTGGCTCCTCTAGTTTATAGAGCATTTCTCATTAATCATGGGGCTATTATATATCATTGTGCGTTGCGATATGCATGGCTCATCTAATGTTACAAAGGGTACTTAGGTTGTTGTCAAGAGGGTGTGTACAAATTGGGCTATTAGTAGCTTTATTGCAATAACCTTTGTGTTGATAGTTCCATCTGCATATATATGTATACTTAAAAATACCCCTAAAAAGCAATAATGACATGATCAATGACAATAACGTAAATGATTTATTGTGTGATATAGTAAATCAAATAATTAGTCAGATGGATGATAAGTAAGAAAGTAAGATTAAAAGAAAGAAAATATACTAATGCCCACAAATAACCAAAAATAGATTAACAGGATTGGAATGTACATTAGGTACAATAGCAAAGAACTAGGGAAAAAAAGAGGCCCTAGACAAAAACAAACAGGAAAGGGGGCTAACTAAATAAAAACAAAGGCAAATCCCCAAGGTAGTACAATAAAAAGGGAGAAGGGGGAAGACCCCACAATTTAATAAATAATAGAAGGCCATCTAGTCGATAAACCAAAATCATCAAGTGTTTGTGTTTTGAAATGCATTGGAGGAATCAATGACCATGGAATTGATCATAGTGAGAGTACTAATGTGGAGTTTGGAAATGCTCACTAGGGAGAGTCCAGAGCTAAGGGGGCCAAGTTGGACAATCCTAGGAGGTAGCCAATGTCTTGTAGATCCTTTCCGAATATTGAAGGCTGAAGAATTGCAAATAGTGGAGAAAAAGATTGTAATGTGATCTTGCTATTGATATTTGCATTGTGGAGTGAATGTGTGAGAGATCCCCCGATGCCGGATGATATAGAGCCACAACCACTAGAGTGAGAGTTGGATGTTGGGGACTCGTAGTTATATTGGAATGCAAGGAATTGCAATGCCTCACCAATTTGTGCCCATCCTATACAAATCACAAGTGTCCAAAGGGCATTTAATGCCTCCAATAGTGCTGAATGAGTTGAAAGAAAGAAGTAATCAATTTGGTAGGTTTTGGATCACCACATAGAGTCTTATGCTTTGACCTTAAGATCTCACAAAGAAAAAGGGTCAAGCACCTTTGATCAATGTAGTAGAGGAAAGTGGAAAGGGTTCCACCAAAATCTTTCTCTAGACAATAGTACCTCCCATGGGTTTTAGAGCAGATTGTGCATTGGAGTAAAATGCCCCTTGGATTCTACCTCCTAAAGAGAACAAAGGCAGCATAGTTTTTCACACTACAAAATATGGTTGTTCATCTTAAAAGGAAGTTGGTGGGAACACACTCCAACTAGCCAAGAGAAATCCTCAAACATATGAGATCAATGATGTTGAAGATAGGTGGGCCAAATGATGACCCCATCAACAACTTTTAAGAAATGCGTGGCATAAAAAAACTAGTTTGGGGCTAAGAGAAGTTGGAGTGGGTGATAGAACAAGGGTTGAATTGAGAAAACACAATCTCAATGCTTTTAGTCCTTGTCTTGAGAACTCCTAAGGTGTTATTTCTTTCACCCTACAACCTATAGGTCCTCTGCCTTTGAGGCACCCCTGGTTCACTTTAACAACCCTGCTATCATTGCAAATTTGCTGCTACCAAGCGTTACTTGATACTCTCTCTTCACATGCACCATCTAGCCCTTATCCTCTAAAGACTAGTCAACCTTCCATTCTGCCCAACCTTGTTGCAGGGGTGTGTGACACCTTCCAAGGCCTCCAAAGTCATCTTTTCCAGGTGCTTCAACAAACACCAAGCTTCAGTTCTCCATCGTTTTCCTAAAATCTCAGTTCTAGGTTCTTGGGCAGGGCTATAAGCCTCAAGCCCCTTTTAGCCCTCTCAACACAAAGAACAGGTTAGAACTCTTCTCTCCCAACTGCTTGTGCCAAACTTTCTATTGACTCTCTGGCTCTTTTCCCAAGCTCTGACAGATTCTCTGGTATTTGGTACCTTTCCTGCCCGTACAGGGTTACAATACAACCTTGGTGGAAACTAGGGTTTCTTAAGGCCCTTCCTTGGTCTGTCCTGTCTTTTCTGACCACAAATGCATTGAAGAGTCTCCTGTTTTCTTTTCCACTCCTTCTCAGAGCTGTCTGCATTCACAATACACATTAGATATTAATGTTGCCACCCCTGCTGCGTTAGGGTTTTGCCCTCTTAACTGTCTTTCCTAGCCGGGCTTCCAAACTCGCCTAGGAACAGTCTTCCAGCTTGCCTATTAAACCTTTAATGCCTACTATATATACATTATATACAAGCCTGGAGTTTAGTGTTGTTTCCTCTGCGTCCATACTGCCTGGCACGTTCAGAAACAACCTAAAAACTCCATTATTCTGGTTTTTACCAGTCCAAAACTGAACTTAAAATAAGACACAGATTTTACAAAAAAACAGAGAGCGATGGAAAAACTATTTACAAACACCAAAACAGAACTCCAATATGATGCTTTACATGCTCTTAAACCAATAAAAGATTTATTCCATTCATCTATTTACTGCCACGCCAACAAGCACAGAAAAAAACAGATTTTTCAAAACAAAATCATTGGTTCTTGCTTATTTTCATCACAACTGCCATTGTCAAAATCTTCCAACCCTCTCAAAATGTCGAGAGCTTTCTTTTACATCACGAGAAAACAGTTAGGTTTACTGTTTCGAGCTCAAAAGTAATCAAAAGATGTGTGTTAGAAAACACACTGTGTTTTGCAATTTTCACCAAAACCTTAGAAATCAACCACACAAGTATTCCCAACTTATTCAAATTTAAACCTAAGCTCCAAAAAGGTCCTCATACACATTATCAATGGTGTTTGAGACCTTACTAAAACATCAAAAAGAAATTTAAAACAAAAACCTTCTAAATAAGTTTGCCACTAAGGACCTAGGCAGGTGCTCCTGCACCAGTGGCAGGTCCAAGTGACCTAGATGTATCGACAGTAAATGTCCTTTTTGAGGGATTGATGAAGCATCTCTTTACTTGGAAGGAGATGATGATGAACACATAAAGAGTACTTGAAGGGAGGGAGTTGGTCCAAAGAAAATGTCTATAGATTGGAAGAATAGGTGGACCTTGGAGAACCAACAATGTTGATGCCTAATGGGCCTAAAGAGGCAATCTCTTTTGAGGAACATAGCACCAAGAAAGGATATCTCTCACGAGACACAACAGAACCACCCATGGATCTCAGCTTGTGTAAGTCAAGTGAGGTTGAAGATAGTCTTGAGATGAAGGGGTTGGGTAGCAAATTTGGCTTGGACAATACACTAAGGAACCATCCATTTGCGTTGTGGATAATATGCTGAAGCATAATTGTCTGAAGCCACCCATTTTGAACCTATTCACAAGAAGTCAGCCAAGGCCCCAAGCCTTAGAACCATAATAGTTTTCTCAATTTAAGATTGTCTTCTCCAATGAACAAAAGTTTCATTAGAAAATATGTACAAAGGCAGAATGATGATCAAATGAAACCATTCTGTGACCATTCATGTTTAACACATCTATCATACTGTTTGTCGCTCCTCCCTCTTAACATTTGCTTTCATCTTTAAAATACAAGTACAGAAAATAAAATATATGAATAATATGGCTCAAGAATGAAACCTACAAGGATTGATGTGGAGTAGATAACCGATACTTCACCTATAGGCTATATGTAGACACACATTCCTTGGTATTAATTTGTTACAACATTTGATGATTAATTTGGACTCTAACCAACTTATTATATCCAACCTCTCTTTATCAGAAGGGCTGTCATGGTGATATGGAAGTAATATATTGACATGATAGAATATCATGGGCAATTGATGATATCAAAGGCACCTGCTTGTATGAAAATCACAGGATGATACTGAATGATCTGCCGTTGAGAACATAATGGGGTAAAACATCTTCCCTTAGGAATATTATGGGGTGGCACTGAAGTGGTTTTGCCTTTAAGAATACCTTGGGACGTTACTGAAGTGATCTTCCCTTGAGAATATCATGGGGCGATACTGAAATAGTCTTCTATCAACATATTTAATTGTAGGCCTTTCATACTGACTTATATCATCTAATTCAATATGTTTATGTATACATAGAAGTTACAAGTACATTAACTTTAATATTTGGTTTTAGAAACCAAATAATTAAAAAATCTTAGCTTTCAGTACTTTCTTTCATGTAATAATTATTTGTCATGATGTAAGATGATAAGTTCAAGTGGGTTATGCAGCAGTTGGCAATGAAGTTATTAAGAGCCCTAGGTCGTCTACTGTTGATCCATACTTAAACAGGGATGGATACCACATTTCCCAGTGAAATTCTTACACACAAAATGATATTCAGGTGTGGGAGTGGGGTTTCCTTGTTTATACATGCCTATATGTCTCTGTTCCATGCCACTCGTTTCCCATCCTAAGCCTGATTCTTAATAAGAAAATTTGTAACTTATCAGACATCACCTATATTAAATAGCTCATACATAGCTTAGTTTAGGTTTATTGCAGAACCCATTAAATAGCTCATACATAGCCATTGTGTGACTGATGGAAAAGATTGCAGAACCCTTACTTGTATACAGAAGTTGCAAAAAGCTTGAGTGGTGCAATACACATTTTTTATTTTTCTCATTGTGTGAATGGAGTGCCCGCTTTGTTTGTTTTTACTCTCCAGAATTGTGCTCTTTTAATATTTTTCTTAATGTTCAATTTCGTGAGTATAGAATAACATTAGATATTTGAAATGTTTAGGTGGAGCAGTTGCATAAAATATTTAAGCTATGTGGCTCACCATCTGAAGAGTACTGGAGAAAGTCTAAATTACCGCATGCAACCATATTCAAACCACAACACCCCTACAAATGTTGCATTGCAGAGGCTTTCAAAGATTTTCCTCCATCAGCGTTGGTCTTGTTAGAAACCCTCCTTGCTATAGAACCTGCAGATCGTGGACGGGCAGATGGAGCTCTTCAGAGTGAGGTAAGTGCAATAGTTTGTGTAGTGATTCTTAATAGATTTTGACAGATTTGTGCAGTCAAATTCTTACTGCTGTTTTACAGCCTGTATTTCTGATAATGTTTTTCCCTACCAAATAGATGGAAATTAGAAGCCTTGATTTTGGCATTCTTCATATCCATCTAAAGTTATATGAAGTAAATTATGTGCAAATCTAATGTGAGGAACTTTTTGATATACATATAGAAGAATTTTCATATGCATTAGGTACATTTTGTTGGATACATGATGATGGATCCTGCTGAGCTTATTTTTCCAACTTTTCACTACAAGAAATTGTTTATATTTAAATAACATAGTTTAGGGAGATACATTAAGCATGTTTATTCTTAAAAGTTTTAGTTGTAAAAAGATTTACAACCTAAGAATAGTATAGGCATAGTAGCAATATCTTTCTTAGAAATAACTTGGCAAACCAAAAAATAAAGATGTTCAAAATGAAACTGGGAAAAAATCGGGTTAGGGAAAAAAAGAAAAGAAAAAAGTGCTGCAAAAATAATAAAAAAACATTACCCTAACCCAGAAACTGATTTTTTTGGTTGAATATTTGCTAGATCACAATTTTTTGGAATCTGCAAAAATTATAATTTTTTTGTCAAAATATCAGTTTGACTGATTTTATGCAGAAACTTGCTGTGTTTGTTGAAAAAATTGGAGAAGGGGGCAAGGAATGGTCAATCGTGATTTTGAAAATATTTTAGCTTTTATGAGTATAGATATAAGAAAGCATGTCATGTTGGAAGTGTGATAGAATTGAATTGTTGATTCAATGTGTTAATGCTTGTATTTATTATTGCAAGTTGCCTTTTATGCATATGTAAAGTGGTGTTATTACATCATAAACAATAAATACATGCTAACATTACAGTCATTAGATTAGTAGACTTTTTGTGAGATGCGTATTACTCGAGAGAAATATTATCACTGTCAACCAATTATTGAATGTAGTGAATAGTGATGATGAACCTCTATGTCCTGGTGTCAGCATTTTAAGTTGGGGTTTTCACTAATTTCAAAGCTCTTTGATTTTCAAAGGAAAGTGAAGTCAGAATAATCTGGTAAAGTTGTAGGTCACTCAGAACTTTGTGTAATCTTCCTGCTTCACAACTGGCATTGATAATTGCCTTGTACTTTGTTTCAGTGGAAGATAAAGCTAGTATGTTGAATTTTATTTTTCCATGAAACAACCCTTGATCCCAAAGAGAAAATATAACTAGTAGTTGATCATCAAGTATCAATTGAATCAGGCCAATTAGAATTTATATATCTTGTAAGCCTAAAATCATTTGTACTCTGATAGAGAATGCCAAAGTCTAGAGTGCCTTCGACATATAGCAACACTCATTTTAATGCTATGAGATTTCCACAATCCATAATGCTGTAGATTTGCTGTTTCTGGAATTTGATTGTGTGATAGTTTTTGCATCAAAAACTATCACACAATCTAATTCCAGAAACAGCAAATCTACAACACTCATTTTGTTGTCTGCCAATGAACAAGCATTGGTTGTGCCAGAAACTAAGAAAGGTAACTAACAGAAAAATAAATATTTGGTCATGTGAATGCAAGATATATCAGAGTTCCCAACAATTATATGTAGAGTGACTCATCAATTGGTGATGAATCATTATGCATTGACAATTTCAGCCCAACCTCCATTTATTTAGTGGAAGGATGACAATTGATCATGCAATACTATTCCAAAAGAATCAAGAGCTATGAAAATGAAATGGTCATGCAGCCAAAACTTGACACCTGAGCATTATTGTAAAGAGGCCTAAGTCAGCTAACATGGAAAATAATTCATATTTCATTCGCTGCAATGCAATGACCTCACTAGCTGTGATGGCAAGATTTTACACATAGGAAATAAGAATGATAATGTCATCACCATGGCATTTGAAATAGACATTGGATCAGAAATACCTCATTGTATCCAGAGTCTCGAAAATTCTGATCAATCTTCACGTCCCAGGCTCTTGGAGCTTGCTTGATCCCTTAGAGACCAAAGAAGCCGACAAACCATATGATCATTTCAAGATGCCTACAATTCTTCAAGCCACATTATATACCTCTTCATTCAAATTCCTGTTCAAGAAGGCACTCTTCATGTTATTTGATACATATTACAACCAAACTAAGTTGTTATAAAGAGAAGCAGTAAAAATGTGACCATTTTTGCCATAGGAGCTAAAGTTTCCTTATAGTCCATCTCCACTAGTAGCGAATAGCCTTTTTAACAAATGCCCCATAATTGTACAAAATACTGTCAACTTCACAATTTATCTTGTATACCTTTTTGTAACCAATGGGCCTTTTAATTGGAGGCAGTTGAACCAAGTGCCACATGATTTTTCCTTAATGCATCATACTCAACTTGTATGACATGCTTCCACTCAAGCTGTACCTTAGCCTTTGATTACTGTTGTGGTTTAGGTACCTTGGTAATGCTAGAAGAAAGAGTGAAAGGAACATGCTCATCTGAACCAATAATCTTTTTCCCCATTCTCTAAGGTCACATATCTTATAGAGGAGGTTCATCCTCCCTGACATTTTTAATAGTGGAATGATACCTCTTGAGCCTCTGTTGTTGTGTGACCTAAGACTCTAGTGGGTAAGAAACAACTATTGAGTTGAAGTCAACCCACGACTTTGTTGCTGATGCACCAGTGGTGTGGGAGAAACCAATGCACTGGTGATTATGTTGGAGTACGAGAATAATTAGAGCCTTCGTATTTTAAAGAACCATAGCATTAGTTCCAAACTGATCACTGCCATCTTGGCTATTAGAATGACAATTAAAGATAGTTTTTGTTTCTTTTACATCAACATCCTAACTAACTATGATTTTGTTAAAGGAAATATCAATTATTTAATATGCCTTAGATTGTTCACTACACCTAGCAAAGAAATGTTTGAAGCTTGTAGAATCTAGTTTATTTCTGTTGTTATTAGGAATCAAATCATATGCAGTTGAACCAAATGTAGGAAACTTTGTTACCTCTGGTTTGAGCTTGAAGTAGGATTTTTAGGCATTACATCTTGCAGCCCTTTGCATGAACTTCCGTTCAAGAGATGTACCAACATGTTGTCTAAGCACCCCAATATCTGTACAACATGCCTTTACATCAGACATTAGCCATCTCCATGATAGTCTTGTGTCTCCTCTCAACTGCTATATTTTGCTGAGGGCTTGTTGAGTTTGGTAAGTGTTATAAATAAACCTTGTTGAAATTGTCTATCTTTGATGATTTGATCCTTGAAGTTCAGAATGCCATTTCTATTAGTGAGTTTCGGGAAAGTCTCAAAAACAAGTTTCAAACTTCTGAAATTGTAGAGTTCTATATTCGAAAAATTTGCTGTTTTCCACAAAGTTGGGTGAGGCTGGGTCATTTTCTGAGCACCTTCTTAAGATGAAAGACCTGAGCGATTAACTCTCTGCTGCCAACAAACTTTTAGATGAAGATTAAGTTGCTCTGGTCAACAATTGTTTGTTACTGTCATTCAAAACATTGATTGAGTCTTTATATTTGTTGGTAAAAAGTTAAACTCTCACCTTTGAAAAATTCAATTCATATCTATTTCAAAAAGAATAAAGACAATTGCAAAAGACTGAACCTAGTTTTGGATATTCTAATAGTGCACTTCATAGTTAAGGGTAAAGTGAAGAAAAAAATGACTTTCGATAAACTGTTTAATAAAAAAGTAAAGTGCTATTATTGTCATAAGTTTGGGCATATGAAAAAAGAACGTTGGAACAACAATATTATCTATCCCATAAGAAGACATGTCACATGCTAATGTAATATTGAGGCAAAGTGTGCTTTTATGACATCTTGCTGAGATAACAACAATGCAATTAGTTTTTGGTTCTTTGATTTTGAATCTGTGTTACATGGGGATGTGTCCCCACCCCTCAAACGCCATCCCCATCCCCCAAGGCGTTCTGGGGATGGGGGGACGTCTCCTAGCCGTCCCCCCAAATCTGGAAAATGCAGAAACGTCCACGCGTCCCCAAAATCAGGGACGGCATGAAACACATAGGGGATGCTTGGTGTCTCAGACGTTCCCTAACCGTCCCGGAGATGGCCAGGTGACCCTTGTTGAAAAACAATTTTTAATAATGTTTTTAAAAATAATCGTTCATAACATTAAAAAAAAAGACTTAAACATATCATGACGGCATTATAACAGCAATGTAACATGACAGCATTATAACATCAGCAATAAATATATCATGACAGCACTATAACATCAATATAACAACAATTAAATTAATCATGACAGCAGTGACAGCAACAATTATAGTATTATAGCAATAAATATATCATGATTCAGATTTATAGTTAATGATTTAAGTTATATAACAGTTAATATTAACAGAAATAATTTGGATTTCTGATTTCAATGTTTCATTGTTCCAAAAAGCATCACAATTCAAAATTCTTCATATTGTATTAGAGTGCAAAAGAGATTAAAGGTACATTTGCCATGGTCTGGTACAGTGTGGTATTGTGTGAGAAGTACAAACAAACAATTTCTTTTTGGAATGTGGTTGGCATGCAGGCTCCTATATACATCATCCAACATCATTTTAACATTGTTATGTTATATTGCTGCTGTTATACTGGTGTTATTAACTTGTAAATATTTGACTCTCTCTCTCTCTCTCTATATATATATATATATATATATATATATATATTGCCGTCCCCAAAAAATGGCCCTCAGATTGCTGTCCCCGAAACACGTCCCCTGCCGTTCCGCCATCTGCGTCCTGGAAACACCGTGGAACATAGATTTTGATGTATCATGATATTTTGTCTGTCACAAAGATTAATATGTAAAGTTCACTACTGATTCTAGTTCTGTAGATTCAATTTTTTATGGGAAATTGTAGAACACTTGTAGGATAAGGGATATGTGATGTTCAGATTATTTTAAGAGATGTAATAAAATTCATAGTTAAGGATGATAGCTGTGGACTTTTATAGAAAGAAATGTATTATGCCTGACATCAAGCAGGATAGAATGATTGCCCCCTGGCAGGGCTTAAATTTGATGGCCGTATGACTGTATTTAGAGATTTTTGCCGTAAAATACAATCAAAATTTTAAGAAGATTGTATCAGATGAAAGGAGAGATTTTGGATAGACTGTCAAAATTTATATAGAATTATAATGATATATATATTTGATTTATATATAATTTTACTTACACTAAGGTATATCATAATGTTTTAAGGGCACCTTTGAATAGATAACCGTCATTAAAATTTTTTATGCCTGACATCAAGCAGGATAGAATGATTGCCCCCTGGCAGGGCTTAAATTTGATGGCCGTCTGACCGTATTTAGAGATTTTTGCCGTAAAATACAATCAAAATTTTAAGAAGATTGTATCAGATGAAAGGAGAGATTTTAGATAGACTGTCAAAATTTATATAGAATTATAATGATATATATATTTGATTTATATATAATTTTACTTACACTAAGGTATATCATAATGTTTTAAGGGCACCTTTGAATAGATAACCGTCATTAAAAAATTTGTTGACAGGCAAGGTCGACCATGAAATTTAAGCCCTGCCCCCTGGCATTGGGAAAGGTGGTTTCTACAATTTAATTGATTTTGACAGTTAATTTGCACGCATTAGATGTGGAGGACAATGGCACAATTTTGTGGCGTGAGAGATATGGATATCAATTTTCAATATTTAGCCAAATTATTTAGAAACAGTATGGTTTAAGGATTGCCATTTATCTAGAAGAATATATATGTAGGGTGTTTGGCTGGTAACTGAAATAGAAGCCATTTCATATTTAAGGGGCATGGTGTGCAAAGGGGGCTTTAGATCTCATTCATGTGGATCTGTTAGCCATCTTGGAAATCATCAACAATCTTTAGTGAGAGGTACTTTCTGTTGATGGTTGATATTTTTTCAAGAAAATGTGGATGGATGTTTTAAAGAAGAGTTTTAATTGCTTTGGAACCTTTGTCAAGACGGCATTGGTTGAAAATTGAGAGGTACGTGGATCAAGAAATGGAGGTCTGATAATGGGGGTGGGTTTACTTCCAAGTAGTTATAGGATTACTGAGAGAAGGAAGGTGTTTAGAGACAGTTGAATCCCTCAGCAGCATGCGGTGCTTGAGAGAAGAAGTAAGACTATCCTGGAGTTGGCTTGAATCCTTGATGCATAAGGCACTTCTGAACTTCAAGGATCAAGTTATCAAAGATAGATGGCTTCAACAAGAAGGCTTTATGATTGTTATCAAAACCAGCAAGATTTGAAGCTGTTATGATTTCTCTTTTGAGGATCATTCTATCATGATTTTTATACTTAACAATAGTGAGCATGACTATTTTGTGACTCCAGACATTAAAGTTTTAGCCTGTTAATTTTCTGGGCTCAATTTAAATGATATTTTGAATATTGACCTTGATTATGCACTTCGGGGTTTATTGACAGCTTCCAGAAATGTAGGTTGTCAACATAATGAAAATGTGCTTGCAATTTTATCACATCAGCACAAAGTTTCAGCATAATGTAGAAAACAATTGCAAAGGATTTGAAAACTCAGCATTCAGAAAAATTTCAGTATCCAGAATTGCAGTAGGAGGGAAAAATGCAAGGACTTGTTTCAAAATGCAGAAGCAATTTTTTTTTCTGGTCAAAATGTAAAAACCTGCTCTATGCTATCTTCATACCTGCCCTGTTCTGCACGCATGCTTTTCTCTGCAGAAATTACAGTTGGCCCTGGTACTGTGAATATTGTTTGTCCTAGCAACATTTTTAAAATAAACATCAGGTTGGCCATTTTCTGTCAAAAGGATGGCCCTAGCAGCGTGTGTTTTGCATTCAGCAACCATTTTAGACTTCAATAACCTTCACATAGCATCTATTCCTTCCTTCAGCAATTCCTTCTCTGTTGGTGATTGGTTTAGAGTATCCTTTCCTAGGGCTACCTCAATCTGATTTAGCATACCTTCACCCAGGGCATCCTTGCTTTGATTCCAAATGTTGAAAGATTGAATGCAGGAAGTTTGAGAGAATTGAAAAACTTCAATGAGTATGTATAGTTACATTGGTGGTTACCTTTTAGACATAATTAATGTTGTGCTATTGCATTATCAACATAAGCAATAAATGCCTATGCATACAAAGTAATGTCTAACATTATACTAAATGTAATATGCCATTCTGTACAGTTAAAGAGAAAAATACCTTTACTAATTCCATCAAGAGCCATAAACCTAAACATTATATATGTAACATCCTTTCCCCAAGATTAACTGATATACAAGGTTGGCATTGTCGTGATACAATGACAATATTATTCTGCTATTGAGTGTGGATAAGTTTTGATCAGGAATCGTATTAAGAAGAATAGCAAAATAATACTATGACTATAAGGCAATAATAGTTAGCTGGAATATCATGTTAAGTTTGATGAGCATTGAATTGTCAAAAGGCCTTTACTTGCAATTGCCACTTTTATTAATTCTCTATACCAAAGTGGGTGACATGAGTTACATTCTGCAAATAACTTGGATTGAAGATTTGGAAATCAGTGGCTCATTAACCACATCAACTGATTCCTGCATTGTTCATTGGGGCATGATTTACCACAGCTGAACCCCACATTTGGTCACTGTAGACGTGAGCTAACTAAACCAAACTTGACTATCTTTATTGGGAACATGAGTAACATGAACCTAATGCCCCAATAGGTTTAAAGTCACGAATAACCTTAACTGAACCTCCCCACAATCAGTCATTGGTGATATGATTAACAATATTAATAATAATAATTGGTAATATCTCTCAGGTGAAACTTACCAAATTTTAAATTCTTACATCTTTTAAATATGTTCATATACATGTTCTTATTCATCTTTATATTGCTTATTATGTTCATAATGAATTAGTGTGGATGGAGTTCTCACAATAGCTTTTCTTATGGCTGGTTTGGAGTTTTAGTTCTTCACGACAAAGCCACTTCCTTGTGATCCATCAAGCTTGCCTAAGTACCCCCCGAGCAAAGAGTTTGATGCAAAAATACGTGCTGAAGAAGCCAGACGGTATGAGAAAATAGATGTGATTTGTTCTTTGTTTATATCACATTTCTGTGCAAATGCTTTTATTTTCAAATTATTTTAGAACTTGAAACTACCCAAAACTTAGAATTTGCACACTTTCTTGTTTTGCAAAAATATAGTCCAATTTAAAAATTTTCAGTTCTTTTTTTCCTTGGTATCTCACAGTTGTCACTTGGTCAGGCAAAGAGCCGCAGGGGGGAGAGGTCATGGACCTGAGGCAGCAAGAAGAGTGTCTAAACTACCTAGAGCAGGTCCAACACCTGATGGCGCTTCTGAATCAATGGCACCTGCACAGGTATAATATTTATGCTTTGTCATGTAATCCGCAGGTGGATATATATATACAGCTTATTCTCCGTTTTGATTGTTTGTTGACAGAAGCAGCGCCCAAGTTCTCATAGAACTTCTAATATTAGGAATGAGAACTCAAACTCACAGCCACATGAATTATTAATTGATCCTCAAAGGTCTGTGCAACATTCTTATGAAATGACAGCTAGTGCTTCTCATGTGATGCCTGTGATTGCACGCTCTGGACCTCTGTCATATGCCTATGGGAGTGGCTCAACTGCAACATTTGGGAAGATGTATAAAGAAGACAGTATAGATAAACATCCTGGTCAAACATCTGTTCAATCATCGAAGTTAGCAATATGTTCTGAATCAAAAACCCAAGGAATCTATGGGCAACAACCTGTGGGTGATTTGTCAAAGGATGCAAGATTGGCAGCAGGTAGAAAATATGATGTTACAGAGACATATAAAGATCAATGTAGTCTTTTACAACAGAATCTTGGTGATACTATTGGCGGCTTACAAAATGGCAAGCATGAAGGTTCAAGGGTTCCAGACTTCTCAACAAAACAAAACATGGTTCAACAGCAGAGACATGAATCGTTAAAACGTTTAGATAGTTTTCAACTGCAGGATATGTCTGGATTATATCCTCAAAGGGGTGAAAGAGTTGCTAGTAGAGAACCTTTCATGGTGAGTATTCTTGTTTTACTAATATGATTATTTAATACTTGAGACTTCTGAGTAAAAGTCATTGAGTTATGCAAGTTTAAATTTATTTTTTCTTGCTAAAGGGTGTATGTAATGGATCTGGCAGGGATATGGTCATCAAGAGGACAGAATTCTTTACTCTGGACCTCTGTTGCCTCCATCTGCCAATATTGATGACATTTTAAAAAAGCATGAGCGGAATATCCAACGAGCTGTACGCAGAGCACGCCAGGGTAAAGGTGAAACAACAAAAACTGATTCATCTTTTTCTGGGAGGAAAGTATTTGAACAGAAAAGTTTGGTTTCTAATCCAAAAGGTTATAAAGGATCTTCAGATTCTAAGGGTGAATTGACAACATCGTTAATCAACACAAGACAAAACATGAGGTCAGATTTAACTAAGGAACTTGCAAATGAGGACGAATGAGAAAGAGGCCCCTTCGCATCAGTTGTGGAAAAGTATGAAAGCGAGCAAGAAACTCAATGTATGTCTCCGATTTCATTTTGTTTCTCTCATATTGTTACCTCAATGTATTTCATGGATTGGTCAGAATGGGAGAAGTTTACTTATTGTAAATTCTTGAATGCTTCAAATGGGTAATCAACGGTCATGCATTTTATGATATGTACACTGGCTTTGTTCTTCTGAAGTTCAGGTATAACCATTTTCTCTTCATGAAAGTCCCAAGGGTATTTGCCAGCCTACAAGGTCCTTCAACTCCAGGGATAATCAGAGGACTTCAGGATCTTCAACTAAATGTTTTATACTACACACAATTGCCTGCTGGGAATTACAACTGTTTCTTGGATCTACCTAATGAAACATTAAAGGATTATCACTAGAATTTATTGGATTTGTTGCAGTTTTCTTATGATGTAACAACTGAACAGATAGTCATTCTCTACTTGCGCCTGATGCCAATAGCTAAAGCGACACAATAATTACCTTTCCAATGTTTTCCTTACAGTGGAACACACAAAGTTTCCACCATAGGTAGGTTCCATATTTGTTCTCACATGGTTAAATAAAAGCTTAGGTAATTCCACAAAGCCTCTTTTGGAACAGTTTTTGGGCTAGAAGATTGAGGAATAGTTTCATTTGAACGATTTGGAGTTGGCTATGGGTGTAATAAATTTGGTTCTTTCATCAGGACCTGCAGGCCTTTTTGTGGCCTTATATTCTCATCAAATTATCCTCTGGAAGAATCTACTATTTTCTGTGAAGAGGAGAATACAGAAAAATGCATTGAGGAAGCAGCTGTCATCATATATTTTTGTAATTTAAAATTTGAAGTCAAAGAATTGCAAATTAAGCATTATATCTTCATTCTGGAGATTAGTAATATGGTTTATTTTAAGCCCTGTATGGATGGGGTTTCATTTTTCAGGTTTTTAAAAAATGTTCGTACTGTTATGGCTAAGTAAAAGCTTAGATAATATTCCATAAAAGCCTTTTTCTTGGTACAGTTTTTAGGCTAGAAGGTCGAGGAATAGTTTCATTTGGAGATTTGGAATTGGCTATGGGTGTAATAAGTTTAGTTCTATATATTCTCATCAAAGCATCCTGGAAAAATCTACTATTTGCCATTAAGTGGAGAAAACAGAAAGTGCATTCAGGAAGCAGCTGTCATTCTATACGATTAAATGCATAGGACTCTGTCCTTGTTGTTTTTCATATACTACTGGACATTAACTTCAAGCGTAAGTTAGTGATTGGCAATTATGGCAAATTATGACTTCTACAATTCGGTGACAGGTGGCAGGTTTTTCCATTTTAGCATTTGCTATCAAATGCTTGGACATTCTGTGTGCACATTAGACAAAAATATTAACTTTGCTCAAGTTTGTATGCAAATATTTTTGGATAAGCTATTCAATCATCCTTGCATGCAAGTCATCACTGGATCTCTGTATCTTGTGGGCTCAACAAGTCATTTCACTTCTATTTTAAAGTTTGTAGTTAATAAGTCACTCCGATTGATTGGCCTAGATTGGTGAAAGATGCTTATGGAGGAGCTCTGCTAGGGTTTTAGTCTGAGCCTTGTTTGTGTCATTCTGCATCCTTGGATATCATACTGCTTTTTTGAATAGGAAATTCCTTTGCTTTTCTGAATTAATTGCAGGGGCTCTTAGTCTGTCACACTCTGGGCAATTTTTTTCTTTTTTAATGGCCTCAAACTTTGTCAATTGAACAAGCAACTCAAGAAATTGGGTTAACAAAGCTCAGGTCTCGCATGGGGACCTCCTTGATGCTGTCCAAAACATCACTAAGAGTTTTTTTCCTCTTTCACTCTGTAGGGGCTAGCCATGTAGAAGCCATCCACATCGCCTTGGTTTGTTTGTGCATCCCTTTTGGTCTTCCAACATTGGGCTTGAGACTTTGTTGTCTTTAAAGATTGGAGTCTTCGTGTCCCTGTCTAGGTGGAGTCTTTGGAATTTCTTGACTCAAATTGCTAGCTCATAGGGCAAAGTCATTTGTGTCAGTTAGACAACTTCGTGGCTTGTCCCCAAAAAAGGTTGTGTTGAAATTGACCTTTCCAAAGATTTGAAGAAATTCGTTGATATACAAGTTGGCCAAATGAGTCATACTCAACATGCGTTTTATCTTAATTTGTTGAATACTTGTTTCAAGTGTTAATCTCGTAATCACAAGATCAAAGATTGCCTCATGGCTACCTTGTGCAATAAGCCCATTCCTTAGCTTGATAATGAGACTTCTCCCTAAAAAAGACGAGGGTTGGACAACATTGGGGAGTAATAAAAACGATTGGAGTCCTAGCATAAGTGCTCCTTCTAGTTAGTCAAATAATAAAAATTCTATTAGTTGTAATCAACACTTATCATATTGTTATGCAATTGTTAGTTATCAACAGCTGGAAGTTTTCAACCAATTGTTGGCAATTTTAAATATTGGCATTGTATACGAAGAAAGGGACTGCATGCATGGAGATTCTTGAAATCTTTTGTAAATGCCTATGAATGAATATATTGACACATCTTTGTGAATTGTTGTATGTATTGTCTGTAGTTCTTGTATTTACTGTTTACTCTGTAATATTCGATCAAGTAGAACTAATTATTAAACATTTGGTGTCATTGCCTTAAAAGAAATTGGGTCAGATTTGAGCGATTCATGCCCTTAGATCCAAAATAAAAGCGACAAGAGACCACAAGGTGGTCAATACCATGAGATTAGGCGATATTTAAGGATCATTGAGCAAAGGGAACAAAGGAGAAGATTATAATAAACATTTGAGGAAAACACATCGTACGCTTCAAAGGAGAAGATTATAAGAAACATTTGAGGAAAACACATCATACGCTTCCCAACTTAGAGCCCTTCTTGAGAACACATTTAGGTTGAAAAGTCAACACATTTTTCTCTTGACAACGGAAGTTGGGAGACAAAGTCACATTCCTTCACATAATTGCATGATAGTAGCCTTCGAGGCATTGAAAGGTTGTCAATTGAAGGAGAAGAAGCTAGGCCAAGGGTGTGTGAAAGAATACGAAGGTGAAACTAGTGCATAAACGTTGAAGCCAAGGTAAGAGTTGAGGATTCCTACATGGTCGAGAGTGTGAGAGAAGCACTAGAACATTCAAATCAAAACTCCATAGCAAGTAGATTCTAGGTGCTAGGTTTGCATTTAAATAAAATCATGGTAAGCCCTAGTGGAGAAAAACAAAAGATGCCCAATTTTATAGACAATGGATTAGAAGATCCTATATGACATTGTAAGACTTATGAAACAATCTGGATGGTAAATGGGTAAGATAATAAAACAATTTGGCTAGGATCTTTTCTAGCCACCTTGCGAGGTGTAGAGATTGATTGACATATAAAATTGATCAAGCCTCTCGAAATACATGGGAGAGATTAAAGAAGGCCTCCAAAAAAGAGTTTAAATTGCTTTGTGATGACAATGAAAAGGTAGTAGAAATTTACAACACAAAACAAGGTAAGCATGAAAATGTACAAGCTTATAATTGTAGATTTAAAGAATTGCTTGTAAAGTTAGAGACAAAACCAATTGACGGTCTCAAGAAAAGATGGTTCATCGAAGGTCTACTTTTGTTATTAAGAAAAATAAATTAAAGTAATATTTAAAAGCTACAATCAATGGACATAAAAAGTGAAGATAAAATGTCCTTGTGCAGTAAAAGAAAAACAAAGGAAGGTGAAATTTTGGATGACAATAGCGATGATGAAAGAATTGAAGGTAGAGAAAGAAACCAACAAAGAAACTAACAAACTATGGTGTATCGAATGCAAAATTGTGGGGCACACAAAAGGTAACTGCCCTAGAAAGATGTTTTGTGAGATTTGCCAAGTTATGGATCATTCAATAAAGGAGGGCCCATACAATTTGAAGACTAGGAGCACACAAATACTCTTTATGGAGGAAGAGGAGTCCATTTCATCGAAGCCACAAAATGCATCTCTAGGTAGTTATCGAAATCAAAGAGGAGTACAAAGCGAAATATAGTATGACTCAAAAGGGCGCCCTATCATACAATGCCGACAATGTAATGAATGGGGACACTTTGCAAAAGATTGCTAGAACAAGTAGGACAGTGCAATTATTGTGCAAATGGTGTGGACCTAGAGACCATGAAGATATTGGATGTTCGAAGCAAAAGGCTAGTGTCAACATGATTGATGTAAGGCATAGTGAAGTATTAGTCGTTACTCGCACCCAAGCAAAGAAGGCTAGGTACTTGAACCCACATATAGAAAAAGAAAGGCTTCATGAAGCAAGGGCCAAAGTGGAGAATGCTATGGATAATGAACGATGCCACTCAAATGCAAACACAAGTATGGTAAAAAATCAATTACAATCCAAGAAAAATATTGTGCGACAAGTGCTTCAAGCTACTGTACCAATTAAAGTAGTAGATTTATTTCAAAGTATTCTTGAAATTCGAAATGCTATTGTATTGGGGGAGAATGAGATGGTGCATGCTAGGACCCAATTAGAATTTGGTGAGAATGAAGATCCAATAATCAAACCTTTGCTATCGGGTGACCAAGTGATTGATCCAATGTTATTGATAGTTAACACGACAAAAAAACCATCAATGGTGAATATGGAGATACTTGGAAGGAATTTGACCAATACAATTGTTGATAGCGAGTTTGGCGTGAATTTACTTCTGGAAGACACTTGGAGAAGTTTGGGCAAGCCAACCATTTGGCCCCCAAATTTTCAATTGGAGATTGTAGATCAACAAGGAGTTAAGGTACTCAGATTTTTAATGGGACAAAAGGTAACTATTGGAGCCTAATCATTTCTACTAAACTTTGTGGTTGTTTCATTAAGAAATTGTACGATGCATTGTTAGGTTAGGGTTGGTTGGTAGCAGCCAAAGTCGATCATGATTGAAAAAAGAATTCGTACTCCATTGAGAACAAGGGTTAGAAATATGATTGATTTAAAGAAGCAAGTTGTAAGTGAGGAAGCAACTTCCTTTGATTCGTCAGATTCAGACTCTAAAGAAGAATGGATAGAGAAGCATGATCTGGGTTTGATAGAGCCAAATGATGAAGGGATCTTGGAATTACATTCATGTTGGGAGGATGAAACAAATTCTCTTTGCGGTCTGTTTCATTGACAAATGAAGGACTACGAGGTATTTTTGTCGACTTGTATTTTTCTTGAAGCCACAACACTTAGTGAAGAGCAACTAATGAAAAATGATTTAAAAAATTTGGACAATTTATGTGTGCCAAATGCAATCCATCGTTTCTAAAAGACGACAATTGTAGTAGAGGTATTCGACTTTGTAGAATAATGCAAAATTACTAATGGTACACCTACAAGTACATTAAAAAGCTTGACTACAAGGCCTGACTACATAAAAGACTTGAATATATTAAAAAGGTCGATTATAAAGCTCAATTATATTAAAAGGTCCAACCATATCATATGGCAAGAAAATAACTCATTTGCACAATAAAATAATTATTTCGTACAATTGGCTTTTCCCTCAGTATGCATCGTATTGTTGCTAGTCTACATTGTATGACAATATTTGAAGCCATTGTATGGCCACATTGTACGACATAATTATCACATGGTATGACATCCTCCTAGCAGATGACATGGTTATCACATCGTACGACATCCTTATAGTAGATGACATCATTATCATATCGTACAACATCCTCCTAGCAGACATCATCATTATTACACTGTATGACATCCTCCTAGCCGACATCATTCTCATCATTGTATGACATCGGGGAGCAACTTGTTTATATCATACAACACTAGCATTTCTCTTCATCGTATGTCGTTAGGGGCTAGCATTCCCCTTCACTGCATGCTATCAATGCTCAACTTGTTTACATTGTACATCAACAATCCTCTCCGCCATACAATGTCAACTCTCAACATATGGCCTTGTACATTCTTCCTCTGTATTGTATGACCTTGCATTTCCCTTCACTGCATGCTATCAATGCTCAACTTGTTTACATTGTACATCAACAATCCTCTCTGTCGTACAACGTCAACTCTCAACATATGGCCTTGTACATTCTTCCTCTGCATTGTGTGACCTTGCACATTTTTTCTACATTGTTCGACATATAAAACATGTAGTAAGACAATCCTTCATAGGTGACATGGTATGACCACGACTTGAGAACATGGCGACAACTTGACAACAACGTATGATGACTTGACAACATATGATGATAACTTGAAAACAACATACGACACTTTGTTTGCATTGTATGACCCTTGCACTCTTCCACCCCTTACGACCTTTTCCATTTTCTCTACACCCTATGACCATCACATTCTTTTACATTGTACAACCATTGTCATTTTATACACTAGGGGAAACATACCAGTAGCCGCTAGGGCTAACTTCGTGCATTCGTGCAGAGTGCCAAATAGGTCTGATTTCATATTTTTTTTTTGGCTTCTTCATAAGCGAGTTAGGACCTTAAAAAGGAAAAAATGGCTTATGGGTATTTAAAACGGGCCTTGTGGAACTCGTAAAGTGAAAGGTGCTCAAAAAGGGTGTTTTAAAACCTCCACCCCCTACATCTTTACCACTTCGCCAGTACCTGTTCATTTAGACAACCAATAAAAAACCACAAAAATTTAAGGTGTTTTCAATAGTTAAAAAGGTGTTTTCAATAGTTTTCAATGTGTTATAATTTTTTTGGTCAACTACACATTCAATAGTGAACATATATTGGTGTAATTTGTAAATTTTTATTGGCATAATTAAAACAATGTAATGACTAAAATGTAAACGGTTATTGGGGGGTTAGGTGAACAAGGAGTAAACAACAATTGGATCATGAACGACAATTGGGGGTTTTCCCCTATACCACCTGGGTTATTCTCTACACCGTAGGATTGTTTCACATACAGTTACATCCTTGCATCGTACGACACTCTTTTTGCAGTTCTCAGTGACCTCTCTCGATTTGCATAGTACGACAAACAAACAAATCATCTCTTTTCTCTTATGTTTCTACTGTACGGCTTGATTGTATAATCCCTCAATTGTCCCAACAAAAGTCTATTAACGCGAGCCCTTGGACCTCGAAAGGGGCGTTGCCCATTGATCCTGTTAGGGGTGTTTCCCTTAGACCCCCATCACACTCATTTGATTGTACAATGTCTATTATTATGTTTTGATAATATTGGTGTGATTATGTATTAATTGTTTGTTAGTTTCAGGTATTTATAAATGCCGGTTGGTTGACGATTGTGTTCTTCAGTAAACACTCCTCTAGTTAAGAGTTCACTTAACCATAGTGTCCAGTCTACCAAGAAGCCAAATGGCATTTCAAAATGTTTGAACAAGAGGAAAGAAGTGACTCTTATTGGGGAGTTGTGCAAGGAGGCAAACAAATCTAGGTACACCCGGATGCCACTTCTAGTGTCTGCTTTTTTCATAGCTAGTTGTTTGTTCTCATTCCTCTTCACCCTTAGTAGCCTTGTGATGCTCATGAAATCCATTTGGGTGTTTGGAAGAGGGAGAATTTTTTCTAGATAAAAGAAGACTTAGCCCCCTAGTTATTCAATTGGGTTAAGAAACTTTTCCAAAGAGGATTTCTTGCAAAACTACTATGCAGTTCTCAACAAGGATGAATCAGATAGCAAGAATATGACCCTTGATTCTCATTAATGAATTATGCCTTATAGAATTTCGAAGGTCTTATAGACCTTCCTAGGAAATATACAATGAGACACTTATCATTAGTATCCAAGTTTGGACATTCTCGGTTTGCCAAAAGTGAAGATAATTAGATTTTTGTTTTTTGTTGTTTTATTTGGCCAGTATGTCATTTTGTGTGTAGCAACCATATTGCATGATGCTTAGTTGTCACTTTGCTCTCTCCTAGGTGGCAGTTGTATTTAGTTGACTATGGGTGTGACCCCACCAATAGGGCATTATGGTCCCTTTTCAACATTGACATTCTTTTGAAGTTATTAATATTTGTGCTCCAAATGATGTTGATAGATCTTCCCTCTAGTGTTAGATCATTGATTCAATTTACTAATTGATTTTTGTGCAAACTTTAATATGGTTGAGATGGCTTGTGATAAGTATGGTACTCTACCCATGAGATACAATTGGTGAACGAAAGATATGGTAATATATCATTATAAATTGGGGTTTTTTGATCCCAATATGGGTTTCGCTATATTCATTATCACTAGTTTCTTTAGAGAAATTTTAGGGACAATCTTGATAGGGTGTACAAATGACTTGATTGTGCTATGTTAGCACAATATTTTTTTAATTTTCTATCTATTTCCCTTTGCTAGTGGAGCCCTTGCCACATGTCCTCTTTGATCATTCTTCCATATAGTTTTGCATTGAATGGTAATTTGCTAAACCCAAGGTGAGCAAGACTCAATTCTTCTTAAATAACTCTTTGCTGACTCACCAACTTGTATTGTCTCGAGTATGATGTGTTTGGAATCTTGAACCTTGACCTACTTAGCAGATGGGTTGGATCGATAGGTGGAATCGTACTCTCAATTGTACCTCTTGCTTCCTTTACATTTATGGCTGCTAACTAGTGTGGTTTCATTGCCACTCTTATGAGGCTACAGACTCAGAGCTTCACCAAACCATCACTTCACCAAACCATCGTCACCTTAGAAGTTAAACCCTTTGATCTTGTCTTGCAATTGTGAGTTGCCAAGTTCCACCAACATAATAAAATTGTAAATAACCACACATCTAGAGGAGGTCACATCAAAGTTGACCTTCATTAGCTTAAGCTTTATGACAAAGTCTAATTTTTTCAAGCTTTTCATTCTTGCCACAATTTTTAAACCATTAAAAGAATAAAAGGACACTAGTTCTTGAGAGAACTTCTTGATATTCTCTAGGATTTTGTTTATCACTATAAGTAGGTTTTCTCTGCTCAAGAGAACTCTCGTAAGTAAAAAGATGCTTTGCAACAATGCCTTAGGGTTGTACCCTATTGAGTCTCCCCTTCTCAATGAGTCTTTTGTGATTAGAGTCTCACTATCTCTGAAAGGACTTGGGTGAGATCTATGGGGAATCAACTTGGAATCTCATTTAATAGTTGTTATATTCTTTTGTCTTTTTGTTTTGGGATTACGCCTTTTTTTACTCATTCTATCAAGTCAAGAGTGGTTTCCAAATGGTAATGGTTCTTATTCCTTGAACAATTGAGGGAAGAGTGACCAAAACCTTTTGATTGTAGATTCTCTTTTGCTCTAGAAAGTTTCTAGTGGACTAGTCCAAGAATGACATTGAGAACCTGTTATGAAATAACTTGCACAAGAGAATAAAATATGAAAGATGCTGTAAATACTTGATAATAATATGCCACTTCAAGGGGGCAACCTCCTAATCCACTTCAAGGGGGATACCTCCAATATTCTTCAAATAAGAACTCAATGCTCAATATGATGATAATAACTAACTTGTACTTCCTATATGTATCATACTTATACCTTGGATACCACCTAGGCTAACTTAGATAATTAATTATATCTCCTAGGATGATCTAAATACATATATAATTATAATAATGATTATGTAACTTATTCAAGATTTAAGGTAGCCACAAGCCGACTACTCATAACACAACACACACTATAGGGTTAGGGGCATAACACAACCAACCAACAACAAGGCCCATAGTCATTATTGCTTTCCTTGTGAATTTGACAAAACATTGAGAAATTGTTTGAGAGGATCTTCATAGAGTTTATTTGTGAGAAGGTGCTTTATAGCAATGCCTTAGGGTTGTTCCTTGTTAGGGATCTCCTTCACAATGGGTCTTTTGTGATTAGCTTCTCACCATTTCTAATTTTCATGATGTTGTCTTATTGATGGCTAATGACAAGGCCCCTAGTTATGATGGGTTTCCTTGAAAATTTTACAGAGCTCTTTGAGAAAATATTGGAGAGGATCTTCATAAAGTTTATTTGGAAGCCTTTCATTATATTTTTTTAGGTAAATTGATCAATATAGGAAAATATTAAATTCATATCTAATTGAGGAGATTTAAATGATGTTTGCAATTGGAGATTAATTAACTTGCTTGATGTCTCCTACAAAATTATTGCCAAGAATTTTTCTTTGAAGTTGTATCGCCTTCTTCCTCAAATTGTGCATCTTGGGAAAACTAGGTTGATAAATTCTTGATATGCTCTTGGATAACATTATTGTTATATGGGAAGGGGTAGAATGGGATAGATGCTCACGCTAGCAATATGTTTTCATTAAAGATTGATTTTGCAAAAGCCTATGACCATATAGAATGGCCTTTCATTCTTACCATGCTTGAAGCCTTGGGTTTTCAACCTCAATTTGTGCTTGGTCAAAATGTGCTTTGTTGATGCCTCTACTTGCCTCACCATTAATGGCCATCAATTCAATTCTTTTGGGCTTTGTGGCTGATTTTCCAAGGTTGTCCTTTGGCACCTACCCTTTATATGTTTGTTGATTGAGGCTTTGAATATCTCTTGTCTAGTGTTGTCTCATAGAATTCAGTCAAAGACATTTCTTTGCTCAATTCTTCAACTTGGTGGAAGGGGATTTAATAGATGACTCTTTTCTCACACTTTCAGAGGAAGAAAACAATCTCAAACAAGCTTTGTAATGTTTGAACACTTATTATAAAACCTCTAGTTCAAGAATTCAATGGTAAGAAAATGTTGCAGGTAGTCTTTCTCTACTAAATCCACTTGGCTTAATGGCTGTGTGGAAGTGGATTGATCATGAGGAAATTTTCATGTGTCTTGACATTCTATTTTTTTTCAAGGTTCCCCATCCTCGTTGTGGCATAAAATATCTTTAGAATTGAAAAGAAGAGCCTATTTTTTCACTAAGCCTCTTTCCTTGGCATGAAAATTTTAGGTGTTCTAAAATCTTGGTTGCCACACATGTCTATTATTCTTCTTGTTGGGTCCCATCTAAAGATTCCTCCTTGAAGCTTGAAAATATTCTTAGATACTTTCTTTGGGCTTTTGTTGATAATTTAGTTGAGGATTTTATTGTGTGGCTTGGGAGTTTTTCCAATTTCCACACGATTTTGGAGGACCAAGGTTGCTTTCTACGCAACATCAAGGCTTGGCCTTGTGTTTCAAATGGATTATTAGAGCCCTGGAAGGTAATAAGGCCTAGAAGATTTTACTGTCATTGTATTTATTTTGGCACTCCATATGAGTGACAAGCCAAGAAGGGTCTTGGTCTTCATACTCTTCTTATGAAGGACCCTATCTAGATCCAAGGTACCTTTGTGGTCAAAAGCGTTTGGAAAGCATGAGAAGCCATTAAACCTTGGCTGTATGGGATGCCAATGAACTCCACGAAGGGATTTATATTAAGTGGTAGTCTATTTGATGGTCTTTGGTTATCTCTTGTCAAGATCACCCTTTAGCTAAGGTACCTTGGGTCCATTAAAGAAGGGGGTCAAAATCCTTTTAGACCTCTTTTCAAAGGTGTCCAAGAATTTTCTTTCTTGTCTAGAAGCTAAGTTTAAATATGGGTAAAAGCATAAAGTTGTCACATTTTTGACCAACTAAATAGTTCTGAGTGGAACATTTTCAACTGAAATTTTTTTGGCCGAATAGGTTTCAGCTGAAACCACATGGCGTGTACGTGGCTGACAGAGTTTTGGCCGAATAAGTTTTAGTCGAAACCAAAAAATTTAAAATTTTCTCTCTACTGCTTTGAAATTGGCTTATTTTATATGTGCAATTTTAATAGAAAGGGTTTCAACCGAAACCCTTTCGGTTGAAACCCTTTCTACCAAAACTGTCTATGTGGCATCTTATTTGGCAACCAACTCAACTTTTTTCCAAATTTTCTAAAAATTTCAACTTCAACAGAGTATTTCTTTAGTTAGAATGATTTAAAAAAAAGAAGAAAAAACCCTTTTGTAGAGCTCAAAGTGGTGAATCCAAATATATAATTTTTTAATATTTTGATTAGTTTTAATATATTTAATTTTTAAAATAATGCAAGTAGGTTGTTAAAGTTAAAAAAGAGGCTGATTAGAAATTAAAAAAAATAGTAAAACATATATTTTTTTTAAAAATATATGGAGCACAAGAGAAGAGAGTCCTCTTCAAAAGGGTATAATTTATTTTTTGAAAATAATTAAAAAAATAGACAATAGTTGACATCCCGTGAAAACTGACAAATTTTGACAAGTTTGACTTTAAAATGTTATTACGAGAAAAAATATACATCAAAATTTGATTTTTTTTTTCCATGCACAAGATATTGAAGTTACCTATTTGGAGAAAAAAAATTAGGGAGAAATGAAGTTTTTCAATTTGTTTCTTGACGGCCCATGAAGTCACTTTTTTTCTGAAATTTTCAGCATTCCAAAATCTGTTTGTAAATTGATAAAAAAATAATGAAAACAATTTCTAAAAAATATGAAAAAATTACAGGAATAAACTTCATCAAAATTTCTACATTTCATTAGTTTACATCATTTTGAAATTCAAAACATAAAGACCACTTTTATGTGGTCAAATTTCAGAATTTTTTTTGCTGTTGGCCAATTACTTTATAAAGTGTGACACAAGTTTGTATTTTTACCCATATAAATTAGATAATTAGGAGTTTAAGACCTACCAAATAATCATTAACTGAGTGCCTCCTAATATGATTCATAAGATTGGGGTTAGAATTTTTGAAACCTTGGTGGAAATATTGGAAATGGTATCTTGATACACAATTTCACTCTTATAGGCCTTGCAAAGAGTATTCTTGGTTCATTCCTCACCTTCACATGGTGCTTGAATTTAATTAGAGATGGCTTCTTCAATTTCCATCGAGCTCTTGTCAAAGTAGGTTCCAAACTATTTGGTTGACTGTTATTAATTTTAAGTTGGCCCATTTTTCCTAGTGTGTTCTCTACTAAGGCCTCCTCATTAGTTCTAAATTGTCTCACTTAAGGGTTAGTCCTTGTTGTTGCTTTTATGGTTAGAAAAAGACCTTCAAAAATCTTTTCTAATTTTCATAGATCTTAGGCTACATAGAATTGGATTCATGACTTTTTTCAGGCCTTTAGGCTTAACCTTTTACCCAATATATGATATCTTGGGGATTGGACCATAATTTTTTCTAGATTTACCTATTTTTAGCATGCTTTCAAGATGGAAATTCCCTTTATAATTTGGAAAGATAGGTATGTTGCTATCTTTTTTGCTTGTTTTGTTGATACTCACTTTTCTCTTGATCATTGAGGTAATAACCCTTGCACAGTTGCTAGATTGTCATTGATTTTGGCCTTTAGTAGGGGTCAATCTCCCCCTCATGACCATCAATGTGGATATAACCAATTTTCTTGTGGTGATAGGAATGTACATCCTCATGCTTCTCTATATTTTGCATGAATCTATCCAAGGATAGAATTGGTCATAGGTGGTTTTAGCTCTCATGCCCTCATTCTACCTCTCCCCAAGACTATGATGTGGGTTTGTTGGATGCGCAGATTTTGACAACTTTTCTTGGCTTGCTCTAGCCATTTCACCTATTCGTGACACTCAACCATACGAGGAATATAACGAAGATAATTTTGTTTTTTGATGGGATCCCCTTAGATGACCTTTACTAGTTAATGTATGTGGAAAATTTGATGATAGGGAACCCCCACCCCCTAGTGGTATAGCTCTCATCGCCTAATTAATTTGAATTTATGATGTTTGTTTCAAGCTTGGCCCATTTGGACTTTGGGATGCAACCTTTTCCATCCACCTTTTTTGTGAATTCGTAATATTATTTCCTTTTATTAGTAGTATAGACACTTATTCATCAAAAAAATATTCCCTTGATATGGATGAATCTAGAGGAGCTTTATTAGCGACCAATAATTTCATTAAATTAAATGTAGTTGATCAAGAATAAAAAGAAATAAGCACACAAGTTGGTTATATGATTCTCAATGTTTAGAAATTTATTTGGTTAATTAATTATGTTTCTTTTTGTGACCGACGGATTAGTACGGGCTGATTACACTTGATCCATGAGGATACACTAAACATCAATCCAATAGAGATCTTTCAAATGAAAACTAAACTAAGCATCCATTAAAACTTAACATACTAAACTATGAAAGCCTCAAAACACCTACTCTAATCTATTGAAACTTATCCTATTGGGGGAGTGGTGTTGCGTTGATGTGGAATGACGACCCTTTCCCAATCCCTTAGATAATGAGCTTGTTTCAATCTGTTTTATTGAAGAAAATTGATGAAACCATTGTGAGATGTGTGATGAAACATGATTTAAAGCTAAATGATCCTGATGTAAGCTATTTTAACATGATTTTATGCTAAGAAGATCAAGATGTGTCAATGCAAAGCTAATCTAAATGGATTTTAAGCTAAAAGACTCAAACCCTAATTAACAAATAAGCTAAATGTATGCATCTATGTTACCATGGAAGCCATTAATGGAAGCTAAGATAATTAATGCAAGTATTTAAGCTAAAAAGATGCTAAATATGAGTGCAAGTGCAAATAATTTTAACAACATAAGTCTAATGTTAAAAGATGGATCCATTTGTCTCCAAATAGTGATCTATTTATAGGAGGACAAATGAGAAATGGAGGGTTGAGATCAAAAAGGTTAATCAACGGTCAAGGATGGAAGAAGTTGGAGGCATGGATCATGGATTCTCATCAACAAATGAAAATCAATTATGAAATTTTAATCAAGTGTTCACCTTTGTCCAAACAAACACACTTTTAACTTGCACAAGAAGTCATAAGTTAACTTGCACAAGAAGTCTTGTGAGTTTGTTAAAAAAAGGAATATTCCCCCTTTTCAAATGAGTGAGGAGATAGAATATTCTTTGGAATATTCTCATGGGTGAGCAAAATAGATAATTAACAAATTAAAACAAGGTTTCAATGTGCAAAAGGGGAAGAAATATTCCTTTTGGAGGAATGTGCAAAGGAGGAATATTCCCATGGAAGTGGGGGGATTAGATTTATTAGTAATTGATAATTAAACAAAGACTTAATTATGCAATTAAGGGGAATTAGATGATATTCATTAAATAAATGATTTAATGAAAAAGGGGAAAGGTGGAATGATATTTAATTAAATAACTTAAGGTTATTTAATTAAATAAGAAGACTTAGGGACTTAAATTAAATAATTAGATTTATTCAATTTAATGAGATGAAATGTTAGTATGAAAGGGGGTGAATTAACCTGATTAAATTAATTAGGTTAATAGATGCAAATGACACAATTAATTAAATAGCTAAGCTAATTTAATTAATTAAGTGAAAAGAGGATGGGTTTTATGATAAAATGATGTTAGTATACTTGATTCGAGTGCATGATATCATTCAAGACATTTTTTTAGTGTCTACATTTTGCCCCTCTTTGAATCGAGGTACTTGTTATGTTGGTTCAAAGATTGACGCTTTTTGGATTAAAAAATGCTGCTTTAAATAAAAAAAAAAATTCCAATTTTTTGGTGCCCCACTGCTGCTCCAATGGAATAAATAACCTGGTTCCTACCCCCTTGAGAAATTGGGTAGAAATTTTGAATTTTGGGTTGATTTCTCGATAAAGGTTAAAATGTTGCCTAAGGTGTTTGAAAAGGCTCTGGGATGCAAAAAACATGCCAAAAATGCAAAATAAGCTTCAATTTGGAAAAAGTGGTGAAAATGGTGAAAAACTCTAGTTGCATGGTTAAATTAGGGCAAAAAACCTAAATTTTTAGGCATAAATAGGTGAGGATGGGTCACTTTCAATCCATTTGTGCATTCACACCTTTAGGATTTCTTGCATTTTGAGCTCTGATTGCTAACGAAATGGCTCACCGTGTGCTCCCTCTACATCTTTTTGACTGAGTTGGAGAGTATCAACATCGTGCAAACGCAAGATCCCATGTATGTGACTCAAAACTTCTCTCGATTTTTGGTTTTAAGTGCATTAATAGGGTGTCAAAGTTAGGTCGATAGGTGCATTGCTATATAGCGATGCTTTGAAAGCGTCATAAGCATTGCTATTGATTTTTTAGCGACACATGCTTTGTTTAGCACCGCACCCCAAGATTTTGATTTAGTGACGCATTTGATAATGGGGTGACAGGGGTAATATAGCGATGCATGGAATTTTTAAGTTTAGTGATACTAGAAAGCGGTTGGATACACATGTTGCAAATGATGACGCACCCCAATATTTTAATAGAGCAACATATGCCAATACTAATTGCGACGCGCATCGCCAAATTGGTGACATGCCCCTAAAATTAATATAGCGACACATCCTAAAATCAGTGACACTATTGATGTTTTGGGTGCAAAGTCTTAATTTTTGATCAGTTTTTTGAATTTCTCGGCAAATTGATGTTGTGTGCGTGATGCGTGCAGGAGGATCCGTCGCCACTGATGTCCTAAGAGCACATATATGACATTTTTTCTACAACTAGAGACTTTGATGACTTGGAGGTGGAGTGGCGAGGGAGACTAGGGTTAGGCTTCATCGCCTTCATGCCCGAGATTAGGACCCATCTTGCCTTGATGACAACGCTAGTCGAGAGATGACATAGCGAGATGTCTTCTTTCCACTTTCCCACTAGGGAGGCAACTATCACACTGGAAGACAATGACACATACTTTGATTACCTATCCATAGAGAGTGTGCCATTTATGACAAATATATCGGGAGAGATGCATGTCTCTCTCTTATTCATAGAAAATAGGTTATTCTTGTCAGCTCTCATATTGATATGGATTTCTACCAAGGTCGAGTAGAAACTTTCAGATTCTTCGTTGTAGCTCTGATTTGCAGTGTTGTTGCTCTAGATCGATGGGGTAGGGGTTTTAGTCCTGGATGGGGTTTAGCCTGGGGGGCTATGATCCGAAGAGATGTTATGTATGCTTTGGGTTCAGTCCTTCTTGCTTCCCTGTATTGTGATATGCACAAGGATGTCTACTAAGAGGGTAGGAGTATCGGAGCAAGAGTGACCTTATTGCGCATATGGGCATATGAGCACATTGCGGTGCTAAGGCCCATCGTTGTTCTAGCTGACATCCATGAGGACGAGCCCACTATTTTTGGATATGCAGTACTAGTGATATTGCAACATACAGGCCCCACAAGTTTAGCATATTGGCATCACGTCATTGATGACATGGCAGTGTTCAGATGGAGGCCATGGCTTCAACATCTACGATGGTATGATGATCAACAACAACTAGATTTTGCACGACAGACTCGGTACATACAGGGCCGAGAGTATACCATTATTGAGTGATACCTTCCTAACCATGTTGCTCAATAGTTTGGAGAGGTACAGGATGTACCTGCGGATGAATATAATGCTATTTTCACTCGATCACAGAGAGAGGCACAATGGGGAGCCATCATTGATCCCATTATGGTGTTCAATGATTTTCAAGCACTCGTCCCACATGCTTGGGAATATGACCAGGGTCTCCTAGATGTGGGGACCACTTCAGGCTACAATGCATGGTTTAGGCCACCTACATGCCTTATAGATCTAGCGGGGGAATACCTCGACAAAGGTAGAGGCAGAGGCCGAGGGAGAGATGGCGGTTGATATGGAGGTAGGGATGGTGGTAGAGGCAGAGGACAGGATCAGGTTCTAGGTGATGGAAACTAGCAGGATCAAGGTCATCAAGACCCAGGGCACTTGTAGCACAATGGAAAGGTTCTGGGGGAACCACCACCTCCACCTGTACAGCTAGATGCACAAGCTCAAGCACAGATTCAGACACTTATTGTTGAGAGAGACTGATTACAGGCAGAGCGAGATCAACTGCAACAATAGTTAGATGCCATGACTGCATAGAGAGATCAGGAGGTCCAGTTGCAGCAACAACTGGACATGCAACTATCCTAGGAGATTGGGCATAGACAACAATTAGAGGAAATCATTGCAACATCACAGGGCATGACCATATCTGCAATGGATTTATAGAGAGGCCGCTTACTATCACATGCACTATCACCGCGATGTTCCTCAGGGGATGTGACAGCTTGATTTCTCACAGTGGAGCGGAGCACCACCTAGAGCTGAGGATAAACCATTAGTTAGGGGTGAGACAAGCGACCACTAGGGATAGCCTACCTATGTAGACACTTTTTTGATTGTTGCCCGATTCTTTATACATATACACATTCATGGGTTCCTTTTTGATAGCCTCATGGATATTATACTTTTGATTGATATCCAGACATTGATTCAGATTTTGTATCATGAAAGTCACCATTTTTTGATATATATATGAGATGATCCAGATTTGATTGATGTGATGTGTTTATGAATGTATGGATGCATTTGATATAATGTGATGTGATGAGATGCTCTTATTTTTATCTATGCGATATGTGATGATATGATATGCGACGTAATGGATGGATTGATTTTATTTTTTAGTATCTTTTTAGGACATGTTATGGGATGGATGCTATGGTGATGTATGCATATGGAAGTATGTATGGATAATGCAGATGTTCATGCTTATGATATGATAATGTGATATATGTTATTGTGCAAACACCAATCCTAGTACCTGCAAAACAACAAGAATAAACAAGTTAAACAAGATATTGCAAGCTAAAACAAGGATTCCCCATGAAATCCATTTACAACTCCAAATTAGGAAAGAAAAACAATGAAAAGCATAATAAAAATAATAAAATAGATTGAATCCTAATTTAAATGTGCAAACTCATGATCCCATGAGAGAATTGGTGCCAATTTGATGTGAAAATTGACCCTTTCCCAATTCCTAAGATGCAAGCTTGATATGTTGATGAGGTTGATCCACTTTGTTGATGAAGGATGAGAGCTCCAAAGCCAAAATCTGCAAAAAACCTAGCTAAGAACTCAATGATAATGGATGAAATTTGAGAGATAGTTGAGCATGGTAACTTTGCATAACTTGTCGATGATCAAATGAGGATATGAGCACTTTATTTATAGAATGCCAAGATGGATGAATGTCCAAATTTGAGCAATGTGGGACTAACATTCATCTAATGGCATGATGCCACTTGTCAAGCTATGAATGGATGGAGGATGTGCAAGATTTGAGGATTGTGCCAATAAATGCATAATTTTGAATTTCAAATTTGTTGAAATGACTTGTAAGAGGGAAGGGAAAATGCAATAAATTCCACTTGGCTCAAGGACAAGGACATGTAAGATGAAGTTATTGCCTTGTTGGATGTACATGTTGACTTGGAATTTTTGAATTCAAATTGAGAGAATATTCCAAAAGATGCCTTGTGAGGAAAATAGAGATTTAATAAATGAATTAAATCTATTTTCATATGCAACTTGCATTAACTAGAGGATGGGACATGAGATGAGATTAAATTAATCAAAGGTTAATTAATTTAATGAGAGAGGTTAGATGATGTGACCTATTTGACTCAAATTTATGGATTTATTTAAATCAAATAAGAGAGGAATATGACAAGAGATTAATTAAATAAGGATTTTGATTTATTTAATTAAAAGAGATGGTGTTAGATTAAATCAAATAAGGTTTTAATTTATTTAATTTAATGGATAGACTTTAGAGATTTAATCAAATAAATTTATTATTTAATTAAATAGGGATAATTAGATCAGATGAATTGATTTAATTAACAAAGAGACCGACTTAACTAGATAAAATGATTTATTTAATTAAGGGATGAAAGTTGATGAATTTAATTAGATAAGAAGATCTTATTAAATGGTTAGACCGAGGGATGATTCATGAAGAAATGATGTTAGTAGGTCGGGGTCAAGTGCTCAACGTCAATCAATATATTTTACGTGTCTACATTTTTCCCCTCTTTGAAGCAATGCACTCGTTGCGTTGGTTCAAAGAATAAACGATCTCAATCAAAGTCAAAAATTTTGTTATTAAAAAAAAAAACCTGCCCCACTGCTGCATGGCGAGAGGAAACATGCCATTATAATGCCCCCTCAAGAGATTGGACGAAAATTTTAATTTTTTGGATGATCTTGCAAAAAAAAGAGGACAAAGTACCCAATAGGTCTGAAAGGGCTCTGGGAGGCTAAAACATGTCCAAACATAATAAAACGATAAAAAACAAGCCTCGACCGGTCAAAAATAGGTTTGGGGGTCCAAAACCCTAGCAGGAAAGCCATTCAAGGTGAAAAAACCCTAATTTTCATGCTTAAATGGGGCCCGAGGGGTCACTTTCAAGTCATTTTCAAACACCTCCAATAGTGACCTTGATATTTGAGCTTTGACATCCTAACGATATGGCGCAACGATAGCTTCCTCTGCACATTTCAGCTCGAGTTCAGACGTACAAGTGGCCACTTGACATCGGGGCACCGGTAAGTGGTCCTTATGCAAGCTCCGTCTTTCATTTATTACTTTAATTAATGCTTTAAAGAGTCGGTCCATCTGCAACGGCGCTATATAGCGCCGCTCAGAAGTCAAACTACGCTGCTTGGTGTGATATAGCACTGCCACGATGCAGTTTGGAGTTTAGAAACTTCGACATTGAGCTCGAGGCCGATGGGTGGATTTACAAAGTGTGACGCGACATTGTTAATTTTTCCTAAAGTGCGCTGCTGGGAGGGAAATTGCACCGTGGCAGTGCAATTTTTCTTTTCTCAGCCCTAGCGTCGGAGTTTGATTAAAATCAAATTGTGACGCCTTCATGGGTTGCACCATTAGGGAATATTTTTGGACGCTTGATGAATTTTTTTCAAATTTTTTAACATGGTGACCTTCCTTGATGCAAGACGCAGCGAGGGAGCTCTACTCTCGGGAGCACAGGTCACGAGACCTAGCTGGCTACTTGCGGGACCTGAGCGACAGGGACCAGGATCGACTCCGAATTGTGGGGTTGTGGCACATTACGTATGCGGCCCCCATTCGCACTCACTTAGGGATGCTGTCAACGTTGGCTGAGAGATGGCACATCGAGACATCTTTGTTTCATCTTCCCACTGGTGAGGCCACCGTCACTCTAGAGGACATTTGGCAGATTTTGCGATTGCCTATTCAAGGTCGCCGGGCGATCTTCAACATGGATGAGGGGTGCGAGGCTTGCTTCCAAGTCCTTGCTACTAATGAGATTGTCTTATGCGAGGGGCAGATAGAGCTTGAGTGACACAAGATCCTAGCACCTCCCTACTACTGGGTGATTGTAGCTATCATTTTGGGCCTTGTTTCCCCTAACAGATGAGGGTGATACTTCAGTCCCGGTTGGGGATATTGCTAGGAGCGGATGGTCCGAGACAGGCTAGTTCGTTTTGCATGGGGGCCTGTTCTTCTCGCTTCACTTTACAGAGACCTCCATGAGTACGTTTATATGGACGATAGAGCGCTGGGAGTAGGGGTGACTCTACTTCATGTCTGGGCATGGGAGCACATTTTTGGGCTATGTCCACATGTCGTTTCAGTTTTGATGGGGCCAGACGATCCCCTCGTGGCACGATACAGAGGTGGTGTGTCTTTCACTCATACCGACGAGCACGGGATCTCCTATTGGAGGAGAGTCTTGGAGGAGATGCAGGTTTTTACCTGGAGACCCTACCTTGGTCAGCCTAGATGGGCCGACGATGCTGATCAGATGTTTTACTACTGCTAGGATCGTTTCATGTAGGGGTGGGAGCACACCATGCTCGAGAGGTACTTACCTGGGCACGTGAAGCGTTAGTTCGGGGAGCCACAGGATCGTCCTGATGACGATTATGTAGTTGTCTTCGCCCGCACCATGGCACAGGTTTCATGGGGGCGGTACATTCCTGCTTCAGAGGCAGTGGAAATTTTTTGATAGCTAGTAGCCTGTCCATGGGCTTATGATCAGGGGTTAGTAGATCCAGGCACCACTCAGGCCTATAGGGATTGGTTTCGGCCTCCGCTTCGGTTGACGATTCTAGGTGCAGTCCCAGATCCACAGAGAGTCAGAGGCAGAGGGGGAGGACAAGGATAGAGAGCTGAGATTCGACAGGATCAACCAGTTGTGCTGCCAGTCCAACTAGGGCATGGAGATGTGCACATGCAGGACCAACAGTAGGAGCCACCACAAGATGAGGATCAGCCTCGGGTGCAGCCACAGGTGTAGTCAGCGGGTTAGACAAATGCACGAGATACTTTGATTGCATAGCTGCAGGCCCAGGTCCAGGCCGTGACAGCCGAGAGAGATCAGGTGAGGGCCGAGAGGGATCAGGCCGTACAATAGAGACAGGCTGCAGAGCTACAGGAAGCTACTGAGCTAGGCTAGAGACAACAGATAGAGAGCATGACAACCTCCTCCTCCCAGGGTACAGTGTTAGAACTTTGATCCTATAGGGATGCCGTCTGAGAGGCAGAGTATTACCGACGGTTTTATCACGAGGCCGTACCCAGAGTAGAGCGGGTCTGAGAGTATTCAGAGCAGGCCAGTCACAGACTAGTAGAGGGTCACAGTGATAGGGGCGAGGGCAACATTCACAGGGACTGAGCTTGATCGAGATGTTATGATACTTTTTTTGCCTTATGGGCTCATTTCTGATAGCCTTGATGGGCCTTTTGCACTGATTGACACATATGTATAGTGATCCAATTTATTCTTTGTACTATGACAATGACGTTATTGATGATATATATATATATATATATATATATATATATATATATATATGAGCCGATGATGATTTTGATGCGATGCAATGTGTACTCTTTATGTATGATTTTACTTCTATATGTTGTGGATGCATTTATTTCTAATGATGTATGCATTATGATTATGACTAATAGATCTATATTATGTTAACCTATGATATGCAAATGTGATGTGCAATGATGTTGTCTATATGATGATCTATTTATGATAATGCAAATGAGATGGTATGATATGTGAAATGATATGATCTATGGTGCACATGCGAAATGATATGTAAATTGTGCTTGATGAAATGTTTTATGAATGGATGCATATATGCTTTGTTTTTTAATTTTGTACGTTTATGCCTATGTGGAATGATTTATGCAATGAATGTTTTATGATGTTATTTATGAGATGATATGGATGATGAAATATGAATGCAATGGTCATGATATGATGCAAATGAAATGGTGTTAATGCAAATGAGATGGTTTTATGAGATGCTTAGAATAGAAAATGTTATTATCCTAAACCTATTAAATGATGATGTAATGTATGTGATGCATTTAATAGGATGTGATGTTATGTTAATGCAAAGTGATATGATGATGCGTAATGTAATATGAATGTAATGTGATGAGATGATGTCACGATGTTATGCAAGTATGCATGCAAATGAATTAAATGCTTATGTACCTATTGTTTATGATTATGCGAGAAATGATTATGAAATGTTTCTGTAAATGTTTATGTGATGATTTGTGTGATAGATGGATGAAATGAAATAAAATGGATGCATCTATCTTTGAAGAATGCTTATGATGACATGTTTATACGATGATGGAAATGTGATGTGTATATTTCCTATATGATATGTTTATGCAATATGCTAATGATTTGTGGATGCAGGACCAATGGCGATGATGATGATGATGATCAACTGTCATAGTACCTTGTTAGTGCGGTTAGTAAGGAAAGAAGAAGTCATTTCAACAAGACACAAGATGATGAAAATGCAAATGATGATGATGATGATTACTTGCTGAGGAATTGGGATTTTCGAAGGGCCACATTTTCTTATTTTTTTAATAACACACGTGGTATGATGTATCAAGGTATAGAAAACCAGGATGGCGTTGCACCCAGTGTGATGGAATTTGACTTGACAAGCAGATAGGAGTATTCTTGCTCACACCTAAAATACAAAAACCTTGCTAGGATGCACTTCAGAAGTTTCAAACACCTCAAACCAAAACACGGAAAGGTAAACCTATCCATGCAATAGTCAACAAGTTGCCCAAGACCTCCTCCATACATACCTAACAAAGCAAGTATTTTATGAGGTTATATTACAGGAACGTCCAACAAGAATAGTAGATAAAAAAGATGATGATCATTGCCCCATTCCTATCTCTCTAAATCCTTCGTTCGGATATCATCGAGAGGTCCTTGGAATGAGCACAATAAGATAAGTCAAAAGAAAAAGATAAAGCACACAAACAAGTTGATGTTCTTCAATACCATTAACCAAAAGGGATGTGTTTTTAAGGATAAGAACCAAAACTATTGCCAAAAGATAATGCCCATTGTAGGAAGGATACATCCTAGGACATGTTAGTGGATGGCGACACATCATTTTATTTATCCAAAGTGCTCTTTCTGATAAATAATGCACATTGTAGGAAGGATTCATCCTAGGACATGATGTTATCAGATGATTGATATGGGACTACTTGGATGATGGACTATCGACACAAAGAATTAACTATCTTGTTTACGTACTGACTTAGACTTGAGACTTGACGTTTTTGAGTTTTACTTTTAAGCTGCTAGACTTGTTTCTAACTGTTTCACAAAGGTTGAGAATGACGATCAATTTATTATGAGTGGTGTTATTGCGAGTGCAAATGAGATGAGATGGATGGGTTTTTTTTTTCAAATATTTGGATGTTTTTGATGTTTTGCAATGTTTTGAGGCTGTTTTTGGTATTTTTCGGGGTTTTACAAATGTTTTGATTTTTGATTTTTCAAATGTTTTTGGGGTTTTCTAATATTTTGACCAAGAGACTAACCTAAGGACCTATCCTAGGGGCCTCGGGGGCTGATCAAAAGATTAGCCTTGCCTATGTTATATACGCAGAGACCACGTAGTTCGATTGATGACTTGACCAATTTACAGATAAAGATATACATGATGAATTGTCAGCTTATTATGACAGAATCCGAAAGGACTGACCTAAGTGTCTCAGGGGATGATCAAAGATCAACCTTGCCTACGTTCAAGCTAAGAGACGACATAGTTCGATAAGACGACTCTTTTTTTAACTTTTTGAATGACTTTTTGACCTGTTTTTGGATTTTTGACATGTTTTGAAAGCTTTTTGATTTTTTGATTTTATGATATTTAGGACTTTAAGAATATACACGAATTTGATACAATGAGAGCATGCCCACAATGTGATGTAATAGACTACTCCGATAAAGGCAGGACAAACTAACATTGAGGATGGGCCAAGTAGTATTAGGAGGGATTGTGATATGAACATAGGACCAAGCTACAGTGCAGATGCGAGTGGATGAGTGATGGATGGAGACCTGAATGTGATGGATGATGGAAGTGAAGTGGATGGATGATGTAGAACAAGACGTAAAGATCCTGGTGGATGGAAAGTACTTATTTACGTAAGGCGTCTGTTTGCCAGGTTTTCACCAAGGTACTTGTCCAAAGTGCCACCGAAGTGGTTTTCACTAGAGGATGATTTTTTCTCTTTACTATTTCTTGATCCTTTTTTTGATTTTTTTTGATTTTTTGCTTTTTTGATTTTTTTTGTTGTTACCAAGATGCTTGTTTGCCAGGTTTTTGTCAAAGTAACCATTTTTTCAGGACATTTTCTGATTTTTTGGATTTTTTGGTTCTATACTTTGAAATATTTAGGCATAAAACTTTTTGAGATGAGAGCTATTCATGGGCTCTTGCAGAGGTTTCCCTTCGGGTGTTGATAACTGATATGCCCCTGATTTGTAACTTGTTGTTATGATGAACGGTCCCAACCAATTGGGTTCAAACTTTCTTTTGCTACTTGGGTTTGGGACATTCTTTTGATTCTCCTTCAATACCAGTTCTCCGACTTCAAACGTCCTGCTTTTGATTTTCTTATTATAGCTCCTTTTGAGTCTATTATGATAGACTTGCAAATGATTCAAAGCATCTATACGTCTCTCATCCAGTAGCTCCAGCTCATTTAGTCTTGATACTCTGTATTCTTCATCTGTGATGAGGTTTTGCAGTCATATCCTAAGGGATGGGAGCTCGAACTCAATGGGGAGTACCACTTCTGATCCGTAGACCAGGGAGAAAGGGGTGGCGCTAGTGGGTGTGCGGATACTAGTTCAATAGGCCCAGAGGGCAAGATTAAGCTGCAAATGCTAGTCACGACCTACGTCATTGACTATTTTCTTGAGGATTTTTAGAATGGTCTTGTTTGTAGCTTCTACTTGGCCATTGCCTTGGGGATAGTATGGGGTGGAGAAGCGATTTTAGATTTTGAATTTTTTGCATAAGTCACGAACCTCCTGATTCTTGAATGGTGTCCCATTATTTGAGATAATGTCTTGTGGGACACCGTACTGACAAATGAGGTAGTTCAGGATAAACTTTGAGATCTACTTCCCAATTATATATGTCATGGGTATGGCTTCCACCCACTTAGTAAAGTACTTTGTTGCAGTTATGATGAATTTGTGGCTGTTAGATGAGGTGGGTGTGATTTTCCTAATGAGATCGAGTCCCCACTGCAGAAAGGGCCATGGTGTGACGATAGGATGAAGCTCTTGAGCTGTAGCATGGATAAGGTCCCCATGTTGCTGACATTGTAGACACCTTCTGGCATAATCATGTGCTTCTCTTTCCATTGTGGGCCAATAATACCCCATCCTCAGCAATTTCTTAGCTATAGTCATTCCACTCGAGTGTGAACCATAGGTACCGTTATGTACTTCCGTTAGAGCGGTTAATGCCTCCTCAGCGTTTAGGTAGTGTAGTAGGGTTACTTCTATGCTCCTATGATATAGGGTATCACCTAGGATGACAAATCTGGATGCCTTTTTAACAAAGGTTCATTTTAGGTTTGAAGGTAGGTCGGCGGGTATGACTCCTATATGAAGGTATGTGTAAATGTCGTGGTACCAAGGATCACCGGGACCAATGATTTCACACATGAATTCTGATTTTGGTACCTCAAATGTGGGCACGAGAAGCTGCTCTATTAGGAATTAATATTTTGGAACATTGTTGGGGATGTCCAATAGGGACCCAATTGTTGCCACGGTGTCTGCTGCTCTGTTGTTGGCTCTAGATATTTGCTCAAATGTAATTTCGATGAAGGATTCTTTGAGAGTCTCTACCAATTTCTTGTATGGTGTGAGCTTGTCGTCCTTGGTCTGGTATTCATTCTTTACTTGATTTATAATCAATTGAGAATCCCCATATACCTTGAGAGCTATGATATTCCACTGCACTTCTATTTTGAGACAAATGGTTAAGGCCTCGTATTCTACAATATTATTAGTGCAGGGAAATGCCAGTTTGTAGGACCTTGGTATGCAATCCCCTTGTGGAGTGATAAAGAATATGCTAGCTCCTGATCCATGTTGTGTGTATGAACCATCAAAGTATAGTTTCCAATGGTCAGCTATATTGAGATTAAAAATGGATTCATCAGGAAATTCTGAGACGAGAGGGTTCTTTGAATAGATTGGTGCCTCTGGCAGTTGATCTGCAATAACTTGACCCTTGATTACTTTTTGCTCGACATACTCAATGTCGTATTTTGACAGTATCATCACCCATTTTTCCATTCTTTCTGTGAGCATTGCCTTTGATAATAGATACTTGAGAGGATCAATTTTGGCGATGAGTTTTATTTTATGTGCCAACATGTAATGTCTAAATTTTTGTGATGAAAACACTACTGCGAGGCATGCTTTCTCGATGAATGAATAGTTTAGCTCATGCCCAACCATTTTTCTGCTAATGTAATAAATGGCCCTTTCCGTTCCATTTTCGTCATGCTGAGCTAGAAGAGCTCAAAGGGCCACTACTGTTGCTGACACGTATAGAATCAATGGTTTTCTTGGCATTGGTGGCATTAAGACTGGTGGTGTTAGTAGATATTACTTGATTTTGTTGAATACCTCTTCACACTTGGTATCCCATTTGTACGCTACTCCCTTGTGGAGTAGGTGAGAATATGGGTTCTGTTTGTCTGCTAGTTGTGCTATGAATCTTCTAATGGATTGGAGTCTGCCTTGGAGACCTCGTAGTTGCTTTAATGTTTTTGGTGCCTCCATCTCGAGGATTGCTTTTACTTTTGCTGGATCCACCTCGATGCCCCTCATTAACACTGTGTATCCTAGCAATTTTCTCGATTGTACGCCGAAGACGCACTTCTTTGGGTTTAGTCTGACCTTATACTCCTCCAGCTTGTCAAAGATGGCACCTAGGGTTGCTATGTGGTCTTTTCTCTTTCTTGACTTAGCTAGAATGTCGTCAACATAGTCTTTGACTGCTTTATGAATCATGTCATGGAATATCAATGTCATGGCCCTTTGATATGTTTCTCCTGCGTTCTTTAAGCCAAATGGCATCGTGTTCCAACAGTATGTCCCCCATGGACAAGTGAAAGCTAATTTATGTTGGTCCTCTTTAGCTATTATGATCTGATTGTACCCTGAGAATCCATCCATTAGTGATAACATCTCATGTCACACTGTCATGTCTACTATCATGTCGATATTGGGGAGAGGGAAGTCATATTTTGGACATGCCTTGTTCAAATCTCTGAAGTCTGTACAGATTCTAATGGCTCTGTCAAGATTTGAAACATGTACCAAGTTTGATACCCATTCTGGATAATCTATTGGTTGTATGAATCCTGCATCTAGTAGCTTTTTTAGCTCCATTTTGACTAATAAGGCGATATGAGGGTGCATTTTTTGAAGCTTTTGTCTGAAAGGCTTTGCTTCTGGATACACTGCTAAGTGGTGAACCACGGTCTTTGGATCAAGTCCTGGCATGTCAACATAACTCCATGCAAAGTTTATCTATCTTTCCCTTAAGAAGGCTGCTAGGAGCTCTTGCTCTTCGGATAGTAGTGATTCCACATAGATTGTGATACGCGGGGTCTCCTCTGTTCCTAGGTTGACCGGATTGCATTTTTCTGCCAAGACTGCTGACTTTTCCTGATGAATAGCTCTTAAAGGAAGATTGAATCCCCCATCCTCGGGTGCCTCAGAGAGGTTTTCACTATTGGATGCATCCTTTTTTTTACTTTTTTCTTGTTAGAGAGTGCCACAGTGTGGTTTTCACTCAAGGACTTGCATATTATTCTTAATTTCTCACTTTTGTGACTGAAGGATTCAATTGTTTCCCCATAATAGGCATGTGTGTCCAACTCTATTATAAATCCTGCTTTATGATCCCCCTTTGGAATGTTATCCCGTAGTCCCATGAATTCTGAGAGCGCGTCATCATTTTTGAATGTATTGAGAACTGGTGGTCCTTGTTGGTCGTAGTCAATGAGTTGGGGATACACTAGGCGGATCTCATGATTTTGTTGGTCTGGTTCGAAGAATAGGGTACTAATCATGCAAAGAGTGGTATCCTCAAATAGCCTAGGTAGATTGGTCATGGTATCCTCGTCATTGCTACTATTATAAATGTCAGTTATAAAGTTATGTATGTCTCTACCTGTGGATGTTGGTAAGCGTACTTCTGCTACAGTTGGCTAAGGAGGAATATTAACCATTCTAATTGGAGGACTTTGGCCACGTATGGTTATACTCAGAGGGCTACATCCAAGGCCAAGGTTTTTTATCGGTCGCTCTGGCATGATAGGTATTATGAGCCCATTGTTGTTTTGTCCCAGTCTTTGATTTTTGTCGTAGCCCATTGCGAGCATCATTTGAAGACCCTTGCTTCTTTCATCCATTGGTAAATTAGCTACTGGTATTTCGTCTTGATATAGCATATGTGATGGATCTGCCTCAATAACCTCCTGACAAGGTCTTCCCATCTTGTGAATTCGGGATAGTCTTCAGGAGACGTTTGTGATGTGGAAGCTTGGTTTTCTTGTGGACGTCCCTGTGATCTAGGAGATTGTGGTAACTCTCCTACCAAAAAGGCACTATTAGGGAGCTTGTAGCTTCCACAACCATCATCCTGGATGATGAGCTTGATGTCATAGATGGTGGGAATGTTGGGGTGGCAGGTGTCTCTGTTGCAGAAGTGGATGCGAGAGTGTTGGGGTCGATGTATGGTGTGGATGGGCCCTCATCATTTTTTGGTACTTGAGGGATTTTGTAATATTTTGCTTCAATATTTTTGCAATACGAGAAAGGTTCAAGATCCATGGACATCCTAGGAGGATGTTATATGGCAAGTCAAGGTCCAAGACCTAACAAGTGGTTTCCATGAGAGTCAACCCTAATTGAATAGGGAGTCTGATCGTGCCTTGGGACACTCTCTCTTGATCATCATATGCTCTTATTGTGATAACTTTCCCTTTGTCGATATAATCTTCTGATATTTTCAACTACTTGATGAGGCTGAGAGAACATATATTCAAACCCGCACCTCCATCTACCAAGACCCTTTTGATTTTGCTTTTATGTACTATGGCTTCCAAGTGAAGTGCGCGGTTGTGAGATGGTTGGGCGAGGAAATATTGGTCAGAGAATGTAAGGAGATTCGGTGTAATGATATTTTTGACCATAGCTTGGAATTGCTCCACATCAAGGTCTACGGGGACAGTGGATGTGGCCAACACTTCTTCAAGAATTTTCCTATGGGTAGATGATATTTTTAACAACTCCATGATGGAGATTTGTGCTAGCATTCTCTTGAGTTGATATAGGACATTATAGCCATTACGAATAGATCTAGATGTGAGGACTTTGCTTGGATAGGATGATCCTGCGATGGTTACTTTTCCGCCTCTTGTGGTGACTCCACAATCGGCATGGGTGCCTTTGATGGTGATGACCATGCAATTTTCATCTAGGGAGGTGATAAATGTTTCATACACATGACTTATGTTTGAGTGGGTGCCTTTCCCTTTGTCATTTTTATTCCCTTGTTGCCATGATTCGGTATCATATTCATATATATCTTAAGATCTTGATTTCCTGTAGGTTGTTCCATGTTTATGATTCTTTTATCAATGAGATCTTGAACGATGTTTTTCAATCTCATGATTTTTTTTTTGTATGGCCTTTGATTTTATGGAACTCGCAAAGTTGATTCTCATTGTACCAAGAAAGTTTCACATCCGGTTCTGGTAATTCTCAAAGGTAGGAGCCTTGATGATTTTTTTGTCTATTAGCTTTTTCATGATTTCTTCAAGTGGTTTCCCCAAAGTGGTGTATTTTCACTTGGGATAACTGTTGCATTGGGGTGGTCCCCTTTGATCATTGAGATTATTGATTGTTGGACTGTTGTTTGGTTGGTGTGTCATGTGATGATTGTTGTGGTGTTGTGTTTGGATTTGCGGTGTGGGTGTATGTTGGCGAGGAGCACTAATGACCACCTTGGCATCAACAACACCATCATTAGTAATGTTTTTGTTCCTTTCCCATGTGTGAGGTTTATCGTTGTAATTGGATGGTGGGCAGTTGTTTTGTTGTTTGGGGTATGATGTTGATTCCGTGAGTTGAGTCATGAGGGCTCTTTTGATGCCGAGCACCTTGGGAATCAATTGATCATATGTGGTGATGCCTTGAACCTTGAGATGAAATGCCAAGTGGCCTTCAAGGTTGGCTATGATGGTGCAAACTTGTTGTTCTTCTGGCATGGTCCACTTGCTTTGATTGGCCTTGGATCGCCATCGTTGTAGGAATGAAGCGAATGATTCACCCTTTCCTTGTTTTAGAGTTGAAAGTTCTTCTAGACTAATATCCATTGCAATGTTGCATGCATAATTTTTAAAGAATGTATCCATAATTTCTTGGAATGTTCTAATGCCTGAAGGTAAGCGAGAGAACCATTCCATAGCATGGCCTGCCAAAATCCTAGGGAATAGCCGCATTAGATAAGTATCGTCATATGCGATTTCCATGCAATGAACCTGGAATTTCCTGATGTGATCTTCAAGGTTTCCCATCCCTTGATATTTGTCAAATTTGGGGATCTCGAATCCCTTAGGGAACGGTTTCATTACTAGGCTCATATCAAATGGATAGGGACACAAGCTGCTTGGTGTCTTTGTTGTTCGCCCTGATTGAAGATCGAGCACCTTTTGCGAGAGCAACCTGATTTGTGCCGTCACATCATTTTGTGGATTAGGGGGGATGAAAGTTTTTTGGGGTGTTTCAATCGTGGGTTGGATGGGTGGGTTGGTCGGTGTGTTTTTTGATGGTATTTGTATGTTCTACCAAGCGAGGTAGGCTTCCACCTGTTGTTGTATGAACAATGCTTGTTGTTGATCTTGCTGTTGTTGCACTAAGATTTGTGCTTGTTGTTGCATTTGTTACTGTTCGAACAATGCTTTTTGTTATGCTTGCTGTTGTTCCAACAACGTTTGTTGTTGGGCTTCCAATTCGGCTGCTTCTTGCTCCTCTTGATATTGCTTTATTGCTTGCTGATATGCTTGCAATTGCACTACTTGTCTTTGTGCAAGAAGTTGCGCTTGATATTGGGCTTGTTGTGCCTGATATTGAGCTTGCACTTGTGCTTGTAATAGAGCTTCTGCTTGAGCAGCCTTTTGTGCTTGTAATGCTTGAGCGGCTTGTTGTTGTTGTTGTTGCAACAATGCTTGGGCTTGTTGCACTTGTAATGTAGCTTGCACTGCTTGGGTGACTTGTGTAGCTTGAGTGGCTTGCTGAGTGGCTAGTTGTGCGGCAATTTGTTTTTGCACTTGTTGGAATCCTCTTTGGAAATCAGCTTGCAATGTTGCGTTGTATTGGCTTGATGTGGTGGAAGTTGGTGGTGGTGGTGGATTTGGGATGGCATTTGTGAAGGTGGTGTTGGTGTTTTGCGTGATGGATGGTGCTATTGATGTGGTTGGTCCTTGAGAGACCATGATTTGTGATGTTAAGGGGGTGTTTGATGATGTTGTAATTGTTTGTGCATTTGTCGTCTGTTGTTGTGATATCAACGATAAATTTTGAGCGTTTGGCATAATGCTTTGATTGATATTTGGGATAATGCTTTGATTGATATTTGGGATAGTGGTTTGATTGAAACTTGGTAGAGGGGGAAGCCCTAAACCAAGGAGTGATGTGGATGATGATGGCAATGGTGGAAGAGATGGAAATGTGAGGGGTGCAAGTTCTTGTGAAAATGTTGTGGTGCCAAAGATGCCCCCTGGTCCGAACATGTCTTCTTCCTCTTGCAAATTTGTGAGGAGAGGAGTTTGAGGTGTTGTGCAAAAAAATGATGATGATGGATCATGATGGAAAGTGAGAGGAACATTCTTATGTAATGGGTTTTTGAATATGTTTTGTTCCAAGGTGGTATTTGCATGAAAAAATGATGATGATGGATCATGATGGAAAGTGAGAGGAACATTCTTATGTAATGGGTTTTTGAATATGTTTTGTTCCAAGGTGGTATTTGCATCTAAGTTTTGATTATTAACAAGGGGGTGTGCTTGAATGGCATTGAGAAATGTGTTTCCCTTGTTAACATTGGGTTGGGTTGGAGCAAAAGATGTCATGGTTTGCAGAATGTTTTGGGTGATGTTTTGGGATGGGGGTGTAGATGAGATGGGAGGAAAAGATGTCTCCACTATGGTACTCACGTCAAAATATGAAGGTAGTTTGGCCCATTGTTTCACTAACTCAAGCATGTATAACGAAGGGTTGAGCCTCATTATGATGTTGATGATTCTATGGTTGTCCGGATTTTGGATCATTTCAGTTATTTCTTCATGAGACATTCCAAAGGTAAGATCCTCTCCTTGGGTTTCTTCTTGCAGATTTTGGGATGATGAGATGGTCAAAGGATTGCTTAATTCGGTGGGATTTATTTCAACTTTTGTTTGGCTAAGATAACTTGAAGCGGGTGTTTCTTTGTTGGCTTCCATGCTCTTCTTGTATTGAGATCTGGTTTGAACTATAAAACAAGGATCAATTTTTAAGAATGGGAGATGAATCTCTTGATTCTTTGGATTGATCTTTGTTTTATGCCTCCAAGGTAGAAATTTTTAGGATATCTTAAGGATCAAGAGATGATATGGTGATGATGTAAGGGATGAATGACGTGGATGCTATGGTCTTTTGATCAATCTTGATGAGAGATGCTAGGCTCTTTGGGACTTTCTGATATGTTTTGGTTTTTTGATTTTTTGATTTTCCTTTTGAGTTTGTCCTTGATTTTGGTTGCTTTTGATTGGATGATTATCTAAGGGATAGATTTGATCAAAGGATGATAGTTTGAATATGTGTGGGGAGAAGGATGCATCTACCCACACCTATTCAAACAAGATGATAGTTTCACTAAGCATATGAAGAAGGATTCATCTACATATACTAAGCTAAACAAGATGATTTAGATAACTTTGACTAAGCATATACAAAAGGATGCATGTACACATACCTATCCAAAGGATTTAGTCTCAAGTATTTTGATGATTTTGATTTTTCCAAAAAGCCTAGCATTAAGGATAATTTCAAGATTTTCCAAAAGGTGATTCTGAGATGATTTTTGTTTTAATGGATGAAGGATGGATGAGAAGATTTTGATTTGCTTTGATCCTAAGAGGAACCTAAAAAAGACACTTTGTTTTCCTAGACCTAGGTAATGAAGAACATGCAAATGCTTCCTAGAGACCTTTATACCCAAAGAATGATTCAATTTGGACATACATTTTCGGATTTCGAACCAATGACTTTCACTTTGGAATTTTTCAAGAATCGTGAGGCTTCAACACACATGAAAGTTCATTTTTGCTTAGCTTTTCTTAATGGCTTTATTTTACCAAAGACACTTTCTTTGATTAAGTTTTCAAACTAAGATGTCCAATGTGTTAATTTCTTCAAACCCCACAAAATATGTTATGTGGAAATTCGATGAACTTAAGGCAAGGGTTTTCCTATTGTTTACTTAAGGGGACAAATCAAGATATAATCCAATGTTTAGAAACCTCTAAGGATGTGAATCCCAAGGGAAAGCAATAACATATGGATCGAGTCAATTGCATTTGTCTTTGAAAGGGTTTGAAATTTGGATGATGTTAATTGTTTGTTTTCAAGACATTTTTATCAAGCAATACATTTTGTAACCTAAGAATAAGGACAATCCTATGGATGTGTAAGACAATATTTATTGGATTCCCACTTGGACAAGTCCAGCTACACTTATCTTTAGCAAATGGTTAGATGCTTGACGCCACTGGCTCCCCTCCACGACACTCACTTATATGGGGCAGCCAAGCATCAACACCCATGAAACTCCCATGGCATATTTTCCATTTCTACTAAAAGACTGTAAAAGTGTGGGGTGGCTTCAGAACGACTGTTCTTGCACCAACAAATAGATTAAAGGATTTTGGAAAATACTAGCACATGGGTTTTAATAAGGACTTTCCGTTCGTGGAGATTGACCCATACGACAAGAGTCCCCTTTCGGATCCATCTTGTCAGAATAAACCGCGTGATATTGGCATTTACTCCAATACCCACATTTATATACCGGTTGGAAATACTCTTGGCTTTAGAGTGTTACCGGTTGAGTCGTTCCCTTGGGTGAGTACTTTTTCCCCAAGGCAGGTCCTCTAGGATAAACAAAAGTGAATAAGGAACAGTATTCGTAACTCGATCAATCCTTGTTGGCAACAAAGAGAGAGAATATATGCAACAATGCCCCTACCCACACTCGCACAAGATGTTCAATTTTAAACCCAAATCAAGGTGTGGAGGTGATTGCTTTATCTCACCCTAAAGTCATGAAAAAGGCCTTTTGATTCTCAAGATCACTATAAAGCATGAGAGAAGTGCATACGTCCTTTTTCAATTCCTTTAGTTTAAGTAAGATTTTCACAAAAAACAAAGTTGCACTTGTTCTTTTTAAATCCACAAAGCAAAAAGTGAGTTATTTTTAAGCACCAAAAGACAAGTGAGAGATACTTTGTTCAATTGTTAATCCAAGAAACAAAATCTAGTATGTTGTTGTCCTAATGTTCATTTCAGCCTTTTGCAAGAAATGGAAAGATTCTTTTTAAACCCAAATGAAATTAGTGTCCTAAAGAAGAAGTGATACAAATTTCTTAACAAAGTGTTAAGCAAACACTAAAGTGTTTAAAAACACTTTGATTTGATGAAACATCCCCCTCATGCTTTTCCTTTCTTCATTTTTGATTTCCAACCTACAAGAAAAAAATCAGTCAGATTCTAGAAAATACAGAGACCAAAAAGCAGAAAACAGAGGACAAATTAATCATTAACCCAAGAGCATGTGCTAAATTAAATTTCCCCTTTTTACTCCCTTCTAGCGTCGCAACTCGTAACTGCGTCGCAGTTTGATTTCTAAGCGGTGCTCTTACAACACCACTTTCCAGTCAGTGTTGCTTTGTTTTGGGACAAAGAGCTCAACTACGTCGCAATTTTTGCCCAGCGTCGCAGTTTTCGCCCAGCGTCGCTATTTGATATTTTTGAAAATTTATGAGTCAACAAGTCTAGTGGCGGAGTTTATAATTCAAAATTTCTTGGCAGGACGAGTCTAGCGTCACACTTTGAGTTTCCCGTGGTGCTGTATAGCGATGCTGAAGAGACAGCAATGCCAAATTAGCAACGCTGAGCTCCGAGCATTGGAATTTTCTGTGTATGAGCAAAAATGCAGAAATTTTGAGAAAAAGTGATAGAGAATGATATCCAACCCTCCTTCTAGCACCAAATGTGTGAACCCCAATCCTAGTACTTGCAAAACAACAAGAATAAACAAGTTAAACAAGAGATTGCAAGCTAAAACAAAGATTCCCCATGAAATCCATTTACTACTCCAAATTAGGAAAGAAAAACAATTAAAAGCATAATAAAAAGAACAAAATAGATTGAATCCTAATTTAAATGTACAAACTCATGATCCCATGGGAGAATTGGTGCCAATTTGATGTGAAAATTGACCCTTTCCCAATTCCTAAGATGCAAGCTTGATATGTTGATGAGGTTGATCCACTTTGTTGATGAAGGATGAGAGCTTCAAGGCCAAAATCTGCAAAACACCTAGCTAAGAACTCAATGATAATGGATGAAATTTGAGAGATATTTGAGCATGGTAACTTTGCATAACTTGTCGATGATCAAATGAGGATATGGGCACTTTATTTATAGAATGCCAAGATGGATGAATGTCCAAATTTGAGCAATGTGTGACTAACATTCATCCAATGGCATGATGCCACTTGTCAAGCTATGAATGGATGGAGGATATGCAAGATTTGGGGATTGTGCCAATAAATGCATAATTTTGACTTTCAAATTTGTTGAAATGACTTGTAAGAGGGAAGGGAAGATGCAATAAATGCCACTTGGCTCAAGGAAAAGGAAATGTAAGATGAAGTTATTGCCTTGTTGGATGTACATGTTGACTTGGAATTTTTGAATTCAAATTGAGAGAATATTCCAAAAGATGCCTTGTGAGGAAAATAGAGATTTAATAAATGAATTAAATCTATTTTCATGTGCAACTTGCATTATCTAGAGGATGGGACATGAGATGAGATTAAATTAATCAAGGGTTAATTAATTTAATGAGAGAGGTTAGATGATGTGACCTATTTGACTCAAATTTATGGATTTATTTAAATCAAATAAGAGAGGAATATGACAAGAGATTAATTAAATAAGGATTTTGATTTATTTAATTAAAAGAGATGGTGTTAGATTAAATCAAATAAGGTTTTAATTTATTTAATTTAATGGATAGACTTTAGAGATTTAATCAAATAAATTTATTATTTAATTAAATAGGGATAATTAGATCAGATGAATTGATTTAATTAACAAAGAGACCGACTTAACTAGATAAAATGATTTATTTAATTAAGGGATGAAAGTTGATGAATTTAATCAGATAAGGAGATCAAATTAAATGGTTAGAATGAGGGATGATTCAGGAAGAAATGATGTTAGTAGGTCGGGGTCAAGTGCACAACATCAATCAGTATATTTTACGTGTCTACAGTTATGATATGCAACGATTTAAGATCCTTAAAATAATAAATCTATATTATTCATCACAACTTAAATGATAATGCAATGGATTATGTTCTCTTTTATTATGATGTGCTATGATAATGCAAGATGTATGCATGCTAATGATTTTTGGATGTAGGATGGATGCATTTGATGATATTTTTGTTGACTGTCATGATACCAGGTTAGTGTGGAAAGAAGATAGAAGAAATAAGATGAATGATTTGACCATTGATTTTGATGATAAAGTCCAACAAGTCTATGACCCACCGAGACTTTATTAGAGATGGTGACCATAGATGCATGATGATGATTTGCTCATATCTTGGGATTGGGATTTTCTGTCATTCATTATTGTTTGATATAACACATAGATACAATGCATCAAGGGATTAATAACCAGGATGGCGTTGTATCTAGTGTAATGGAATTTGACTCTACAAACATATAGGATAGTTCTTGTTCACATCTTGACATACATAAACCTCGTCAAAATGTAGTTTAGAAGATTAGAATATATCAGACCAAAGCATCTGCAATAGTCCCCAAGCTACTCCAAAAAACCTCCCTACACACAACTAAGCAAGTATGCACCAAGATTATTTTACAAGAATACCCACAAACATAGAAAATGAAAGATAATGATTGATGCCCCAATCCTTTCTCTCTAAATCATTTTGATAGACATCATCGAGAGGTCTTGGGAATGGGTCATTGAGATAAATCATAAAAAAAGATCAAAGATAAATAGTTAGTGTTATCTATATCTCTTGGTTGCTTAATTTAGCTAAGGTTATTTTTGATACTAATGTCCATTGCAGGAAGGATACATCCTAGGACATGTTGATTAGATGGTTTGATTTAAGATTAGGTGTGTGATAAGTCGTTGAATACAAATTTCACTATCTCATTTACCTATGATCTAAACTTTAGATTTTGACACTTAGGTTCTCACTTTACAACTTGTGATACTCGCTTTCTATTTGCTTTGCCAAAGGTTGAAGGTGATGATTGATTTATTATGGGTGAAGGTTTATTACAGATGAAAGCGAAATGGGATGGATGGATTTTTTGGAATATTTCAATGTTTTTGATATTTTGAAAATGTTTTGAGGCTCTTTTGGATCTTTTTGAAAATTTATGTGAATGTTTTCGTCTTTTGGTTATTTGAGGCTGTTTAGGGTTTTCTCTAAGATATTTGTTGTTTTTTAGGCCTTTTGAATGTTTTCTAATGTTTTGGGATTTTCAATTTTCAAATGTTTTTGGATTTTTCTAAGTTTTTGGAATGTTTAGGAGTTTTTAGATATTTGAATGTTTAAGGCTTTTCTAAGATTTCTGACCAAGAATCTAACCTAAAAGACCTATCCTAGGGGCTTTGGGGGATGATTAAAGATTAGCCTTGCTTACGTTATACACCAAGAGACCACGTAGTTTGATTGAATCAACTTATTAACAATGAGATATAAAAAATTGATAGATTGCCAGTTTATTATGACATACTCCTAAATGACTGACCTAGGGTGTCTCGGGGGCACATCAATGTTGGCCTTGCCTACGTTCAAGCTTAGAGACCTGTAGTTTGACAAGGTACCACTTTTTTGGATTTTTTATGTTTGACCTTTTTGGGGATTTTTGATGTGTTTTGGATGTTTTGGATTTTTCCTTTACAATTTTACCAATGTTTTTGGATTTTAGCTGTACAGGATTTTGCAAATTTTTTTTAGATTTTTCGCTATACAAGATTTTGCCAATGTTTTTGAATTTTTTGATGAACGTTTAATGATTGATTTTGGGAATTTTGATGAAATTTCCAATAACCTTAAGATATACAAGAACCCAATTTGATCTATAATGAATTTCCCTCAACGTGATGCAACAGACTACCTTGATATAGGCAGGACAAGCTGACCTTAGGAATATGCCAAGTAGTACTAAGGGGATACAATACTTCACTATATCAAGCCATGATATGAACGCGAATGGATGATGGAATAAATAGGATGAATAATGTGATGGATGGATGCGATGCCAAGAATGATAGGATAAAGAGCCAAAGATAGATGGAGGTGCTTTATTTATGCAAGGAGCCTGTTTGCAAGGTTTTCACCAAGGTACTTGCCCAAAGTGCCACCAAAGTGGTTTTCATTAGAGGATGATTGTTTTTCTTTACTTTTTCAATCCTTTTTCTTATTTTTTTGGATTTTTGATCATTTTTTTTGGTATTTATAGATTTACACCCTTCAAGACTAGACATAAAACTTTTTAAGATGCAAGCTATTTGTTAGTTCTTGCAAGGGTTCACATTCAAGCATTGAAAATTGGTATGCTCTTGAGCCATAGCTTACTGTGATGAGAAAGGGACCCAACCAGTGAGGCTCAAACTTTCCTTTACTATCATGATCTGGAAGGTTCTTTTGATTCTTCTTTAGGACAAGATCCCATACTTGGAAAGATTGACACTTGTTTTTCTTTTTATAGCTCCACTTTAGTTAGTTTTGATATACTTGTAGGTGATTAAGGGCGTCAAGATGACACTCATCCAAGAATTCTATCCCAGTTAGTCGGGATACTTGTTGACGATCAAAATGGCACATCAACAGGTAAACAGAATACTACTATTCTATTTCTCCTAAAAGAGAAAGATAACACATGGATATCTTAACTCTCAAGGTCTTTATAGTTGGTTATCAACTGTGCTGATGTTCCTCAGTGGTCAATGTAGCAGTAACGTTCAAGGGGCCTGTTGGTGTGAGCTTCTAGATTGTTCTAAGATCAAGCATGAATTTAAACCTACTCTAACCAGGATTTTAAAGAAACAACAAAAGATAGATCAGGGATTTGGAACAAAAAATAATGTTTATTCATCTAAATTAACCAGATTTATTATCCTTCAAGGAACTGTAAACTAAAACTGAAGAACAAAATTAACTTGTGATTAACACACAGTTGCATTTATTCACAGTGTTGATTTCCACAACAAAGTACTAGTTACCATTTTAAATAAAACACCAAAATAACATTCCATTCCTTGAACGCTTCACAAATCAAATGATTAACTTAAGACAAACACCATTCTGAAACACAATCTGAAGTAGATTAAGATCTGGTTGCTTCTACTGTTAGTGAAACAGATAAGCAACAATTACAAAGCTAGCACAATCACTAGTGTACAGAAAATCTATGACTCCAAATTATTTCCATTTATATTAAGAAAACTTGAAAGATGCATTACAAGCTTCTGCCAAATCTAATTCCTAACTAGGAAGAAAAAAGAAGCTCCTATTACAAAGAATCAGGATGCAACTATGTCTCCTCTATTTCTCTATGTATTCTAAAACTTCTTTTTGTTTTTCTACTTTATTCGTTCTAACACTTACAAAGAGGAAATAATTCCATATATATATAGAGTGTTCCAAAAAAGAATGCGCTGTCCCCCCTGCATTAAGGTTTACAAAATATCTACTTCTAGGAGAGTCGGCTCTCAAATCTTTCTAAAGAGAGTCAAAGCTTCATTCAATGTGAATCCCTGCTGTCCATGCCAATGAGAGATTGTTCTGGGAATCCTCTTAGATCTTTTGCAGCTTCCATATTTACTTTGGCCTTTCGTGTCCATCGTTGAACTCCAATGGGGCTGCCTTGAATTCTTTAAAAGCATTTTGCCATTAATACTGATTTTCCTCTTGCCAATGGTCACTATAGCTATCCTTGCAAGTCATAGTTTCTTCATTCTTTTGGCCTCCTTCATGTTCTAGACTTCTGTTGCATGCTGACCGTCTTCTAGAGCATCGTTAGGCCTCCCTTCAGATCCAAACATTATCACCTGAGCTGATCCATTTCCCTTTGATATCAGAAGGAATCCATTTGGTTTGCGTTCTATCAGTCTCCTTAAAGGTGGTAGTCAATCGGTCAATGGCCAATAGGTTATTCCTTTATCTTCTTCTGATTAGTTAGGAATACACCACGTAGGATTATCAGGCGGTCACAGGTGGTGCACATTGAATCGCATGTCGGTGAGACACTAATCGTGTCTCCTCGATGATATTTTGTCTCTTCTGGAAGCTATTAGCGTAGCATAAGACAGTTGGCAAGACCTTCCATCGAGCCACATAAGTTACATTGATATCCCTTTTTTATTGCTGAGACTTTACTTCGTCAGCGAGACATCATAGCGAGGGAAAACCTTTCACCCTGAGCTCATTCTGTATCGGCAAGACCCCATCAGGTCAGCGAGACCTCATGGCGATGTCTTCTTTTTCTCCCCAAGCTCAAGCTTCTTCTACTTTGGAGAGACCTTTTCAGGTCAGTGAGAAGTTTTTTCGCTCCTTCAAGTTGGCAAGACTTTTCATGGTCGGGGAGACCTTTTGCCGATGCTTCGGTCCTTCGCTGAGACCACTCCGCTTCGCCCAGACATCTCAGCGAACTCATCCTTTTGGTGAGGGCCTATGCCAAATTCACTCCGTGTCACCGAGACTCCCTTCGGTTGGTGAGAGTTCATACCGACTGAAGCTTCCTTTTGCTGAACCGAGAGCACTTTGGGGAGACCTTAACATATTGGTCAAATCTCATGGTGAGGGAATAACCCTTTGGCGATCCCATTTCATTTCGGGGAGACAAGCTCCCTTCGCTGAGACCCTACTCCAAAGCCACGTCACTTTATGTCGGCGAGACTAAGTCCCCTCGCCAAGAAATCTTGGCGAGCCTTCCTTTCTCTGGCGATGCCTTCATTTCATGTCAGCGAGACAATCCCACACTAGGGAGACCTTTCCTTGAGCCCTTCATGTCATATCGAAGACTGACCCTTCGGTAAGACTTTTTCATTTCAGCCAGACCTCCTACCGAAGGAAAAATTATTGTCAGGCTCAGACCTTTGGTGGGACCTCCTTCTGTCAAGGAGACATTTCTATAGTCATATCGATATGTATTCTTTCATTTGACATGTGTCGGTGTAACACTCTCCTGTCGGGGAGATGTCCCATAGACACCTTATGTTTCACCGAGGAATCTTCATAAGTTCACTTTTGTCACCATGACAATCTCATTCTCTCCCCGATGAGGCAATATGTCGGTGTGACAAAAGGGGTCGGCAAGACTGCAGGACCTCATACCGATAGACCTACTTTGTGCTTTGTTGGCAAGACCAAATGTACTCACCAAGGCATCTCTCCGCTGCAAAAAAGTTTCTCAGTGAGATGTATATCCTTTGGCAATGGTCGACAAGACTTAAGGTGCTCAGTAAGACCACACACCGAAGACACAACTCTTGCCAAAGTGTTTATCCATTCCACGGTAGTTTGTGAGACATGAAGAAGTCGCCAAGACTTTTTCCTGAAGAAAAAATATCCCACCGATATGCATATCCCCCTTTCGTCGGTCGGTGAGACATAAAGATCTTGCTGATGGGAAAATCCTAGCCGCTGGGACGATGATTGATGTCTTGCTGATAGGTATCTGCATGTGAATTTTGATCAGTGTGACATCCTTGAGGTCTTTCCGGTAGGCAACAAAGATGCCTATCAACCAAATGCACTTGTAGTCGGCAAGACATCTACAAGGTCTTGCTGACTTTCTTCTTAGAGGAAAATTATGACCAACTGGACTGAGGAATACACTACAACTGAGCTCCCTTGGAAAATATCATCATGTGTGTGATTTGATCCTGCAAAACATAGTCCCCATCAGTCCTTAGAAGCACATAAGATATATTAAAATAAAATACACCATTGTCTAAGGTAGTGTGATTCAATACTTAGCAAGAAGAAAACTAGTGCATTTTGGGACATAACCAAAATTTAACAAAACAAGAAGACAAACCCAGGCAAAAAACAAAAGAACTCCACAGAGGAAAGCAAGTAACCAAAAGCAATAAAAACAAATAAAAGAAGGGGGGACCCATTTTGTTCTAGAATGAAATGGGGTGGTTATGCAAGGCATAACAAATGGCGACTCGGCTGTGGAAATGGTTTAACCATTTTCAAGAAGCTGAAGGATTCAGCTACCCAGAACTCCTGGTACATGAGCATTACAACTCCAGTTGGGTTAGTTTTAGTAACCAAGGTTGAGCTAGAATCTCAAATGTAAATCAACAATAGCTACTCCTGAATTTATGTGTGTGCTCGATTGTGCATCACTCTTTTATAAAGTTTTCTTGATCTTTCAGACAACAATGTGCAAGATTTGAGCTACATGAGTTGATTCTCTTTAGCTGTTGTGCAATGATATCCTAGGCATTGCTCCACTACCAGTCAGGTTCCATAGCCCCGACGAAGATATCTCTAGTTTCCTCACAACATTGCTGTACTGCTAGTCAGGCGTCCATAGCCCTGGTAGAGATACTGGAATCGCCCATTCATATTGAGTCCTCTTTTCTCTTTAAATAGTTCTTTTTTTTTGTTTTCTCATAGAGTTTTAGATATTTCATTCAATCAATTTTTTTTCAATATGTCAGATGTTTAACATTTGTTCTGGGTTGAAAACTACCATGGACCTCATAACAGCACTTGGGAGATTGGATTTTTCACTCAAATCTTACAACACTGTCACCCTAGGAAAAATATACCATTACAAGAGGAGATGACCTTGATGATTTGTGACAGATTCAGAGGGAGCTAATGAAGGTTATTTACTTGGCACCTTATTTTCAAGTCTTTCCACAACTTTTGTTGACAATGGGCATAAAGCAAAAGTTTAGGACAAAATCACCCAATCAACCAATCTAAAAATATCTAAACCACTTCTCTCCTAGTGACCAAAGTATGCACAAGATAACAACCACGATTTTAAGATGGGAAAGAATAGATAAACCCCAAAGAACAAAACAAAACAGAAACCAAAAGAACAAAGGAAACTGAAAGATAGAAAGAAAGGACAAACAAACAAACAATAAATTATTCACAAACAAAAGAGAAAATTACTTACACAAAGAGCAGTAGATTATTCACATAGAGAATAGAGTTATGTACACACATAAATTATTTACAAGTATAAATTTTTTACACAGAAACAAATTATTTACAAACAAGAAACAAAACAAACAAATTATTTACATAAAGAACAACAAGTGCAAAATAGAAAATTAGCATGCTTTACGACTCAAAATAATGCTTAAGAAACTTCCCATTGACAGGAAAGGGAATAGGTTCTCCAGTTAAACCACTCAGTCTGAAAGCATTTTCCCCTAGGATCTTAGCAATCTGATAAGGACCTAACCAGAGTTTATCAAATTTCTGGTGACTGCCCTTCTTTTCACTGGCTTTATCCCATAACAACACAAGGTCTGATATCCTAAAAGTTTTGATCTTGGCTCTTTTGTCAAACCAAAATTTGACGATAGCCTGGTGCCTAAAGAATTGTTGCAAGGTGGAATCTCTCTATTCTTCTAATTTCAACAAAGCAGCTAATCTTACTTCTATCCTCTTGTCACTAGAGTAGAATTTTTGCATGAACTCAAGGATAGGTATTTGCAGATGGATAGGAAACACAGGCTCTTGTCCATATACTAACTTGAATGGAGAAGTATTTAAGGTAGCCTTAATCCTAGTCCTATCTGCCCATAATGCAAATCTTAGCTGGGTATGCCAATCCCTAGGGTTGTTTTCTAACAATTTTTTTAATTACCCCTAAGAGATTCTTATTGGTTGATTCTGCAACTCCATTGCCTTGTGGGTAATATTTTGAAGAATACTTCAAGACAATTTTGTGATCATATGCCTAGGAAATAAACTTAGCAGAAGAAAAGGTAGAGCCATTGTCACATACCAGAGTGAAGGGTATCCCAAACCTAGTGGTGATGAATTCGGTGAGGAACTTGATAACTACCTCTGTTGTGTAGTTCTTGCAAGGTATTTCCTATGTCCATCTCATGCAGTAATCAGTAGCAGTCAAAATAAACTTGTGCCCTGTAGAAGAGTTTGGGTTAATTACCCCAATAAAATCAAGTGCCCATTGGGCAAATGGCCTTACCTCATAGACATGCTACAATGACATGGCTGCATGGCATTCCTTTGATGTAGAAATCTAACATATGTGACATGTTCTCACATGCTGATGGGCATATTTGAATATGCAAGGTTAGTAATAACTAGATTTGAGGATCTGGTGTGCCAATGAGTCTGCAAACCCATGACCTGTGCCATGTTTCCCATGAAACTCAGAGATCACATGTTTAGCCTCCTGCTGACCAAGGAATCATAGGTACACTCCTTTGAAATTCTTCCTGTATAGCAACCCTCCTTTGAGCATGTAATGAGAACTCTTCATTCTTAGCGCTCTCCTTTGAGTTGCATTCATTCCCTTTGGACACCAGTTATTGAGCATAAAGCAAATGGTATTAGCATACCAAGGGTCGTTAGAGAAAGACTGGGTCGTGTATTACTGACAGATGATGTTGTCACCAGCATTGGCCATGGACTGAGACAAGCCTGTACCCTTGACTAGTTTCATAGGGTGTATCTCCAGATCAAATTCTTGCAAGATGGCCATCCATTTCCCTCTTCTTTCTCCTAGCTCGCTTTGCATAAGTAAAGAATTCATGACAACATCAAGAACTACAATGATGATTTGGCTTCAGAGAATGTAATGTCAAAACTTCTTGACAACTTAGATCAGCGCAAAATATTGCTTCTCGAGAGGCATGTACTTAACTTCAATATTTTTGAATGGAGAGCTCATGAAAGAAATCAGTCTCTCCTCTACCTCCTCTCTTCGCTGAGTTAATACAGCTACGCAGGAATGTTCAGAAGCAAAGGAATAGATATAAAATGATCTCAAGTAGTCAGGGTTGGTGAGAAAGGGTGCTTTTGAAATGGATCACTTGACTTGTGAAAATGCGGCCTTTTCCTCCTCAATCCACTCTATTTAGCTTGTTTAGCGTCTTTCTTCATCATTTCATTCAGAGGTTTTATGATTTCTGCAAAGCCCGTGATGAATTTTCACACAAAGTTGATCTTTCCAAAGAAAGATCTCATTTCTTTCTTGCTTCCTCACCTAGTGATCTTTAGAATGGACTCAACTTGATCTGGGTCGATTGATATTACTCTTTTAGAAATTACGTGTCCCAAAAGCTTCCCTTCAGAAACTCTAAACACACATTTTTTTAGGATTCAAGGATACGCCATACTAGATACATCAATCCAGAACCTTGGCCAAGTCCATAGCATGGTTCAGTCGATCTTTGGAGAATACTGTTAGGTCATCCATGTAGACGATGATGCACTTTCCAATTAGATCCTTGAATGCTATGTCCATTGCACATTGAAAACTTGCTTGGGTGTTTATCAGACCGAATGGCATCCTTCTGTGTGCAAACATTCCCCACTTTGTAGTGAAGGCTGTCTTCATCCTGTCTTCATAGTTAACCATTACCTAATTGTATTCAAAGTAGCCATCCAAGAATGATATCATCTGAGATCCATTAACAGTATGTAATACTTCATCCAGAGAAGGAAGTGGGTAGTTATCTTTTTTTGAAGCTCTATTCAGATTTCTAAAGTCCACACATAACCTGATCTCTCCGTTTTTCTTATAGACTGGAACTAAGTTAGCCACCTAGGTTGAATGGCACACAGGGAAGATTATCCTTGCAGAAAGCAATTTCTGAACTTCCTTAAGGATCAGTGGCTCAATCAAGGCGTTGACAGGGCACTGTTTTTGTCGAAATGGCTTGGCTTCGGGCTTTAGGGGAATAGTATGAGTCATTACAGTAGCATCAAATGTCTTTAGGTCTTCATATCCCCAAGCTATTACAGCAATATCTTTCCTAAGTGCCTTCAATATGTATTTTCTGATTGCTTCAGGGTAGGCTTTCCCTATGTAGACATTCCTTTCAGGACCAAAATTAGCTAAGTTAACAATTTTGTATTCACCTCCTTTATCTTCAGCTAATATCTTCTCTCGAGCCCTTGGGTTTGAATCAAAAATTCTTTCTAAAGTAACCATTCCCTTGGGAATGTTATTATTCTTTAAATTGAGGACCCCTTATGTATCACATTCCTCAGGGTTTAAATCCCCTTGATCTCTGTTGGACTCATCAATAATTTTCCCCTCAAAAACATTTGAGCTTTCTAAGAAAACAAGAATATGTCAATCATCATCAAAGACTTGAAAGTTCTTGATATTATCAGGAACTGTAGGGGTGGAAATTATTTCCACTGAGAATTTCTTGAGCTTGGAGCCTTGCATAGGTTCCAGGGTGCTTGCAACAATAGCCAATGAATTAGCTACTTGATTTTCTTCTCGAGGGATTAAGCTAATCCCAAAGGCATCAAAGTCCTCAATCAGGTTCCATACCCGATTTCTATAAGCTGCCAACCTTTTATTGTGACATGTATATTGGCCGTGCACTTTCTTGATAACTATTTTTGAATCTCCCTTGACCATCAAGGCTGTGACTTTCTTCTTATGTGCAAAATCAATCCCCTTGCCAGAGCTTCATATTCTGCTATGTTGTTAGTACATCCAAATTGCAACCTATAAGAAGCAAAGAAGGTTTTCCCTTTTGGGCTGGTTAGTTCAATCCCAACACCACAACCTGTTTTAGATTTAGATCCATCAAATGTGAGGGTCCACAAATGATCATGAGCTGGAGTTAATCCTTTTGAGGTCATTGTCGGCACTTGGACAGAATGAGCTAGGGGCGGGGTTACTTGATCTTTTGAATCAGATATAGGGAATGAGTGTTCAATAGGTTCCTCAGGAATAATTCCCAATCCCTATACAGATGTATAATGTGACCCAAGGTTATCCTTCTGACATTCACTTGCATCTTTGATGGATCCATTAGGTTTCAGCTTACTTGTGAGTGCAGGGGTGTTGGGAAAATCTTGGAGTTGTTTTGCATCAATTTTCTGATTTGGACATGTTTCTAGGGTAGGTTCAATTTGAGAAGGAACCCCCTTTGAAGGTATCCTACCTCTGGTTAACATTATTGCTTCCTTGGCCTGAAATGAGAAGTGATCTACAATGGCCTCAGGGTGACTTGAGCTAGCTTCTCTACCTTGGGAAACATGATTTAAAATACTAATGTAGGGTTGGCAAGTCAATTCAGAATGATTTTGGTAATGCACCCTGCACCAATTAGGGAGTAGACGACTTTGCAAATCGATGTCCTCCCCCAAGACCAATTGATCCTATTGTAGCTTGTTGATCAATGCTTGTTGGTTTTCATTAATCACAAAATCAGGGAATTTTGGTATTGGTAGTTCTTTAGGATCAAGAACATAAAAGGTTAAAATTTCCTCTCTTTTATAAACCCCTATCCCAGTTTCAAAATAGGCTACCTCATTGGGGCAATCATATTTAGTAATGATATGTTTGAGGTGAGGCTCACTTTCAATGCTAATCTGAGTAGGAATCCCTCTCCATGGTAGCCACATATGTGAAAAGTCAAGGGAAAGATATCCCCCTAGACTTTTCATCAAATCTCTACTCAATAGCATACCATAGGTCTCAAGAATGTCTGCTACTTGAATATCTATGTTGGTTAGGATCCTAGGGTCTAACCCTACTTGCACATGTATGTTTCTTAATTCCCCCACTACATTAACCTCTGTCTTGTCAAGTTGAATGACCTTCTTATTCGTTTGCACAGGGTTCAATCCCAACTTCTTGCATATGGAAAATGGAATAACATTGCCTGAAGCCCCTGAATCTAATAGACAATTATGTAGGTTCTTTCCACAAATTCTTAAACTCAAAAGAAATGGTGGAGTACCTACCTTGTTTCTGTACAAGGCTGCATTCACATCCCCAGCAGGTGCCATCTTGTTCCTTCCTTTTGATTTGTCAGCTTGCTCCAAAGCTTTCAGCACTATCTCCCTTTGGGCAGGGCACCACTTTAAGATGTCAAAATATGACAAAGAAGTTTTCTGTTTCTGCATCTCAGAAACAATATCAAATTCTGTGTTATAACTTGCATTACTTTTGACAACACTAGAGGAATTACCTTTGTTATGGAAGTCAGCCGGGCCTTCTAGTGGAGGAGGGTTATTATTAGCACTTTGATTTGGAGGCACCATGTGATTAGGGGGTGCTGATCTAGTGAATGGACCCTTATTATGATTTCTCAGGAAGTGTCCTGCTTTGGCCTGAAAGGCTTGGGCATCATATGTATCTTCCTCTAGTTCATTTTCCTCTTGCCTTGGGAATGAAGGTTCCTCCTCAAAGAGGTCATAGGTCATTGCTGTATCTACTGAGCTGCCTTCTTTATGAGGATTCCCTTGGAACGTTTGGGTATCTGCCTATGCCATCTTGACAACCTTCTCCATTTCAGGGCAGTTCACCTCCAAATGGGTTGCAGTATCATGCAACCTGCACCAATTGGTCATGAAGTTGAGGTCAGCCACATTTGCAGTATGTGATCTCTCCTCATTTGCTTGATAGTTATGAGAAACCCCACCATAATTGGGCCCTGTATTCCATTGTCTGTTGTTATTTGGCCTTTGGTTATACCCTCTATTTTGATTTTGATACCCTTGATTAGAGGAGCTTTGGCCTTGATAGCCACTTTGGTTGTAGTTGTTATGATTCTAATAGTTACCCTGATTGTTGCTGTTTTGATTATGGTTCAATCAAAGCTGAGCCATGTCATTTGTGACTTGGGACAGTGTTTTCTTCAAGGTTTCTACCTCATTTGTAAGCTGAACTATCTTTTCACTTTCCACACTCTTAGCAACAGGTGGCTGACCACCATGATTTGGTGTTCCAATTTGGATATGATGACCATGGGAACTTTGAGGAACCTATGATTGTTGAAAGAGATCAAAAGTTCCAGTAGCAAAGAATGGAATAGGTGGCTGGGTTTGCAATTCAGACATAGGCCCATAATGGGAAGGAGACATTCCCAGGACAATATTGAATAGAGGGGTTGGGCTATGCATTGGATATCCTATTAAAGGGAAACCTCCTCCTAGGCCTCCTTGTTGAGAACTGATTTGTTGCTGCAGCTTGATAGCTAGATGATAGACTTTGGATAGAGAATCAATATCAGCTGGTTGATAAGTCCTTTGAAGAACAAGCCAAGCAAGGGGTCTATAACCCTAAAGTAAGCTTGAATGGCACTATTCTCAGTGACTAGATAGGGATCTTGCAATCTCCTATACATTCACTGGAACCTGGTATTGAACAAGGGCAAGGACTCACATGGCTCTTTCCTGATAGTAGAAAATTGGTGGTATAAAATAGATGGATCCACATAAACCCTGAATTGATTGATGAAATCATTTTCCAAGTGTGTCCAGGTCGGAATGGAACCTTGAGGAAGATTAAGGTACCAATTATATGCCATGTCCCCTAAGGAGTAAGGGAACAACCTACAAACTACATCATGGTGAGCTATCTGAGCTATGATAAAAGCATCGTTAAAAGCTTGTATATGCTCTTCAGCACTCCTTAATTCACCATGGATTTACTTGGGGTAGAATTTCTTAGGGTTCTTGGGCATATCATGAAAACCTCTAGGAATAGTCCCCAATGGAGAGGGATTATTATAAAAGAACACCATTGGTGGGGGTGGTGGTGGTTGAGCCAGCCGCTGTATGGGTTGAATCAGCTATGATGACAATTGAGATGGATGTGGTGGTGGATTAATAGGTATCCACTGGGGTATTTGCAAAAAGCCTGGCAGAGTGAGTGGAGCTGATAAGGGTGGTATGATGGTTGAGCCAGTCTTATGACTCTTGTGTGTTATTGGGGTCTTGAGTTCTATGAAAGGTGATGGATTTTTAATTGATCGAAGAATTCTGTGGGACCTTTCTGGTGAGAAAAACCTAGTTTTATCCAGCTTGCCCTTTTAGGCCCTCCTTCTAGCGCCAACTTCTGTTGACAGTCAAAATGGCACAACGATAGTTAAACATAATACTACTATTCTGTTTCTCCTGAAAGAGAAAGATAACACATGGATATCTTAGCTCTCAAGGTCTTTATAGTTGGTTCTTAACTGTGCTGATGTCCCTTAGTGGTCAATGTAGCAGTAATGTTCAAGGGGCCTGCTGGTGTGAGCTTCTAGATTGTTCTAAGATCAAGCATGAATTTAAACCTACTCTAACCAGGGTTTTAAAGAAATAACAAAAGATAGATCACGGATTTGGAACAGAAAATAATTTTTATTCATCTAACTTAACCATATTTGTTATCCTTCAAGGTACTGTAAACTAAAACTGAAGAACAAAATTAACTTGTGATTAACACACAGTTGCATTTATTCACAGTGCTGAATTCCACAACAGAGTACTAGTTACCATTTTAAATAAAACACCAAAATAACATCCCATTCCTTGAAGGCTTCGCAAATCAAATGATTAACTTAAGACAAACACCATTCTGAAACACAATCTGAAGTAGATTAAGATTTGGTTGCTTCTACTATTAGTGAAATAGATAAGCAACAATTACAAAGCTGGCACAATCACCAGTGTACAGAAAATCTATGAATCCAAATTGTTTCCATTTATATTAAGAAAACTTGAAAGATGCATTACAGGCTTCTACCGAATCTAATTCCTAACTAGGAAGACAAAAGAATCTCCTATTACAAAGAATCAAGATGCAACTCTATCTCCTCTATTTCTCTATTCTAAAACTTCTTCTTTTTGTTTTTCTACTTTATTCGTTCTAACCATTACAAAGAGGCAAGAATGCCATATATATACAGAGTGTACCAAAAAAGAATGTGCTGCCCCCCCTGCATTAGGGTTTACAAAATATCTGCTTCTAGGAGAGTTGGCTCTTAGATCTTTCTGAAGAGAGTCAAAGCTACATTCAATGTGAATCCCTGCTGTCCATGCCGATGACAGATTGTTCTAGGAATCCTCTTAGATCTTTTGTAGCTACCGCATTTACTTTGGCCTTTCGTGTCCATCCTTGAACTCCATCGAGGCTGCCTTGAATGCTCTAAAAGCATTTTTCCATTAATACTAATCTGCCTCTCGCCAGTGGTCACTATAGTTGTCCCTGCAAGTCATAGTTTCTTCATTCTTCTGGCCTCCTTCATGTTCTAGACTTTTGTTGCATGTTGACCATCTTCTGGAGCATCATTGGGCCTCCCTTTAGATATGAACATTATCACCGTAGCCGATCCATCGCCCTTTGATATCAGAAGGAATCCATCTGGTTTGCGTTCTGTCAGTCTCCTTCAAGGTGGTAGTCAATCAGTCAATGGAAAATAGGTTATTCCTTTAGCTTCTTCTTATTGGTCAGGCATATGCCACAGAGGATTATCAGGTGGTCAAAGGTGGTGCACATTGAATCGCATGTCGGTGAGACACTAATCGTGTCTCCCCGATGCGATTTTGTCTCTTCTGGCAGCTATCAGTGTAGCATAAGATAGTCAACAAGACCTTCCATCGAGCCACATAAGTTACATCGATATCCATTTTTTTTATCACTGAGACTTTACTTCATCGACGGGACATCATAGCGAGGGCAGACCTTTCACCCCGAGCTCATTCTATATCGGAAAGACCCCATCGGGTCGGCAAGACCTCATGGTGTTGTCTTCTTTTTCTCCCTAAGCTCAAGCTTCTTCTACTTCAGAGAGACCTTTTTGTTTCGGTGAGAAGTTTTACGGAGCCCTAAATCTTTCAACGAGCTCCTTCAAGTCGGCAATACTTTTTGTGGTCGGGGAGACCTTTTGCCGATGCTTTCGTCCTTCGCCGAGACCACTCCGCTTCACCCAAACATCTCAGCGAACTCATCCTTTCGGCAAGGGCCTATACCGAATTCACTCCCTGTTGCCAAGACTCCCTTCAGTCGGTGAGAGTTCATACTAACCGAAGCTTCCTTTTTCTGAACTGAGAGCACTTCAGGGAGACCTTAACATATCGGTCATACCTCATGGCAAGGGAATAACCCTTTGGCGATCCCATTTCATTTCGGGGAGACAAGCTCCCTTCGCTGAGACCCTACTCCGAAGCCACATCACTTTATGTTAGCAAGACTAATTCCCCTCACCAAGACATCTTGGCGAGCCTTCCTTTCTCTTGCGATGGCTTCATTTCATGTCAGCGAGACAATCCCACATCAGGGAGACCTTTCCCTGAGCCCTTCATATCATATCGAAGACTGACCCTTCGGTAAGAATTTTTCTTTTTGGCCAGACCTCCTGTTAAAGGAAAAATTATCGCCAAGCTCAGACCTTTGGTGGGACCTTCTTCTATCAGGGAGACATTTCTATAGTCATATCGATATGTATTTTTTCATTTGACATGTGTCGGTGTAACACTCTCTCATCGGGGAGACGTTGCATAGACACCTTATGTTTCATCGAGGAATCTTCATAAGTTCACTTTTGTCGCTGTGAAAATCTCATTCTCTCCCCGATGAGGTAATACGTCAGTGTGACAAAAGGGGTCGACAAGACTATAGGACCTCATACCGATAGACCTACTTTGTGCTTTGTCAGCGAGACCAAATGTACTTGCCAAGGCATCTCTCCACCGCAAAAATTTTCTCACTGAGATGTATATCCTTTGGTGACGGTCAGTAAGACTTAAGGCGTTCGATAAGACCACACACCGAAGACACAAATATTGCCGAAGTGTTTACCCATTCCGCGGTAGTTGATGAGACATGAAGAAGTCGCCGAGACTTTTCCCCGAAGTGAAAATCTCTTGTCGATATGCGTATCCCTCTATCGCCGGTCGGTGAGACATAAAGATATCGCCAAGAGCTTTCTCCGAAGGAGACTTTCACACCAATGGGAAAATCCTAGCCATTGGGATGATGATTGATTTCTTGCCGATAGGTATCTGCATGTGAATTCTGATTGCTGTGACATCCCTGAGGTCTTGCCGATAGGCAACACAGACGCCCATCAACCAAATTCACTTGTAGTTGGCAAGACATCTACAAGGTCTTGTCGACTTTCTTCTTAGAGGAAAATTATGACCAACTAGATTGAGGAATACACTGCAACTGAGCTCCCTTGGAAAATATCATCATGTGTGTGATTTGATCCTACAAATAGTGTCCCCATCAGTCCTCAGAAGCACATAAGATATATTAAAATGAAATACACCATTGTCTAAGGTAGTGTGATTCAATACTTAGCAAGAAGAAAACCAATGCATTTTGGGACAAAACCAAAATTTAACAAAACAAGAAGACAAAACCAGGCATAAAACAAAAGAAGTCCCTAGAGGAAAGCAAGTGACCAAAAGCAATAAAAAAAATAAAAGAAGGGGGGACCCATTTTGTTCTAGAATGAAATGGGGTGGTTATGCAACGCATAAAAAATGGCGACTCGATTGGGGAAATGGTTTAACCATTTTCAAGAAGCTGAAGGACTCAACAACCTAGAACTCCTGGTTCATGAGCATTACAACTCCAGTTGGGTCAGTTTTAGTAACCAAGGCTGAGCTAGAATCTCAAATGTAAATCAACAATAGCTACTCCTAAATTTATGTGTGTGTTCGATTGTGCATCACTCTTTTATAAAGTTTTCTCGATCTTCCAGACAACAATGTGGAAGATTTGAGCTACATGAGTTGATTCCCTTTAGCTGTTGTGCAATGATATCCTGGGCATTGCTCTGCTGCCAGTCAGGTGTCCATAGCCTCGATAGAGATACCTCTAGTTTCCTCACAACATTTCTCTACTACTAGTCAGGCGTCCATAGCCTCGGTAGAGATACTGGAATCACCCATTCATATTGAGTCCTCTTTTCTCTTTAAATAATTCTCTTTTTTTTTTTTTTTTTCTCATAGAGTTTTAGATATTTCATTCAATCAATTTTTTTTCAATATGTCAGATGTTTAACATCTGTTCTAGGTTGAAAACTCCCATGGACCTCAAATATCAATGGATTCTCTGCATAGATAGGTGGCTCTACCAATTAGTGTGTGATCACTTATCCTTTGATTGCCTTTGAATGCTTCACATACTCTATGTCAAATTCAGTCAAGATCATCACCCATTTGGCCATTTACCCAGTGAGAGTTACTTTGGATAACAAATATTTCAAGGGGTCAATTTTTCAATGAGTTTGATTTGATGTGACAACATGTAGTGTCTAAATTTTTGTAAAGTAAAAACCAGTGCTAAGTATGCTTTCTCAATGGATGAATAGTTCATTTCATAGCCCACCAAGGTCTTGTTGATGTAATAGATGGCTCTTTCCTTTCTGTTTTCATCATGTTGAACTAGGAGAGTACCTAGTGCTTCTGATGTCACTGAGATATACAAGATCAACAGTTTATTTAGTATCGACACATGAGAACTAGAGGCGTCAATATATAGTCCTTGATTTGTTTGATTTCTTTATCACACTTCTCATCCCACTTATACATTATTCCTTTATGGAGAAGATGCGAGAAAGGGTGGATTTTGTCTGATAGTTGCACTATGAACCTCCTAATGGACTGCAATGTTCCTTATAACCCTCTCATTTGCTTCAATGTTTGTGGTGGTTCCATGTCTAGGATGGCTTTTACCTTTTCTGGATCAACTTCTATCCCTCTCTGTGAGACAATATAGCCAAGAAGCTTTCCTGATGTCACCCTGAAGATGTGTTGGATTCAGCTGTACTTTATACTCTTCAAGTCTAATGAAGATGGGTCCTAAGACTTGTATGTGCTCACTCCTTTTATTTGATTTTTCCAAAATATCATCCACATAATCTTCAACTATTTTGTGGATCATGTCATGAAAGATGAGCATAATTTCTCTCTGATAAGTTTCTCCCATGTTCTTTAGCTGGAATGGCATCATGTTCTAGAAATATGGCTTGCATGGACAAGTGAATGAGTTTTGTGTTGATCCTCCTAGAGATCATGATTTGATTATAGCCTAAAAAACCATCCATGAGTGATAGAATTTCATGCCTAGCTATTAAGTCCACTATGATGTCAATGTTAGGAAGAGGGAAATCATCCTTCGGACATGCTTTGTTCAAGTCTCTAAAATCAGTGTAGATTCTAATGCCCCCAGTGGGTTTGGAAACTGGTACCAGGTTTGAAACCCACTCAAGATAATATATGGGTCGGGTGAATCCAACATCAAGAAGCTTTGTAACTCAAGTTTGACCAAGAGTTCTCATCTATTTTATACAGTTTCTCATCATCAGTGATTGCCTCAGGATTCTCTACCATAACCAGATCTTCTGTTAGGGTTAGTTTATCTTCTTTACTGCCATACTTCTACATTGAGCCGCACAACATTAAATTCTGGTGCAAAGAATTTTCCCTTATTATCTCTTTGTCAAACCCTAGAATCAGATATGCATTTTATTTGTTCTTTGTTTGTTCGATCTTATTTTGATCTTCATCATCATAGAAATTTGTGTCACCTCTTAGCAGATCAATCTTCACCGACATTAGTCACAGGTGTAGTTAGAACATTTAATTTTCACCTTTATGTCAGTTTATTAGTCAAACCTCTATTCACACAGAATTAATCATTTTTCATCTTCACATTCAAATTTGGGCTGTCGATCACTTGTCTTCGCACCACAATCTTATGAATCTAATTCAATTGTCACACCTTTAAAACCTGACTATTAGATAAATGGTCTTTAAATCTTCATTATCAATCATACATCGTGCATCACTATTACACATATTCCTTTATTTCTTCTTCAACCATGTGAATGGACATTGTGATCAACGTTGGATCAATCACCATTCAATCTACACCATCCATCGCTATATCACTAGCTTTGACATTGAACCCATTGAATCTCAGTGGGCTGTAGGGCTATTGCCATATGTCCACCTTTACGTCACCTCCACCTATTCATCACTCATTGTGAGAACCATCCTATCTCTTCACTTCACAAAAAAAATTTGAAGCGACTGAGAGATATGTCACCATGTGTCTGCTGGACCCACCATCAGAGTGTCGAAGGGACACCAAAACTACTCACTCCAATATTGTGTTGTCTCTTTGATATATCTTGCAGCTTCGTGCACTATCCGATGAAAAACCTGTTTGATCTCCACTGTTCCCTACTCCTCCGCGAGGTATAGACTATGTCCCACCATAGGTTTTGTGGGCTAGTAGGCACCGTTGATCTTCTTGAATGCATCCATCGATATTTACTATAATACCATCAACACCAACTTGAATAGTCATGGTGTGGCTCTTAACCTCCATCACTCTGATAGTTATCGACATACCACATGATACTGCTATACCATAAAACTTCTAAATGACCATTGCGGTGTCAAAGGTTATTGCTATATCACAAACTCCCCTCATAGATTGTCACAGGATTGTAGTTTTAATATTGTCGTACCGCCAACACAAGGTTAAACTTCCGCAGTGTTGTAGTGTACTACCATACTGCTAGTCATTGATTAAACTCCATCGCACATTGTTGAACTATAAGATGGATTCAAAGAACTTTCTGTGATGCATGGGACCTTAGCAATAGCCATCGGATATCAAAAAATTGAGCGCACACCGCCTAATATTTCCATCATTTACCAGTGTCACCTCCCTATCTAAATATCAAAGGGACAATCATTTGTGTCCTACCGATATTCATCCTTCTCTCTGATGAGGTGCTATCAGGATGTCGAAGGGACACCAAAGTGTCTCCTTCTATTATAGAAAAATATCTCTGATACAAACACACAAATTTTGCCAACCTAGAATACTAGGTGAAGGGGTCAGTCACAGAATGACTTAAATGACATAAGTTGTAACTTATGTGACTGGTAAATTGTGATAGGTAGTCAAAATTAAAATAGAATTTTTGTTTGGGAACCATGACTGCAACCCTAGGGTTTAACCAGTAAACCCTAATTCTAACTGAGAGGAAACATAATTCATTTTTGGGTGTGGCACATTATAATCCTCTGGATCTACTCATGACATTTCTGAGAAGGTCTCAGAAAACTCATGTCAAATATGGCCTTTGATTTTACTTTTGAATATTGGAAGAATTCATTGCATCACCGCGACAAAGTTGCATGAGAAAAATGCAATATCTTGAGCAAGTTTTGCAACTAACACTCCATCTTCTAGAACCAGATTGACAACATACCATATCTCACCTTAGACATAAATTCCATCTCACACCTGATCCCCTTATGACATCAATGACAATACTATGCTAACAATCTCCCCCTTTTTCATTGATGGAAAAACTAAATGCTCATACCAATTAATTAAATGGTCTGATACCAATTGAAGTCTATAACATTAAAGCTCTGTATCAATTGAACCACTGCACAATAATTTACTCCCCCTTTGACGTGCATCTCTTCTCATCAAAATTATCCTTGCTCCTATGTTGAGGATTTTCTCACACTCCTCCCCCTTTGAAATCAATGGAAAATGTCAGACTCCACCAGAAAATATACTCCCCCTTCGACAAGCAATTCAAAGAGAAAGTGGGAATCTTTGATTATGCAACCATCAAGTCATTAGAAATTTGTAAAACCAGTTTACTTGACTTGATCTCTTTCTCCATTTCTAGGGGTGAATGAAGTACAAGTGAAGCTCCCCCTGGATGCATGCTCTATCACTAATGTCTAGTGATATGATGTGGGAGCAATGAATGCCAATTTCTTCCTTAGATATTCAAAATTTTCCTTGGGAAGAGGCTTGGTAAAAATATCAACTACTTGTTCATTTGTGGGAACATACTCCATGTTGAATTTCTTGTCTACAACCTTCTCTCTAATGAAGTGATACTTGATGGATATGTTCTTTGTTCTAGAATGCATTACTAGATTCTTTGAGATATTTATGGAACTTGAATTATCACAAAGAATTGAGATAGGTTTGTTATACTCAACCTTTATGTCCTTGAGCATCTACTTCATCCATAGGACTTGAGTACAACATGTTGCTGCTACATATTTTGCTTCTACAGTAGATAGAGTGATTGATTCTTTCTTCTTTCTCATATAGGAAACTAAGTTGTTTCCCAAGAAGAATGCTCCTCCACTTGTGCTCTTTCTATCATCTGCACATCCAACCAAATATGCATCTGTATATGCTATCAAAGAAAAATCTTTCCTCTTGGGATACCACATCCCATAATCAATAGTGCTTTTGATATATCTGAAAATTATTTTCACTACATTTACATCAGACTCTTTTGGTGTAGCCTGAAACCTTGCAATTAAACATACTACTTACATAATATCTGGCCTTGATGTAGTTAAATATAGCAAGCTATCAATCATTGACCTATACAACGTCTGATTTGCATCTGGTGATTCATTTGATTTCCTTAACTTACAACTAGTTATGATGGGGGTACTAATTGGTCTACTATCCTCCATACCAAACTTTTAAATATTTCCTTAGCATATTTGGTTTGAGATATAAATATACCATTTTTTGTACAATTTGTAAACCAAGAAAAAATGACTACTCCCCTAACATTGACATCTCAAATTCATCTTGCATATGTGTAGAAAATATTTTACACATCTTATCATTCCTACCTCCAAATATGATGTCATCTACATATACAACAACAATAATCATGTTCTGACCTTCTGACTTAAAGTATATATTTCTATTTGCACATCCTTTCTTGAATCCTTGTTTTTGCAAGTAATGGTCTAATCTATAATACCATGCTCTAGGTGCTTGCTTAAGACCATACAATGATTTCCTTAATTTTCACACATAATCATCATATTCTGACAACTGAAAACCTTCCGGTTGTTCTATGTAGACTTCCTCTTCTAGGTTTGCATTCAAGAATACATATTTAACATCCATCTGATCTACTTTGAATCCTTTGTAAATTGAAAATGCAAGAAAAATTCTTATTGCTTCTAAACTTTCCACATGTACAAATGTTTCTTCAAAGTCAATGCCTTCAAGTTGTGCATACCCCATGCACACTAATCTTGCCTTATTTCTTACTATGGCTCCATCTTCATTCAACTTGTTTCTAAACACCCATTTAGTGCCAATCACACTTTTGCTTGGGTGTCTAGGAACCAACTCCCATGTTTTACTCTTTTCAATTGGATTTAGTTCCTCTTCCATGGCCTCTATCCAACTCTCATCCTTGCTAGCATTAGTAAATTTTTTTGGCTCAATCTAAGATAGGAGAGAAAAATTAACTTGTTCCTTATTCTTTGCAAGTCTTCTCTTAGTCTGAACTCCTTCATTTTTGTCACCAATTATTTGATCTGTAGGATGATATTTTTGCACATATTTTGAAGGAGAATTCTCAATCTCTTCTTCAAATTCTTCTTCATTATTTTCCACATTGTCTTCATAATCTGAATCATCTCCAAAATTATTTTGATCAAATTTTATATGCTTCATACTTTCATCAATCTTGATATTGATGCTTTCCACAATCTTGTTTAGTCTTTTGTTATAGCATTTGTAAGCTTTGATTTGAGTAGAATATCCTAAAAATATTGCTTCATCACTTCTTGAGTCAAACCTTCCCAAATTCTCATCTTCTCTTTTGATATAGCACTTGCTGCCAAACACTTTGAAGTACTTCACGAATGCAGGCCTACCATACTGCAACTCATAGGGGGTACTATAACTATGTGCTCTGATTTGAACTCTGTTCAGAATATATACTGTAGTATGAACTACTTCTCTCCAAAACATATAAGCTAATTTGGCCTCATTTAACATTGTTTTGGCCATGTCCTTCACAACAATATTCTTTTGTTCTACAACTCCATTCTACTGTGGAGTTCTTGGTGCTGAGAACTATCTCTGTATTCCATGTGCCTCATAGTATTCAAAAAATTTACATGATGTGAATTCTCCTCCTCTGTTTGACCTTAAGAATTTAATCCTTCTACCTATATCCTTTTCAACCATTTTCCTGAATATCTTAAATCTTTCAAACGCTCATGACTTGTCTCTCAAGAATGTTACCCATGTCATTCTTGTATAGTCATTAACTAGTAACGTGAAGTACCTTTCACCTTTCATACCTCTTATCTTTGTAGGTCCACACAAATTAGTATGAACCAGTTGCAATGGCTTAGTAGTTGAGTATTCCTTGGTTGAAAAAATAGTCTTTGTTTGCTTTCCCTTTTGACATTCTTTGCATACGAAATTTGTAGGCTTGGTGATTTTAGGCATGTGTGTTACCAATCCTCTTGAACTTACCTTCACCAAATTATCAAAATTTACATGCCCCATTCTTTTGTGCCGCAACTAGCTTTCATCAGCTTGTCCTATCAAACAACTTTGACCTTTTACTTCAGAAAGGTTATAAAGATTGCTGTCAGTTCTCAATCCTGGTCCAACTATTTTTCCATTCTTTCTTATTTTTCATCCTTCTAAATCAAAGATGAATTTATAATCATTGTCACACATTTGACTCACACTTAACAGGTTGTGCTTCGACCCTTCCACATATAAAACATATTTAGTGGATTTTTTACCATCTAGGCTTAGTATACCTTTTCCACATATTTTCACTCCAGTGTTGTCACCCAGACTCATGGATCCTCCATTACATTTCTTGAGTTTGATAAAATTTATTTTGTATCTAGTCATGTGCAACCACTATCTCTCACCCATAGATTTTGCTTTTTGGCATGCAAAGCTATCTGTGGAATCATTGATTGTGTGGAGATTTCTCCTTTTTCCTTCCACACCTTCTTAACTTTATTTTCTATCTTATCCTTCATAATTTCAAATTCTTTGTTTACTCTAGGAGGTGGATCTTTCTTTTTCTCATTCTTAACATTTGGTCTTGTAAACTTTGTTCTACAATTTTTAGCTATATGACCAAATTTATTACAGTTATAACAAACTACATTCATATCCACTAAAATAGCAAACAAATTTTTTCTTACATAGTTTGCACTCTTAGGAATGACATTACATTCTCTATCCCTATGACCATATTGATTACACATATAGAAATATTCATAGAATTATGAGGAATACCTGGTCATAGCATTTTGTGCTGGATGAGGGGGTATTTTGTGCATCTTCATTCTGGGGTCTCTCACTTTAGTGAATCCATCAACATTAGTCCTAAAATTCTGCATTATCTTTTGATGATCTAGAGTGGATTTTTTATCTTTCTTGTCTACAACAGGCTTCTTTTCTTCCTTGGTTTCCTCAAATTTTGTAGATTTCTCAATGGATATAATTCCTTTGCAAACTCTTTCATAAATAGAATGAGACTTTTCTTCTACCCTAAATCTTTCATATAATTTTGCAAAAGTATCCATGAAGGTACTCTTACCTTTTTCAAGCCCTAGTCTAGATTTTTCTTTGTTTGTGGGCTTCTAGGTACTCAATAGCTCATCCAAAATATTTGAGCCATTTTTAGCTTGAGTCCTTTCTTTATTTACTCTTTTTCCTTTTTCAAATATTTTCTTAGAGCAAAAATCTCTTCCTCAAGCTTCATACATCTGCCAGCCTCATATTGTAGCTTGGATTTAATTATATCTTTTTTCCTCTTGGCTTCCTCCAGTTGTAACTTCAAATCTACCACATACTAGGTAGATTCTTCTAGATCCTTGCTCAGTTTGTTTGACTCTTTTTGTGCAAGTTTCTTCCACTACTTGTTCTCCCCTTTGAACTTCTCAATCTCATCTAGAGCACAAATGAGTTCTCCCTCTAGTTCAACCATTCCTTCTTCTTCACCTTCTACATGAAGGTATTCTTCCCTTTCATTTTTTCTGTTCCTCAAATTATTTTTCCATGAAGATAAACTCATTTTCTCTCACAAAAAAATCACAAATTTTTTCATCATCTGAGCTATTATTATCATTTGATACATCATAGTCGTCTTGGATGTATAGACTCTTCTTTTTCTAAAAGCTCCTTCTTTTAGGGTAGTAGGGTTTCTTCATATTATCATCTTTCTCATGCTCATAATTATCTATCTTATTGTAGAGAAATTTAGCAGAAAAATGGCCTAATTTACCACATCCAAAGCATTTAAAGGGAAACTTACCTTAGTACTTTCTTGATCCTCTTCTTACTCTCCTGATGAAGTTTCCTCTTCTTCATCATTCTCATCATTCTCAGATGTGATCATCACAACCTTGTCTTTCTTAGGAGATACATCCTTCTCCTTATTGGCAACCTTGAAGGAAACCTCCTTCCTAGATGGTTCTCCATCTCCCATCCTCATTTCATATGCAGTGAATGTATCATTTAGCTCATTAAGAGTAAGCTTGTCTATTTCTCTTCCTTCCTCTATTGTATAGATATTAGGATCATATTTATTTGTCATTGATCTTAGAACTTCAATACAATGAAATCCTCTTTTACTTCTTCTCCATATCCTCCAATAGAGTTCACTATATCGTTAACTCTCAAAAGATAATTTGAAATCTTCTATTCTTCCATCTATTTCAAGCCTTCAAATCTAGCTCATAGTGTTTGAAGCTTTTCCAGTTTTACCTTGTTATCTCCTTCATATATCTTTTTCAATGTATCCTAGAAATCCCAAGTGAAAACTTACAATACATAACCTTGCTATGCACAGATCTAGACAAACTGTTCATTATAGCAAACCATGCTTTTTCATTGTTCTCATCATCCTTTTTTCTTGCAACATTAGTAGGAGCTATGGTAGGTGGTGTGTATCCATTCACAACAAACATGCACACATAAAATCCTAAAGATCAAAATTATCCCTTCATCAATGAGCTCCAAAAAGTAATCTGTTCCATCGAAGCTAGGTGGTTTGTTTACTGAAGAACCTTCTTGACTGGACATTTGTTTTCACAAATACAAGGATATACCTGAGCTAATTAAGCTTCTCCCAGGTAACCTAGGGATCTAATACCAATTGTTGGAACACAAAAATCTACTGAGAGGGGGGGGGGGTGAATCAATAGATACTAAAATGTTAACCCTTTAACCTTTAGAGCAGACTAAATTCTTAAATACTTAGTGTGCAAATTGAAACATGGAATACATAAATTTAAACAAGCACACAATCTAACAACTCATAACACATGATATACATGGAAAACCCAAGACGGGAAAAACCATGGTGAGAAAATGTTGCTAGGAGCTACTACCCTAATCTAGCCTCACAAAGAAACCTTCAGTTACAAGTTTTAAGGGTACCAACCCTAAGGAGACACCAATCCCCTATTTTTAGCACCAACTTAGTTATCTAATGGCACCAACCAATCAGATTTACAACATATAGGATTATTACAATTTGTTCATAAATAACACAATTCAATGTTGCAACTTACTTTGCAATTGCTCTACTTTCTGTTGTTGCCACAATAACTATCTTCTCTCCTCTGCACCCCTCTTGCTTTGTTTTGCACCTTAATTCATTAGTGCATTCTCTATCCACCTCAATGGACCACCATACACACTCTACAACTCTTTCTCTTTTCTTTTTAGTGTATTCTCTATCCACTCGAGAGCCCAACATACCTTCTACACTATGCACTATCTCTTCTACACCTCTCTCACATAGTTTCAAAAACTTTCAATATACTGATCATCTATTTTATATAGTTTCTCATAATCAGCGATTTCCTTAGGATTTTCTACCACAATCAAATCTTTTGTTAGGGTTAGGTTATCTTATTTATTGCCATACTTCTACATTGAGCCACACAACATTAAATTCTAGTGTAGAGAAAATTTCCTTATCATCTCTCTATCAAACCCTAGAATCATATATGTATTTTATTTGTTCTTTATTTGTTTGATATGATTTTGATCTTCATCATCATAACAATCTATGCCACCACTTATCAGATCAAATATTCACTGACATTGGTCGTAGGTGCAGATAGAACATTTAATTTTCAGCTCTATGTCAGTTTATCATTCAAACCCTTGCTTACACGTAATTATCCATTTGTCATCTTCACGTTCAAATATGGGCCATCGATCACTTGTCTTCATGCCACAATATTATGACTCTAATTCAATCTTCACACCTTTAAAACCTGACCGTCAGATAAATAATCTTTAAATCTAGATCTTCAATCATACATTGTGGATTGCTATTACACATATGCCTTTATTTCTTCTTCAACAATGTGAATGGACATGACAATCACTGTTGGATCAATCACCATTCAATCTACACCACCCCCTGCTATATTGCTAGCTTTGAAATCAAACCCACTAAATCTCAATGGGCTGGAGGGCTACTGCCATCTATCCATCTTTGACGTCACTTTCACCTATTCATTGCTCATCATGAGAACCATCCTATCACTTTGCTTCACAACAATGATGTGAAGTGACCGAGCGATATGTTACCACATGTCAGCTAGACCCACCATCGAAGTGTCAAACATACACCAAAACTAGTCACTCTGATATTGTGTTGTCTCTTCTATATATCTTACAACTTTGGGCATCGTTTGATCAAAAACCTATTTGATCTCCATTGTTCCCTACTCCCCCACAAGGTATAGACTGGGTCCCACCACACGTGCCATGAGCTAGCAGGCACCGTTGATCTTCTTGAATGCAACACTGATCTTTACCGTAATACAACTAACACCAACTTGAACAGTCACGGTGTTGCACTTAACTTTCATCACTCTGCCAGTTACCACCATATCACACGATACTACTTTACAACCATCCATCAAAATAACCATTGTGATGTCACAGGTTACTGCTATACCATAGAATCCCCTGACAGACTATCATGGGATTGTAGGTTTTATACCACCATACCACCAACACAAGTTTAAACTTCCATGGTGCTGCGGTGTATCACAATACCACTAGTCGTTGATTAAACTCCATTGCACATCGCTGAACTATAAGCTAGATTCAAAGAACTTTCTGTGATGCATGGGAACTATTGTCACTTAGAAATGCACCCTAAGAAAAGTTGTAAATTGAGCTTTCTAGTGAAACATTGGATCACTCCGAGGCTGTGGGTCACCTGAGATTGGAGTGAACCTTCAGAGAAGGCTGGCTTCCTTTGTGTTATCACCTAAACTACTAATTCTTTGATGGCAAAGGGAGAAGGAAAATTCATAAAAATGGAACTAAACTTATGGTGATACACTGTATTAATAAGAAAGAAACAGACACAAGAAGAACATACACTTGAAAGCCTAATTGCTATTCTTAGAGCAACTTCTTTCAAACTTAATGCCTTAGTCCTAACAGGTTTGGTCTACATACATATCTTGGGAAGGAAAGATTAATTTCACAACCTTAATACATAAGTGTAGAATTATAAAACATAGTTAAAGAATTGCCTGTTCAAAAGAAAGATACAAAAATGAGAATCAATACAAACATGAACACAAAATTCCAAGGTAAACTCTTTGTTGTATTCTGGATTCTAGTTGAGTTGTAGAAAAAAATACATTAATTGAGAAAGGATTGCTTAAAAAATCACTAACTCTTCAAAGTGTGTAATCATAAATATTTACAAAAAAGACAAAAATGCCTTATATATCAAACTGTATCAGCCCATTAGGGCTTACAAAAAATATCCGAGCCTAGAAAAACTGCCCCTTAGATTTTTTATTGAATTTCAAGCTGCACCCTGTGTGTCCATGTTGCTGTCAAAGATTTCCTTCAATGGAATCCATTCTTGAACATCTTGCAACCACTGCCTTCACATCTGCTACTCGCGTCGATCTTTGAATCTCTCTGCAGTCGACTTGCTTTGAATGTTCCTGAGCTTTGAACAGATACCTACTGCCTGTCATTCTATTGATCTTCTTTAGATTGTCATGGTTTACCTTTAGATCTCTCTGATTGATTGAGTAAATTCCACGTGGCCTCTTTGGTAGGTCAAAACTCCTTTTCTTAGAATCGCATCTCGGTGAGACACTGGAAGTGTCTCATCGATGCGATTATGCCCTCCTGAAACTATCGGCGTAACATGGAGCTATCGCTAAGAGCTTATGATGAGCTCATTTCATTTACCCCGAGCTTGCTTTTTCTCCTCTGGGCTTGAGCTTCTTCGGCAAGAAACTATCGAGTCGGGAAGACATCTTAGCGAGGCTGTCATTTTACCGATGCTCTTCTTTCACTGAGACCTTGGCTTGTCGGCTAGACTTCATACTGAGCATCTTCTATCATATCGACATCCCCCTTTGTCGCCGAGACATACTCCATTCGCTGAGACTCTATATCAAAGTCTCCTTGCTTTGCCGAAAGTTCACTTTGAGTTCGGAGAAAGCTTGCTTGGTCGGCAAGACATCTTGCCAACCCCACCCACATTCTGTCTGATCTCTTATTTTCCTTCGCTGAGACTCCTACTGGTTGGGAAGAGGTCCTCCCAAACTCTAAATGTTATGCCAAAGGCCCCTTGCTTCGAGGAGACCTTTTATAGTCACCGAGACATCTCGGCAAATGCCCTTAGTCGTGCCGAGGGCCCTTTCATGCTTTTGCGTCAGGGAGATTTTTCCTATCGGCTAGACCTTATGGTGATAGCCTCCATCCTACCTGGTGATGTGTTTGCTTTCCCTTGGTGTAAGCATAACCTCCCCATCTCGGCAAAATATTTCTCTGAGACCTCTATCTTTTGGCTGAAACCCCTTTCATTTGGAAGCTCCATTGTCAGTGAGACCTTTTCCGATAACACTTTCCATGTCACCAAGACTTCTCGGTATCGGTAGGACCTCAGGGCGATATATTCAATTGTTGGCGAGCCCTTTCATGCTTTGGTGGGGCCTCCCCCGAAGTCTCCTCAACCTTGATATTACAAACCATATCGACAAGAGTCTGCCGATGCCACCCCGACACATTTTGGCCTACCGAGCCCTGCCTTCCTTGTTTTATTCATAGTCAATATGACCTTGTGACATCGGGAAGACCTCACATAGACTACATAGTTATACCAAAAGATTTAATGCATTCTGAGTCGCCGTGACACATGCTTTATCTTGCCAACGAGTCCATCCGTTTTCCATCGCTGTGACATTCCACTATCGGCAAGACATCATATAGAATGCACCCTGTTATTCAGCTAGACCTCAACCACTCTCGGGTCACTGAGACATAATGTATCTCGCACCAATGAGTCTACCTATCCCAAGTGTGTTGCCGTAGCTTCCATCCATCGGGGAGACTTCACATAGACTACATTTGCTACACCGAAAGATCTCGATGCATTCTGAGTCGTCGAGACAAGGAAATCATTACGCCGAAAAGGATCCTTCATATTTCCCTCGGTGAGACCAAAGGTCACTCGCCAAGACCTTACAGTGATCGCCCCAACCTACACCAATGAGCACATCCTTCTACCACTGATCGATGAGACAAAAGTGAACTTATGTCGAAAGAAAACCATTTTGCACATTGTCAGTAAGACCAAGAGAACTTGCCATGACCATATACCGATGCCACAACTCATGCTGATATGATGCACTCTATTTCTTCAGTCTACGAGACAAGAAAACCTCACTGAGACATAATGCCGATATCGCCTAGCTCCACCGATGAACCACCATATACATAGTTGGGGAGACATGTTGAGATCGGTAAGACGCAACCCCGACAACTAAGACATATGCTGATAGAAGCCTCCACGGTCGCCAAAAAAATAGAAACGTCCTGCCAAATGAAGAATATAGAAGACTTGTGATTGCTGTGACATCATATGAGTCTTTCCAATAGGCAACACATAATCGTGCAAGCAAAAAACGTAACATGAGTCAGGGAAACAGTCACGGACCTACGCCGATAGGAACTAGAAAACAAAAAATGGAAGACCCAAGGGAACATATGATGCAACATAGTAAAATATGGGCAGAAAGTGTTCAAGAGGGCACTTATTTGGAAAAATATGAATGAAAACATATGTAAAAACATTAGATTTTTACAGCTCCAACAAGATGCCTGAAATAATCCACAATGGAGAAAACCCATTTTGCCTTTATGAACACCTGCAACATAGATGCCTTGCCTGATTGAGCATGAGGGTGAAAATTGGGCAACATTTCTGGTGACCTCTGCTGGATGTTTTCCTACTAAACATGAGAACCAGTGGCATAGGCCTATCCATTGGGCATGGAGTCGTTAGAAGGTTCAAAAAATAAAAAATATCAGTTTTGTACATGGCGGCAACTTGCTTGAGATCCATAGGACACAACAGCTTGCCAGAAGTAAAACAAAACAGGGGAAAATGAAAGAGAAATTACTATGCCATCACAACACCCAGGAAATAGAAAATAATTAGCCTGAAGCGTAGAAGCACTTGTTGAAAATATAAACCTAAACTAATATATACAAAAGAGGAAACCCATTAGATTTGAAAACAAGGTTTAAGGTGTATCCCATTGATTGGGATAGGAAGTACTTCCCCATCTGTTGTAGCCAGCTGATAAGCATTGTTCTCCTTACAATATTTGATAAGGAATGGACCTGTCCACATGTTATCAAACTTGGTATGATGGCCCGACTTACTTTTCAAAACATCCCATTTCAGCACGAGATCTCCTACCTTTAAATTTTTTTTGTAGCCTTCTTGTCAAATGTTCTTTTCATTTGGAGCTGATGATAATCCAGGGCTTTCATTGCTCTATCCCTTAATTCTTTGAGCTCCATGAGCTTTGCATACCTCACAGACATGGGGTCCTGTGCCTCAAATATTTCCAACTGGTGAACAATATCTAGAGCTGGAAACTCCACAGATAGGGGTAATCTTGCCTCTTTTCCATAGACCAACATATATGGAGAATTACCAACAGACCTCTTAGGGGTCACTCTATCTGCCCAAAGTGCATTCTTTAAACTATTATGCCAGGTCCTTTCATTATCCTCTATGGTTATTTTAATGATCCTGATGAGGTTCTTATTTGTGCTTTCAGCTAAACCATTACCTTGAGGGTAATAATTTGAAGATGTGCTCAAATGGATGCCATGCTTAACCGCCCAGTCAGTTAATCTTAATCCTACAAATGCAAGAGTGTTATAAAAAATGATAGAGTCAGGCACTCCAAACCTAGTGACTATATCTTCATAGAAGCTCAAAATTGAAGACTCTTTTGCTTCTTTTATAGCTACCGCTTCTATCCACCTTGTAAAATAGTCAGTGGCTGTAAGTACCCATTTATGACCAACACTAGAAGGTGGATTTATTGGCCCAATGAAATCAATGCCCCATCTCATGAAGGGATGCTCCACTTGAATTGGATGTAGAGGCATAGTAGGTAGTTTTTCCTTTCCTGAAAATAAAGCACACTTGACACACTTTGTTGACCAAGAATATGCATCTTTGAACAAACTGGGCCAATAATAACCAACTCTCATGATTTTCTAGGCAATAGTTCTTGGGGTAAAGTGACCTCCCGCAGCTCCATCATGAAATTCACGAAGCATCTTTTCAGCTTGATCACTGTGAATGCATCTTAGTAGGAAACCATTCATATCTCTTTGAAAAATAATATTATTCATTAGCACATATGGTATGGACTGCAGCCTCAAGTATCTTCTTTTAGCTCTATTCAAACCATATGGACACTCACCAGTTTGTAATAAATGGGTCATATCTTGAACCCAATTAGTTGTCCCCATAGGCACATCATCTTGAGCATTTTGAAACTCATTTGTATTAGTAAACACAACATCCTTTTCTAATTAAGTTTTTCTGTTTAACCCTGTAGCAAGTTGTTCACAGAGACCCTTACCTCTAACCAATTTGGTGATCTTGATATCTACATCATACTCCATGACCTTAGTAATCCACCCTACTCTTTTTTGATTCAGATCTTTGTTCAACAAAAATTCCTTCACACTTGCGTGTGCAACCAGAATATGAACCTTATATTTTGAAAGCAAAGGTTTAAACTTCTTCAAACTTCTGATCACAGCAAGAGCATGCCTCTCAACAAATGTATACTTCTCTTCATAATCAGCAAGTATTTGATTGAAGAAAGCAATGGGCTATTCTAGATTATCCCTATTCTTCTGAACCAGCATAGTAGAGATTGAACTACTACTACCAAAAGCATATAAAAAGAAATCTTTAGAGAAGTCTGGGTTTACCAATGTTCGGGCAGATGCTAATGCCTCCTTGATTTCTCCAAAACTATGCTTTGCCTCCTTTTTCCAACTGAAAACTGCATTCTTCTTTAACATGGCTGTCAAAGGTTGTAATAGGTTTGCAACATCAGGGATAAACCTTCTCAGAAAGTTGATTCACCCCAAAAAGCTTTGCAAAACCTTCTTGTGATTTGGTAATGGTAGCTCCAATATAGCTCTAACTCTTTCAGAATCAATGGCAACTCCATCTTTTGATACTATATGGCCTAAAAGCTTACCTTCATGAACTGCAAAAATACTTTTTGTAGGATTGAGGGACATCCCATATTCTCTACACTTTTCAAAAAATTTCTTGAGGTGTGACAAATGCTCATCAGCTCTCTTGGAATAAACTGTAATGTCATCTAGATAAATTAGCATAATCTTGTTGATCAAGCTTTGGAACGCCATGTCCATGGCCCTCTTAAATGTGGCACCAACATTAGATAAACCAAAAGGCATCCTTTTGTATGCCATGGTGCCCCACTTAGTTGTAAAAGCAGTTTTAAATTGGTCTTCCTCTTTAACTAGCACTTGATTATAGCCCGAAAAACCATCTAACAAGGAAAATCTCACAGAACCAGCAATTACTTGCGAGATTTGTTCCATGGAGGGTAGCGGGTAGTGGTCTTTTAAAGATGCTCGGTTAAGATCCCTGAAATCTACGCAGAGTCTTATCTCACCATTTTTCTTCCTAACTGGGACAAGGTTAGAAACCCATGAAGTATGCTTAATAGGAAAGATAATACCCCCCTCAACTAATTTGGTCAGCTCTTTAATCATTAAGGGCTCAAGCTTGGGATTCAAGGGCCTTTGTTTCTGCCTTATTGGCTTGGCATTAGGTTCTAACTCAATTGTGTGCTAAGCAATATGGGGATCAAACCCTTTCAAATCTGAATATTCCAAAGCAAAGACATCATAGAATTCTTGACATAAAGCAACAAAAGCTTGTTTATCTTCATGTGAACAAATTTTTCCTATCTTAAGAAGTTTACCTTTGAAAATCTCCAGTTCTTCATAGTGTTCTTCCTTGATTTGCAAGCCGGCTCTACCCTTTTTAAGTTGATCATCAGTACTGAAAATTGACTCTAAGGTAACAAGGCCTTTGGGTAATTTATTTGTCTTTAGCTATATGACTTGATCACCATATTGTTGCTTGAGTTTTGCTTGATTCACCATGGAGAACTGATCTTCCTTGAGCAAGAAAGAAAGGATCTGCTCATCACTGTCAAAAACTTGCCAGTGAATGTTGTTATCAGGAATTGATGGTTTGACCACAACCTTCACATACTGTTGCACTTTCTCTTTTCTAATGTCGTTTGGAATGTCAAACTGTGCTCCAATGGCTGCAAGTCTGTCAGCATGCTTGTTCTGATTTCTTGGAATAGATACTAAATTAAAGGCATCAAATTCCTCAAGCATGTTCCACACTCTGTTCTTATAAGACTTTAGTGTGTCATTTTTAGCCACATTCAAGCCTCTTACTTGATTAATAATTAATTCACTGTCCCCATAGACTTTCAAGCTAGTTATTCCTCTCTTCCTTGCCCACTCTAGACCTTGAACAAGGCCCTCATATTCAGCAATGTTATTGGAGCATGTAAAAACAAAATGAAATGCAGAGTAGTACATATCACCTTGTGGAAAAATCAACATTGCACCTCCTCCTGCTCCATTCTTACTTTTGGAACCATCGAAGAACATCTCCCATAGTTCACTTAGTGGCTGCAACAACTGACCTGCACCTTTCTCCAGGTTTGGAATCTCTATGTCAGGCTTGAGAATGACAGAGTTTCCCATACCAACATCTTGAATGAGGTCGTAAGGACTATCCAATATATTTTCAACTTCCCATTCATGCAACAGCATGTCAAGAACAAATTATGATTGGAGTTCTTGAGCAGCAACCAACTCATTGTCAGTAAAAGCAACACAATTTGTATTTGCAGTAGAAGGAACAACATTGATGGGACTTGGGTTGTATGGCTCAATATGATCCTTGGCCAACCTTTCAGATTTAATGGTAACCTTGATTCCATATCTTGTTCTAAATAGCATATGTGATCAATCGACTGACACATAACCACCTATCTTGGCTGTAAAGTCTCTTGATAAGCACAAGGAAAAGAAAGGTGGAAGGTCTATGACACATATGTCTTGAGGAACTGAAAAGTTAGGACAAGCATGGAGGGTAAGACTCAGATCCTTAATGATGCCCAGTGTACTAATGGAGGTACTGTCCAATTGGATTACTCCTCCTTCTAAAGGCTGATACTTTAGCCCAAGCTTGTCAGCAATCTGTTTTGGCATCACAGAGCTACTAGCTCCACTATCTATCATATAGTTATGAACTAACTTATCACCAATAATCACTGACACATAATAGGGGGTGGTTTAATTTCTTTTCCCATCTCTTTGCTCGGCCACTTATCATTTTCTTGAGGATTAGTGGTCAAAACAGTCCTAACTTGACCTATTGGAGGCTCATATTGATTAGACATTTTCAAATTTGACAAGGCTGACTGTAACATATCCTTTTGACCTGGGATGGATAATGAGTCCCACATGGACATTGTGACATTCATTTTTTTCATACTATCAAGGATGTTATAAGGTACAATTGGATTTACTTTAGGATGTACCTTTATACTAGTATGATCAGCTTGCGGGTATGATTTCTCCTTGTTTGGGAGTTGCTAATTTCTTTGCCAAACATGAGCCACTCGAGGGGTAGATGGTTCTATAGTCACTTCCTTTCCTTTGTCAGCCGCTTGACCAAGTTCAAAAGCTCTCTTCTTTGCCCTGGTGTTAGCTGCAACTGGAGGACTATCTTCGTTCAACCCACAAAATTCTTGACCTTGCTAGTTAAGTAGGGTAGTATCATTGCCAAATTGGTCCTGGTGTTGTAGGGATGCATCATTATTTGCACCCTACTGTGAACTTGAATAATTTTGTACCATAAGTGCCTGGTTGATTAGTCCGTTTGAGAAAGTGGCCTGGTTATGAGGTTGGTTACAAGGGTAACACCACTCATAGTCTACTGCTAAGTTGTTTTGGATAGGAACCAACTCCTTGGTCGCACTAACAGGGGCTGGAGCATAGGCCTAAAAAGGCCTTGTGTTCACACTCTGTCTTGGACCCTGATAATTGCCTTGATACTGTTGTTTATTACCTTGATATGCTTGTTGTTGGCCTGAATTCTACTACTGATAAGGCCTACTATATGATTGCTACTTCTCTAAGCTTACAAGCTTGTTACCAAAAGACTGCAATAGACTTTTGATTTCCTGTAACTCATTTGGAGAACTAGAAGTATCATTTTCTTGTGTTACAACAACTGGAACAACAGCTGGCAGCATTGGCATAGTTGGTAGAGGTGTGAAAGGAGGTATTTGCAAAGGAATGTTTGCATGAATCTCTAGAAATATAGGCATTGGAGGCCTAGGAGTGAGTTTACTAGCTTGTATTGAGCTATTCTCAGCTCTAATTGCTATCTCAAAAGCATCTGGCAAGGACACTCCTCCCATTGATTGTATCATGACAGCTATATCACCGTTCAGAGCCCTCAAAAAGTATAAAAATGCATATTTTGGAGTTGGCCTTACCATTGCAGGGATTCTATCCCAAGTTCTTTGAAATATGAAGTTGAAGTCATTCATCTGTTCTTGTTGAGCCCTCTTAACTATAGTCAATTGTTCCAATAGAGACAAGTTGTTAGACCTGTCTTGAAATTGTTAATGCAACTTGTCTCCAAATTCGTCCCATGTTGCAATTGAATTAACTGGTAGGCTCCTATACCATTGCATAGCTCTTCCCTTCAGTGAAGTAGCTAGTAATTTCACTACAACATAATGAAGCCACATCTCCTATACCATTGCATAGCTCTTGGGTTATGTGATGGACTCCACATAATGAAGCCACATCTCTCATATGTTCAATTGGAGTAGTTTGATCTTCTCCCGTAAAAATTGGTAGACTCTTCAAAGCTGCCATTGGAATATCATTGTGTTGTGCCAAGTTCAAAGGAATCCCTCCATTGAAAGCAACAAAGGGTTGATTCCTTGGAGCAGCCATTGGAGGTATCTGAAGTGGATTTACTTGTATAGCAAAATGGGATCCTACTGATGGAGGAGTGGACTGAGTTCTTTTGGAATAGATGACTGTTGTTCCTCTTTTTTTTGTTACTCTGCCTTTCCTTCTTGGTGGTGATAGCTACAAATATTCAAAGGGCCCTAAGCTGCCTCTCCTCTAAACTTTTCTCATAAACTGAAGAAGGCGTTGATTTATGGAGTTCTTCTTTGTGGAGTCACCAAGTATGCCAAAGGGCTTCTATAAGCCTGAATTTCATTGGTTGCATACTAAACCAGTAGTTCAATCTAGTTCGCTGTCCCACCGGGTGTGCCAGAAACTGTTGTCACCTAGAAATGCACCCTATGCAAAGTTGTAAATTGAGCTTTCTAGTGAAACATTGGATCACTCCGAGGCTATGGGTCACCTGAGATTGGAGTGAAACTTCAGAGAAGGCCGTCTTCCTTTGTGTTATCACCTAAACTACTAATTATTTGATGGTAAAGGGAGAAGGAAAATTCATAAAAATGGAACTAAACTTATGGTGATACACTGTATTAATAAGAAATCATGAAACAGACACAGGAAGAACATACACTTGAAAGCCTAATTGCTATTCTCAGAGCAACTTCTTTCAGACTTAATGCCTTAGTCCTAATAGGCTTGGTCTACATACATATCTTGGGAAGGAAAGATTAACTTCACAACCTTAAGACATAAGTGTAGAATTATAAAACATAGTTAAAGACTTGCCTGTTCAAAAGAAAGATACAAAAATGAGAATCAATACAAACATGAACACAAAATTCCAAGGTAAACTCTGTGTTGTATTCTGGATTCTAGTTGAGTTATAGAAAAACATACATTAATTGAGAAAGGATTGATTAAAAAATCACTAACTCTTCAAAGTGTGTAATCATAACTATTTATAAAAAAGGAAAAAATGCCTTATATATCAAACTATATTGGCCCCTTAGGGCATACAAAAAATATCCGGGCCCAAACAAACTACCCCTTAGATTTTTTATTGAATTTCAAGCTACACCCTATGTGTCCATGTTGCTATCAAAGATTTCCTTCAAGGGACTCCCTTCTTGAACATCTTGCAACCACTGCCTTCACATCTACTACTCGTGTCGATCTTTGAATCCCTTTGCAGTCGAGCTACTTTGAATGTTCCTGAGCTCCAAAAAAATACCCACTGCCTATCATTCTATTGATCTTCTTTAGACTGTCATGGTTTACCTTCAGATCTCTTTGATTGATTGAGTAAATTCCACACGGCCTCTTTGGTCGGTCAAAACTCCTTTGATCAGAATTGCATCTCGGTGAGACACTGGAAGTGTCTCATTGATGCGATTATGCCCTCCTGAAACTATCAGCGTAATATGGAGCTATCGCTAAGAGCTTATGACGAGCTTATTTCATTTACCTCGAGCTTGCTTTTTCTCCTCTGAGCTCAACTCCTTCGGCACGACACTATCGAGTCGGGAAGACATCTTAGCGAGGCTGTCATTTTGCTGATGCTCTTCTTTCGCTAAGACCTTGGCCTGTCGGCCAGACTTCATATCAATCATCTTCTATCATATCGACATCCCGTTTTGTTGCCGAGACATACTCCATTCGCTGAGACTCTATATTGAAGTCTCCTTGTTTTTCCAAAAGTTCACTTTGAGTTCAGAGAAAGCTTGGTTGGTTGGCAAGACATCTTGCCGACCCCACCCACATTCTATCCAAGCTCTTCTTTTCCTTCGTCAAGACTCCCGCTGTTCGGGAAGAGGTCCTCCCAAACTCCAAATGTTATGCTGAAGGCCCCTCACTTTGGGGAGACCTTTTATAGTCATCGAGATATCTCGGCGAATGCCCTTAGTCGTGCCGAGGGCCCTTTCATGCTTTTGCATCAGGGAGATTTTTCCCGTCGGCCAGACCTTATGGCGATAGCCTCCATCCTGCTTGGTGATGCGTTTGCTTTCCCTTGGTGTCAGCATAACCTCCCCATCTCAGAAAAATATTTCACCGAGACCTCTATCTTTTGGCTGAAACCCCTTTCTTTTGGAAGCTCCACTATTGGTGAGACCTTTGCCGATAACACTTTCCATGTCACCAAGACTTCCTAGTATCGGCAGGACCTTAGGGCGATATCTTCAACTATTGGTGAGCCCTTTCATGCTTTGGTGGGGCCTCCCCCGAAGTCTCCTTGACCTTGATATTACAAACCATATCGGCAAGAGTCTGCCGATGTCACCCCAACGCATTTTGGCCTACCGATCCCTGCCTTCCTTGTTTTATTCACAGTTGCTATGACCTTGTGACATCGAGAGACCTCATATAGACTGCATAGTTATACCAAAATCTTTAATGCATTCTGAGTCGCCATGACACATGCTTTATCTTGCTGACGAGTCCATCCATTTTCCATCGCTGTGACGTTCCACTGTCGGCAAGACATCATATAGAATGCACCCTGTTATTCAGCTAGACCTCAACCACTCTTGGGTCACTGAGACATAATGTATCTCCCACCGATGAGTCTACCTGTCCCAAGTGTGTTTCCGTAGCTTCCATCCATTGGGGAGACTTCACATAGACTGCATTTTCTACACCGAAAGATCTCGATGCATTCTGAGTCGTTGAGACAAGGCAATCGTTATGCCGATAAGGATCCTTCATATTTCCATCGGCGAGACCAAAGGTCACTCACTGAGACCTTACGATGATTTCCCCAACCTACACCAATGAGCACATCCTTCCACCACCGATTGATGAGACAAAAGTGAACTCATGCTGAAAGAAAACCATTTTGCACACTATTGGTAAGACCAAGAGAACTCGCCATGACCATATACCGACGCTGTAACTCATGCCGATACGATGAACTCTATTTCTCCAGTCGGCGAGACAAGAAAACCTCGCTGAGACATAATGCCAATATTGCCTAGCTCCGTTGATGAACCACCATATACATAGTCAGGGAGACATGTTGAGATCGATAAGACGCAATCCTGACAACTAAGACATATGCCGATAGAAGCCTCCACGGTCACCAAAACAATAGAAACGTCCTGCCGAATGAAGAATACAAAAGACCTGTGATCGTTGTGACATCGGATGAGTCTTGCTGATAGGCAACACAGACTCATGCAAGTAGAAAACGTAACATGAGTTGGGGAAACAGTCACGAACCTATGCCGATAGGAACTAGAAAATAGAAAATGGAAGACCTAAGGGAACATATGATGCAACATAGTAAAATATGGGCAGAAAGTGTTCAAGAGGGCACTTATTTGGAAAAATATGAATCAAAACATATGTAAAAACATTATATTTTTACAGCTCCAACAAGATGCTTGAAATAATCCACAATGGAGAAAACCCATTTGGCCTTATGAACACTTGCAACATAGATGCCTTGCCTGATTGAGCCTGAGGGTGAAAATTTG